>OY998099.1:10754519-11354519 GCA_963921955.1 Aleiodes alternator | reverse complement strand
CCATATTTTCAAAAATAATTCTAGATGTATAGTTCTGATAGGTGTTAGTTTTTCATAATGATGGCATTTTTTTTTCAATGTGAAAAAAAATAAAATTAGTAGTTTTCCCACGCTTCTCTCATACTGCCTGTACAAAAACGGTGATTTTAATTGCAATTATCTCATATATACTGTGGACCATGGTTCTCAAATTTCATTATTAGATGCATTATGCATCTAATTTTTTATAACCCGATTTTTAAGCAAGTCTTGAACTTTGTCATTAGGGAGTCAACTATCTTAAGATAGTTATGGGGAAAAAACTGATTTTTACAATAGTGCCCATAAATACCTTGAAAATCGATATTTTTTACCCATGGGGCTGGAAAAATGGGTTTCTAACCTCACTTTGCTTGGTTTGAAACGCATTTTTCCAGCACCCTTGGGCAAAAAACACTATACGCACCATGGGCGGATAAAAGTTAATTACGACAGAATTTTCCCACCCTCCCTTCGTTCGGGTAGGAACGGTTTTTCCGTCCTAGTTGCGTAATGTACTATTTTTCTAAAATGGAAAGAGATACGCCTTCAGACCTTGACCAAAAAAAAAGGATTTCTAAAAAATACAAAGAAATCATTCCTGACACATGATTTCCACCGCAAATTTCCTCAGTTTTTCAATGGAATCATTAGAAAAAATCTATTTCGGGCCGTTTCATTCACATGTTCATTCTTCTTCGCTTTCCCGCATATCGAAAGATCTGGAAATTACATAGATGTAAGAGCATTTTTGATTTTCCCCTGTATTAAAAAACAGTAATAGCAAAGAGACTTGAATGTAGAGATAAGGTTTTTTTACTTTTACATTGTGTAGTGGCATCATTTTACTATCGGAATTTAAAGAACTAAAAAATATCCAGAATGACATAAAATAAATTTTGGCAGTGGCTTGCGGAGACTTGCTGATTTTCATTCTCGAGTTTTTGTGCACTCGCGACCATTTGTTACTAAGGCGACGATATAGTTGAATGTAAAAGTTTCGAAGGCTTTTAGGGCTATATTTGAAAGGGAAATTATTGAAATCAATTGCCATTGAAGAATATGTACTACTATATAAAAACAAACGTTCTAAACGAGAATGAACCATTTGACGCCTATCACACATACCACATACCGCAGTATATCATCGTGAAGTTCGTCAAGTAATTCGGGGAATTTACAATGAAGTTGAATTGTAATGAATTTTAGTATCAAAAGATCAAATGATGATTTAACCTAACATGTATGAGATACTCTGAATAATATTTAATTTCCATCCTGGAGACAGGCGATTCAACAATTTTTTCGAATCAAGAAGATATTTAGCTGATAGGTGAAGAGTTTTTGTCATTAAAGAATTTTTTTTTGACATTGCAGTAATTATGGGAGATATGGGGTAAAAAGCATAGATATAATGTGTCAAAGCCCACAGATTTTAGTTTTGCGATTCTATCTGAAGACTTGACTAAAATGTTGTTGCACGAAATGAGTGAAAATATCATAGTTGAATGGTTTTTTTCGGATAATTCTATTGAAAAGCTGGGGAAATTTCCCTTGAAAAACATAAAAGAATGGAATTCCTGTGTAACAATACGAATAAACGCTTTTGTTTTTGTGAATGCTTTCAAAATGCTGTCAGTTCGTTTTCGCTAATTGTTTCATTGCAATATCTTTCTATACAGTCTCTGAAGAATTGTTGAGAGATGATCTCACCGGCTTTCTCTCATATATTTCCTGGAATTCACTTACGTGACCCGGAAATTTACTTTTTTTTTTATCCGTTGATGCTTCATTCTGGTCATTAGTCAAGTCGATAGGTTTGCAAAAAAAAGTAAAATCTACATGAAACACCATCATTTTTGGGATAATATGATTCATCAGAGGGTGTATCATATGAGTGTAATTCCAAATTTGCGGGGTTCCCGACAGGGTGACAACGGTGCCACTTTCGCGAGAAACACGTTTAAAAATGATTGATACCATTTTTCGTTTAAATTAAATTCATCAAACCGTTTTTCTTGGAAACCGCTTTTCTCCATGATCAATATTTTCGAATTATTGCCCTTTTTAGTGTTCATCTCTCTACAACTGTTAATTTTTTCAGAATTTTACCTATCATCAAAGTCGTAAATCATTTAATTATCTACAACTTTGGTCCATGACTCTTTTTTTGGAATTAACAATACTTTTGAACTTGGTGCCCAGTTTATCGATCGAAGTCCGCGCCATCAACACAGTATAATATCAATGTGTGGGTGTGTGTGTGCATCCGTTAACATGAAGTCAAGTGAACATCAATTACACTTAGAATACACCTCTGCAATGGAGCAGACTATCCCGAACATGGTGGTTGATTTTATGAGCAAATTGAAACCCATGAGCATGAAACGCAAAAAGTTATGCCTAAAATGTTGCAACTTAATGAATTATCAGGTGAATAGAAAAGGATATTATCATTTAAAAATGCTCTCGGTCTTTGAGTAATCGTGGAGGGAAGATGAATTTGGAATATTTTGGATACATTGAAGATTTTAGATAACCCACCTCAAGTAGAAAGTGGTAATACCAAAAACCATCGCTGCGTCCATTGTATAGACAGTTTTATGCCGAGCCTAAACAAGTCAACGTATCCTGCTTAATCTCTTCTTCAGTTACAGTTTCCCTCAGAAGAAATAAACGATCTCTATCTGAATCAGCTGTGCTTGAATTTGGAACTATCATTGGCAATTGGTAAAAGTTTCGAGCACAATTTCATATTATACTCACTTGTTCGACATGGCGCGAATTCTGTTGAATTATGCAAATTATTAGTAATCCAGCATGTCCCGACGGGATCCCTTCTGTTTCCTACAGGCTGCCTGCTGTTGTCATTATTGTCTCGATTCCCTTGAACTGAGAAAAAGACGTATCTGGGTGCACAAGCCTGCAAGAAAGAAATGACCGTTTTTCAATAATTGAAGAGCTGAATGACACACTAGTACAAAAGAACATTCTGATAAAGTGTACAGAATCGTGTGTGCGGTAATTTGAAGAATCTACTCTCTCTGTCTTTGATAATTATGTACTCTACCGCGATGAAATCAGGTTGCCAATAGTTAAAACTTTCAGTCAATTCAGATATCTACATGAGGAGAGCCCAAAAATCATATTAGGTTTTAATTCGATTAAATATGAGAAATTCAATTCATAAGTAACTCCCTAGCCCAGGTAGGAAGTGCCGAAGCTGACGATGAGTACAGCCCCTTTTCAACCTAAATAGCTCTCTTTTTTTTTTTTAAATAGCTCTTTGGCGCACTGAGGCTCGGAGAGCCAAGCCTGTGCCAGGCTTGTTCTTGTCGTCAAATTTATGCTGAGTTTATGAGTTTTTATTCCTTCATTTTCAAAATTCAACCTAGGCTTGAATCAGCCTCAATTGAGGCTTCCTCTCCAAAGGCTTCATTCTGAAGGCTGGACGAGTCTTGGGCCAGCCTCCATTCATTATATTGAAATTCCCATTATTATTGCAATAACAATAACAATGTTATTGTTAATATGTAAATTCCATTTTTTTCGTGTGATTTTTTTAATGTTTCACATAGTACTATTTGAGGCTTATCCCAGCCCGGGACCAAACCTGATTTCGATTCAAATCGACAAAATATTGTTATTAATTATTCAAGTTGATAGATAATTGCATAAAATTATTTTCATAACATTCAAAGGATAAAGAATGGAATGTTTGAATGTAGAGTTTTAGAGTGTCAATTAGAGAAAAGGTTGAGTCATTTTATAATTCGGGTTTATTTACTATGAATACAATTTACTGAAATAGCCTAGCAATTTAGTGGGCTAGATGCATGTTTCAGGCACAGGCCTCCGGTGGATATCTTGGACAACAGCGGTAACAGGACAAACTTCTCTGGGAAAAAACATCGGCACGCGACACCTGAATAAATGTATCCATACCATCTGAGTCGAGAATAATTAATAACAATGAAATAGCTCTCTTTTTTTTTTTTTTTTTTTAAATAGCTCTCTTTCATAAAAAATTTTCAGAATCAATAGTTGCGGGTTCGAATCCAAGCCAGAGCAACTTTTTTTTCCATATTATTTTTTTTTCAATATTATCTGAACTGATTTATTTCGTAAAAGCCTTATAATTAAGTAATAATTAATGTTTAAAAAATGTTTGAACATTTTACAGCCCCATTATAAGGAATGGTTCACTCTTAGTTCAGCCTCAAATCTGAGCGTTGGGGAAAGCCTCAGTTTCCAGGCTTGAGGTGATCTTATAATTCTGAGGCTCATGCAGGCTTGTCACAGCCTTGCTATCTGAGCCTCAGACTAGTCAGCCTCAGCCTTGGGCAAAGGCTAGCCAAAGCTTGTTCTGATCGTCAATTCCTACTTGGGAGTGGGCTGATTGAGATGCATGGTCACTTAATCAGAAGGATGATGACACTATGAGCATTGTCTCATAGCTCCAATAACGAACCCACTGATTAATCTCTTTTAGTCATGGTAAGACGCCTGCCGGAAAGGCGATATTCTTCCAATGTAAAAAGAGCACAAGCGAGAGAGCTCTTCTTCACCAAGGAGGAATTTCATTGTATTTTTTCTTTTTTGAATTAGCGATGGGCAAAAACACTATATTCATCCTTATAATTTATCAAATGGGATTGAAAATATATCTTTATTATATAATACTTAATATCTCTCATGAGTGCAGTCAATGCAGTATTGTGAATATTTAATCGTATTTTCGAAGGTCTCTTGGAATAATGTCATAGCTTATGAACCATATAAAAATCCTCTGATGCGAAGGATTTGAAGGGCTATAGCGGTGTACCTCCTAGTGCGTTAAATGTTATAAATAAACGTAAAATGGGACCATAAATGAGTCACGTCGCGAGTACTCAAAAGACCTATAAAACAGTCAAGTACTAAAAAATAAAATCATCCGTACTAGAATGAAAGCAGCTCTGTATAATGAAAAAAAGTAAAATTCAAAAAATACACGATAATTTTTCAATTACATCAGTCAAATTCAATCGTAGAGATAAAAGCCGCTAGACTCTCAAGAATAACCGTGGTCGTCGAGTCGCGCACGGTCAGCATGAGAGAGAAAAATTTGAGAATAGTTTTTATCCTTCGTAAGTTTGCTGCAGTGTATACCACCACAAAGTGGGATGGGTTATGCTCTAACCGTTAGAGAATGGCGAAAGAAGAACAAAGGAGAATTGTAGAAAATGGAATTGGATAATGCTTGATCGACTGCACCTGGTAATCGGGGGGGGGGGGGGGGTAATCGATGAAGGAAATCCGCGGAAGCAATGGAAAAAGTTTCATTCCTCTTTTATTGAACACTAACGAATAGTTGAATCAATTGGATTCAACTTTGACGCGAATGGAGGCAGACCCATGTAGGGTTTCCCGACATCCACGGGGTGGCCGATGTTCGGGCCAAATTATTCTCTACGATTTTGGGCAGTCGATCAAAGGCCGAAGTACGAAACAATATCGAGGCGTCGATATTGATTACGCGAATAAGCCCGATATTTCTCCCAACGTCGAGCCCTGTATATTGGGATGGTGAGTTAGATCGTAACTCGGTTCTATATCGAATAGCCGAATATCGGGAAACCTATATCTATCCGAAATCGCACGTAATTCGCGTAACCGAAGTTCGGCTGCTCTACTTTTGACGAAAATATTTCCAACATCGCTCCCCCCAATTCCGCGGTATGAATTCCGATCGATATCAGCCTTGAAATTACCCAATAATTTTTTACAATAGTTTATTTTTTAATAATTTTTATTTTTGATTAATTTTTATATTTTTTTATTTTCCAACATAACGATTGAAAAATCACGCCATAATTGACTTTTCTCCAATTATCCTTCTTATTAATGATTAATTCGTGAACTAAATTGAAAAAAATATAAAAATAATAAATGAATGTAGAATAAAATAGATATAAAAATTGATCAAGAAAAAAATCTTCCCTTTCTGCCATCAAGTGATTCGATTATCAATAGAGGAAAAAATAATACTCAAATGAAACTTTAATTTTCAAAAATGGGAGAATTTTCGGTAAAAAAATGAATATTCCATTACGAGAAATTATTAAATAAAATATACTAGCGTTCCTAGGGAAAAAATGGAGAAAAATTGAAATTTGTGAAAAAACTATTTATTTAAGCACTCGTATGAGAGAATTTGAAGGAAAAATCTGAATTTATCAGCATTTGTTAAGCTCGTCTAAGCGAATATTTTACGCTAAACTTGGGCGGAATCGGTCCAGTAGTTCCAGAGATAGAGTGTCTAGTCATTTAATGGTTTATCAAGGATATCTCAGGAACTACTGGACCGATTTCGCCCAGATTCAATCCCAAAGGTCTCACTCATAAGATATACAAACCCACGAAATTTGAAGTTTCTAACTCAAATTTTTTTTTTAGTTATCACGTTGCTCAGGATTTTCAAAAAAATACATGTTTGTTAAAATACCGGATAAACCAAAAATTGAAGTGCTCGCCACCTCCAGGATTTAATGTGCGCCTTATCAATACGCATCTCCTGGCTGAGGATGGATGCTGTGAAATAATTTTTCGCTGAGAAAACTCGAAAAAACGATTTTTCAATAATTCGCTGTTTCCCAGGTAAAAAAATTTAATCGAGGAAAAATTTTTTGAAGATCGTGAAAAAGTTTTCTGTCGACGTCGCCCAAATGGGACTGAATTCGACATTCACGAGATTTTTTCAAAGTGATTGTCGAGCGAATTTTTGTGGAAGGAAGCTCTTTACATTTTTCATCGATGAGAACGAAAAAAACTACCTTCGCGACTTTCAATTAACACTATTGAAGTGATTTTAAGCACAGGGATTGGTGATTTTTCATGGTCTTCAAGATGAAAAAATCGCCACTTTCTCTATTTTCGCACAAGATGTTGAAGCAATTATTCGGAAATCCTGTACTCAGGTTGAAGGAGAGAAATACAGCCGGATGACTTACTATAGTCGAAGCCGAAATAGAAGAATGAAGGAGAGAAAGAGTGTCGAGTTTTCTTCTATCTCATGCTTTTTCATAATGCGTTTTTGATGACTGGATATGAATCTAGAGAGGAAAAAAACATCAAGAAGAAGAATAAGCAATATTGAAGTTCGAAGGAAAATTCACATTCAATTTATTCATTTCAGTAACGTTGACATTAAATCATATAAAACTTATTCCAATAATCAGTACTGCTACGATTCATAGAGAAATTTCAATTCAATAATGTCTCTGAGAATGTGGAAGACAATAAATATGAAATAGAGAATGAAAAGAAAACAAGCTATAACAAATAATTATTTTTGATTTTTTTTGTGACAATGGTCTTCATAGTTAAATTTTTCCAGAGAATGCAATTAATCTCTCTTCTCTCCTCGCCGTTTTTTATCGTATTTGTCTTCTTCATTCCTTCTCTCCCCATAGCTTTCGAAGGTGTCCTGATATTTACGTTTTCGGTCCCTCCCCTCGCGGTCTCTCTCCTCGCGGTCTCTCTCCTCACGGTCTCTTTTCTCTCGTTCTCTCTTCTCTCGGTCTTTCCTCTCTCGGTCTTTCTTCTCTTGTTCTCTCTTCTCTCGGTCTCTCTTTTCTCGATTTTCCTGCTCTCGGTATCTCTCTTTTCGGTCGCTGTCGTCTCGATCTCTCCTCTTTCGTTCTCTCTGCTCTCGTTCTTTCTGCTCTCGTTCTCTCTGTTCTCGTTCTCTCTGCTCTCGTTCTCTCTGCTCTCGTTCTCTCTGCTCTTGTTCTCTCTGCTCTCGTTCTCTCTGCTCTCGTTCTCGTTCTCTCTGTTCTCGCTCTCTCTGCTCTCGTTCTCTCTGCTTTTGTTTTCTCTCCTCTCGTTCTTTCTGTTCTCGTTCTTTCCCCTCTCGTTCTTTCCCCTCTCGTTCTTTCTCCTCTCGTGCTCTCTCCTCTCGGTTTTCGACTTCTCGATCTCTTTCCTCTCGGTTTTTCTTCTTTCGTTCTCTCTCCTTTCGGTCACTGTCCTCTCGATCTCTCTTCTTTCGGTTTTTCTTCTCGACTTCTATCTGCTCTCTTTCTCTCTTCTCTCGTTCCCTCCTTTCTCTCTCTTTCTGCTCTCGTTCTCTCTTCTCTCGCTCCCTCTTTCCTGATTCTTTCTGCTCTCGTTCTCTCTTCTCTCGTTCCCTCTTTCCTCGTTCTTCCTGCTCTCGTTCCCTCTTTCCTCGTTCTTCCTGCTCTCGTTCTCTCTCCTCTTGTTCTTTCTTCTCTCGTTCTCTCCTTTCTCGTTTCTTTTCCTCTCGTTCTTTCTGCTCTCGTTTCCTCTTTCCTCGTTCTTTTTGCTGTCGTTCTCTCTGCTCTCGATCTCTGTGCTCTCGTTCCCTCTTTTCTCGTTCTTTTGGCTGTCGTTCTCTCTGCTCTCGGTCTCTCTGCTCTCCCTCTCTCTGCTCTCGTTCTCTCTCCTCTTGGCCACTGTCCTCTCGATCTCTCTTCTGTCGGTTTCTCTTCTCTCGATCTCTCTTTTCTCGGTTTCTCTGCTCTCGTTCTCTCTGCTCTCGTTCTCTCTGCTCTCGTTCTCTCTGCTCTCGTTCTCTCTGCTCTCGTTCTCTCTCTTCTCGTTCTCTCTCTTCTCGTTCTCTCTCTTTATCGCTCTCCTCTCTGTCACTCTCTTCTCTGTCACTCTCTTCTCTGTCGCTCTCTTCTCGGTCACTTTCCTCTCTGTCGCTTTCCCCTCTACCACTTTCTTCTTGGTCACTCTCCACTTGGTCTCTCATCTCTCGATCACTCTCTTCTCTATCGCCCTCCTCTCTGTCACTCTTCGCTCTATCGCTCTCCTCTCTGTCGCTCTCCTCTCTGTCGCTCTCCTCTCTGTCGCTCTCCTCTCTGTCGCTCTCCTCTCTGTCGCTCTCCTCTCTGTCGCTTTCCTCTTTATCCTCTCTCATGTTATATTTTTCGGAGCTTCGATCTTTCCTCTCTCGATTTCGTTGGTCATCTCTATACTTTTTCCCCTTATGATCCTTGCTACAAGCTCTGCTCTCGGCTGTCTTTCCTCTTTCCTCATCATCATGATTTTTTTCGACATCTAAACATAAATTTAATCTTGAAAACATTGAACTTTGTTATGGTTTTTCCTTCCGATAATTCCAAAAAATTACGGACTCACTACATTACCATACATTCCTGTCTTATAAGCTTTATCCTTTACACGGCTGATCGGTGTATAGCTTCTTTTTGGATCATTTTTCTTGAGGCTCACGTGGTTCCGCTCATGTTTTCCATTTGCCCCTTGTCCTGTCAAGTTTCCATCGTCTTTACTGGTTCCTACGTACAGCTCAGCATCACCATTCTCTCCCTCATTTTGATTTTGCGCTCCATTTCTCAGAGCTAAATGATATGCACCTCCATTATTAATTTTATCCATGATGAATTAATTTTTGTTTAGTCTCGGGTGAATTCTCACTTGCTGAATTATTCCCAGTATTCTCTCCATCCTCATCGATTGCTCCTTCGATATCAGCCGCTTCCTCATTTTTTCCTAGTTCCTTAACCATCAGTTTCTTATAGGCAGCCCTTGTGCGACAACACAAATCAGTCACTGTCTTCCGATATTTATCTGGACTCTGCTTCCTATGTCCAAAATGTTGGCAGCAAGCCCCTGGTGATAATTGAAATAAATTTAATTGGAAAATCTTCTCAATCATTTTAAAACATTTGCATTTACGATAAACGGCTTTATAGATATTGTCGGGAATTTTATCTCCCCTCTTTGCATTTAATGCCAGCAGCTCATCCCCCAAACAGAGCCTTATTAGTTGGCATGCCATTGATCCAGCACTTTTCACAACACGTTTCATGTCTTTCAATTCCAGATTATCAACGAATACGCCAGTGTTGGGCCACAATTCAACCTGCAATTGATTAGTATTAATTTGAGTATCACTCGTGAAGCAAAAGAAATTGAGTTGTATCTTCTTTCAAAATGTGGTTTTTCCAGTTCTCTGGAAGCCCATTTTCTAAGAAAATTACATAGCCCGTTCTTCGGCTTCACTAATGAAATGTTCGTGTTTGTGTATTTAAGGAGTTTGGAGGGTAAACACGTTCATGAAAGGAAAAGTTTAATTTTTTTAAGGGGATGAAAAAAATGATTTTGAATAACCTCAATTTTTTCAAATTTTTCTTCCGATCGGATTTAAAGGCATTAATTATCAAAGTTGCGTCTTATATATAGGCTCTTATGCACCAAACCTGTTTTAGCGCGAGACTTTGTCACCGACTCAGGTGATAACAAAGACTCGTGCTAAGACAGGTTTGGTGCATAAGAGCCCATGTATAAGACACAACTTTGATAATTAATTCCTCTAAAACCGATCGGATGAAAAAGTTGAAAAAAATTGATATGATCGAAAATCATTTTTTTCATCCCTGTTAAAAAAATGACTTTTCCTGTCATTTTGCGTTTACCCTTCAAACTCCTTAAGTGTGGGTAATTCTGCACACTGTTGAAAATGGAGAAGAAGGCTGTGTAATATTTTCCTCATCTACTTGCACCGGATAGTGTCTCGGAGAGTGACTTAGGATACTGTACGATGCTCATAGATAGGGAAATGTTGTAATAATTGATGTTGGTCCTCCCCACCATTTTCTTGGTGTGAGCGTTGGTTAGAAAACTCAAAGAAAATACACTGAGAAAAAAAAGAGATGGAAGCTATAAAACAGTTGTTCATTGGTTTTTAGTGAATATTGTTTTGAAATAATCGAGAAGTTTTTGAATTTACTCAATTTTGTTCATTCAAACAGTTGATTTGTTTAAATGAACAAAATTCAGTAAATTAGGGGAAGGTGGGGTGAAATAGACCCTTCGATGAAATGGCTCAAGATTGGAATATTCTAATAATTCCATTAAAAACCTCAGGAAATTTTAGATCAAAATTCAAATTTACTTTTTTGGCGAATATTTGGAAATCGAAAAAATGGTTTTCCTTTTGAAAATCGAAAAAATTCGCTTTCTCGACGATATCTCTGGTTCTGTTGGTGGTTGCGACTCGGGGTTGATCTCAAATGGAAGGTGAGTTCATTTCTCGTCGATTTATGTAGTTCAAATTATTTTTGAATTAATTTTTTTAATATTTACTGGTAATTTCCTGAAATTCAGTTTTTACTGTAGAAGTACGTAAAAAATTGATTTTTTCTTTTTAAACTCCATAAATCAATGAAAAATGAGCTCATCCTCCGTTTGAGATGAGCCTCAGGTCACCATGACCAGTAGAACCAGAGATATTCTCGAAGAACTGAAATTTCTTAAAAACAGATGGCTTTAACCTTCAAATCTTGAGTAAAAAATGAAATGTTCGGAAAATTAGAAAAAATAACTTGTGGCATATGATTGTCATGGGAAATTTTCTGATCTTCTCAATGACATCATCAGAAAAAACCTGTCTCCAATATTCCCATCCATTTGGAGTAAATTTCATAGGATAAAATATCAAAACCAGCCCGTATCCCTTTTACCCCTTCTGTTCGTTTTCCCCCACCTTTCCCTATTTGGAAAAACTATTTCCTAAAGACCAATAGAACAAATATTTGATAGTTTTCAACACTTTTCTTTTCCTCAGTGTACGGAACATGCCTCTCCATCGAAGCTTTCCGAACGAATATTCATGGACGGTTTTTCTTGTAATATTGGCTTCCCTTTCTTCATGCAGACCATCATGCTCCCGTTCTTCATACATTCCTTATGATCAGATTCTCCCCTTTCCACATTCTTTGATTGTTTCTTTTCCGACTGTTTGTCATGAATATCGTCGTCTTCACTCAGCATCTCATCACTGGAGTTTTGAGGGTTTCCAGCATTTCCTGTACTTGTAGTCGGACTATTCGGAGCCTTGATGATTCTATTGATTTTTCCCTTGTCGCGTGCATCTGATTCTTTTTCTGAACAGTTATTTAGGGTCACTCCTCTTCTAATTTTTATTTGGTCCGTTTCTCCTTCACCGAACGTTCTTGATCTCGATTGTTTAGTCTTTCTTGGATTTTCAGCTGCACCAGTCGACTCTATCTCTCCTGAGGTCATTTTTTTGGTGATATTTTTTTTTTCTTGATCTGAGCGGCCAAGTTTTCGCTCTCCCTGCGTTTCCTCCATTCTCGACTTTGTACTTTTGGAATCTTTCAATTTTTTCAGTATTTTTAAATCTCTCTGGTATTCCTGATTCGTCAAATTTTTTTTCTTCACTTTTTCAATTTTTTTCTGAGATTCTCGTTCGCTCTCTCGATAGGGCTCTCCATCTTTGGTGAAACTCAGTGCATCCAATTTTTTTTTATCAGCTATAATTAAAGGAATTAATTAAAGAATTGAATGTAGAGGAGTATAAAGTACTGTCTATGTGTCTATCTTATAATTTTTTTTATTAATTCTCTCTCGATTTGTGACAAGACTAGAAAGAATTAACAATGAGGACTTGTGGATTGAATAGTATCCCAAAACACTGATTTCAACTATCTGTACTGTTAAAAAAAAAAACAACTATGTGTACTGAGTTAATTTCTACCGATTACATGAATTATTCACCGTCTTTCGCCAAAATTTTAACGTCCAGGAATTTTTTCTTCCATCTTGCCATTGGACCGCTTCCAGATCGAAAATCAATATCTGTTTCGGGGATTGTCGTAATACTCGGGTTTTTCCCCTTCCATAACACCACGTACCACATCATAATGTAGCTCTGAGGATTATTGAAAGAAAAAAATTTGGAATCATCAATAAAAATAAAAAAAAAATAAAAAAAAAAGGCGTCGAGGAGTAAACGGAAACGAATTGCATCGTTTCTATATTTATTTATTATCGAAAAATGATAAAAATTATTGAACCAGATAATTTTCATGGATTAATGATTGAAATGAATAACTCACCTTTTTTATATCATTAATTCACTATTAGTTTTTCCTGTTTTCGGCTTTCACTCTCAGTTTTTCCGTTTGTAAACGAAACTAATTTTTTCCGATTCGAGTCAATCGGTTCTTCTCATAAACGTCAATTTTTACGAATGAATTGAAATTTGCATGGTTATTGATTGATCTCCTTGGTTACAATCAATAATATTATAATAAACATCCTCTCATATGAAATCAGCCTGAGTGAAGTTGGTCGCCCGTCTAGTGACAGAACTACGATCATAGAATATAAATTTCAAAAATAAATATTCTGACATTCCCCGAAACATTCTCAACTCCTTTTTAAACTGAAAAAGTATTCAAATAAAAGTGAGTGATTTATTGTGTGGAGTCGAGCAGTGTTGAGGTGAGTTTAAATATTTTATGAGATCCAGTCAGATGCTTAGTTATTGAGGGAAAATATCGTAATCCAAACCTCGAAGACAACAATATTAATATCAGAACTTACAGTGTTGCAGACTCTGCAATCCGTTGGGATTATCACTGCTATCGCCTCTGAGGATGAGCAGTATTTTGATGAATTGAGAAATTGATACATCCTGAAAATTGGAGTTTTTAATTCTTGAAGATAGGAAAAATTATAGTTCAAGTGTTTATTCGGTAAGTACCCATTTATTCAAAGTTTTTTATTCCAGCAAATGCATAAATGTGATTTTTTTATTTTTTTTTATTTATTAATATAAATCTGATTTAATTGCAGATATCGATGTATAAATTTATGAGCATACTTTTCACAATGTTCAGAAGTCCCCACGAATAAGATTACCAGTGTCTCAGACGATTTTCAAGTTCTGCTTTTCCAGTTGTGGCTCCTCTTCGCATTTGACGGTATTATCTACACTCAGGTTGCTCCAATCGTATCGTTGCCTTAGTAACAAATGGTCGTAAGCGCCATTTTTTCAATTTTCTTATATTTCAGATTACAAACAGTCGTTTTTTTTACTCCATTACTTGTTTAGGGAAAGGTGGTGCAAAATGCCCATGAAAGATAAAATTGATACAGTTGAGTTTCTGATGTCTTTATTATGAAAAACTCTCGAAATTAATAAGAATATTAGGGGCAGACTGTTTTCGACCATTCCATTGAAAAGCTGAGGGAATTCGCAGTGAAAATGATGTGTCAAAAATATTTTTTTTGTATTTTTTAGAAATTCAATTTTCTTGGTCAAAGATTGAAGGGTTACACCTTTCCAGTTTTGAAAAAATTCACCACTTTCAATATATCTCCGGTTCTATTGGTCATGGTGAGGAAATTCCTAATGGAGATGAAAGGACAGATCGTTTCCCATCGATTTACGGAGTTTTGACTAGAAAAATATCGATTTTCAAGAAAGTTATGGAGCAAAAACTGATTTTCAAAAGAGTATCCATAAATACCTTGAAAATGGATCATTTCAAATTGAAAACCCCATAAATCGATGGAAACTGCTCTCACCTTTCATATCCATTCAGAATTGTTACGCTACGACTTATAAAACTTGAGATATGTTGAAAAAAAGTGAATTTTTTCAAAAATGAAAAGGGATACCCCTTCGAACCGTGACCAAAAAAATAAGATTTCTCAAAAACACAAAAAAAATCATTTTTGACAGGTGATTCAACCCCGAATTTCTACAGCTTTTCAATGGAATCATCAGAATAAATCTATCTCTGGCCACTTCATTCTAATGTCCATTTTCCTTCACTTTTCCCAATACTCAAGAAACTTGTAAACAAATGAACACAAGAGCTTTATTAATTTTTTCTTCTATAAGAAAACAGTAAAAGCGGAGAGACGTAAATGAGGAGATAAGGTTCTGGTAGTAACGTCATTTTGTTATTGGAATTTATAGGAAAACAATGTCCAGAATGTCAAAATGAATTTCGGCAGTGGTTTGAGATGATATCGAGAAGCCCTCAGAATTGGAAATTTGAGGGACGTCATATTTGAAGGGTGGCCAAAATTCCTCTTCAGTGCTTCAAGTTCCTTAATTCTCAATAGGCACGGACTTGGAAGAAAATGTGTGAAAAAAGAGAAATTTCGAACTTAAAAAGATTTCCACTTTCCTGCAAGTAGGACGTCCTTCAAATTTGTAGTCCTGAAGCTTCCGAATACCTTTGCTCTTTATCCTGGAAGAAAATGTCTCTTAATTCACCATAGGGCCGGACTTTTACAAAAAATGTGCAAAAAATGAGAAATGTAGAATTTTTTTAAATTACACCTCCTCTCCAAGTATAACCTCCTTTAAATCCTCGATTCCGAGGGCTTCTAGGATTTTCTTCCCTCCCCAGGAAAAAATGATCCCTCAATTCACCATAGGGACAGACTAATAAAATTAATCCTTCAGTTTCTCCAGTACGTTAACCTAAGCTACATAAAAACATCGATTATTCCGTCAGCCAATCTTGTTTTTTTTATTTTATAAAATCTCTTCGGAGAAAAACAGAGATGAACGGTTTCCATTACGGGGAATATCGTTAAATCAGGGAAAATGAGTAGAGGCCGTGGGTCACATCATCAACAGGAGACTCAAAGCGTGTGAAAATTCTACGGATATTGCTACGGCTATTTTCACGGCTAGTTTCAGCGAAATCTTCTTCCTGCTCCTCCAAATTCTTCTCATGTAATCTTTCCGTCAGCTTCTGCTTCTCCTTTTGGACTCCCTTAACTTTATTCTTGAACGTCCTGGCCTCTCTCTCAGAACAACGCACTTGTCCACCTTCCCGAACTTCTTTCTCTTGATCTCAAAATGTTCTCTCAACTTGTCTCTTCGATTCACGATCAGTAATTGCATCATCTTGCATTATCTGCAGCTGCTTCTCCAACTGTTCTATCCAATCCTCGAAATCATTCATTCTTGCGAAATTCGTTGATTCTCTACCGGTTGATTTTTTGCTCTCCAGTGACAGAGCTTGAAGTCAATTTCAAAACTGTACTCTCCAGCTCCAACGTTATGAGACTCTGCTGGAGGTGTTGGAGAAGCTCCTTGAGAGCAGTACCAGAGCTTGTGTCGTTTTCTACTGCTCGTGCCATCCAGCTACTCGTGCTCACTTAATTACATTGCTAGACTTATAACTTTTCTTCCGTTCTCTTCAATTACATGTTTGTACTTGCAGATTATCATTCAGCTGCTACTGGTAATTGAATGACAAGTGGAGACATCAAAGAATAGAATTACAGTTTCTATCATGTTTGTTAAACAATATTCTTACAAGAATCTATCACGGAGCTCTATCTATCGTCATATGGCTGAAAGTAAACGACGGAGATTGAACAATGAATTCAATGACGAGATGGAAGTTTCACTGCATGACAGAGTAGAAGAATTTGAAAATCATGCAGAAGGTATGAACTTGATAATGTCTAAGAACTTCGTTGTATGAATTGTTATCAAATTGCCTTTTTTATAATTATTTCCACACTCTTTGGTTAGGAAGTGATGATGAGTCACACAATGGAAATGCTGAAAATGAACTGTATTATGAAGCACGGAATCATGAAGTTGATATTGATTTTAATAGAGGTTATGACAACACGGATGGTGATGATTCTTCACAGTATTCAGAAGCACTCTCGGCTGGAAGTGACCTCGATGACCTCGATAACTTCGGGGCTACAGATCATGACAGTATGAGCAATAGTGATGACGATGGTGATGGCGATGACGATGGTGATGGCGATGGTGGTGATGAACCAAATGATGGTGATTCACTCGATCAACCCCTTTATCCTGGAGCTCGAATAACAATTGGGGAAAGTCTAACTACTATATTATTGTTACATTTACGTCACAGTCAATCTGATTCACATTTATCTGATTTATTGAAAGCCATCGAACAACATTGTCCAGCGAATAATAAATGTCCCAAGACCCTATACTTTTTGCGAAAATGGCTTGGCAATTTTGAAATAAAAATTCAGAAACACTTTCTTTGTTCTGAGTGTTCCATGGAGTTGGATAATGCAGATGCAGTATGCCCAGTTTGTCCTGATCCTAAAACTACAACTTATTTTATTTCAATTCCTCTTGACTCCCAATTACAAGAACTTTTCAAACGTCCCGGATTTTATGATAGCTTAGATTATCGTTTCCATAGACAGAAAGAAAATGATTACAATTTAGAAGATATTTATGATGGAGATGTTTACAGAAGTTTCTGTACAGATGAAGCATCCATCGATTTGAGATTAAACTCGAATATATCGTTCACTTGGAACTCGGATGGGGTTCCATTATATAAATCATCTAAATTCTCCATATGGCCACAATATCTAATGATTAATGAATTACCGCCAGAAGATAGAAAAAAAACTAGCAACATGCTCCTGACTGGGATTTGGTTTGGAACAAAAAAACCAGTGGCCAATTTATTCCTGGAGCCATTGACAAACTATTTACAACAATTGACAGAAGGGATTCCTTTGTACATCCAAGATCGGGATCGCTATGTCAATATCAAAGCTATCACTCTATGTTGTACATGCGATTTACCCGCAAAAGCCTTGTTTTTGAATATGAAGCAGTATAATGCCAGATACGGCTGTCATAAGTGCAAAATCGAGACACTAGCTGTGGATAAGAGGCGTTCATATCAACAAGTTGACAATTTAGAAGCACGAACAACAGAAGAAACTGAGATTTTTGCAGAGAGGGCAGTTAATGCAAGATGCTCAGTTTATGGAGTCAAAGGTCCAACTCTCATGACACTGATTTTACCAGACTGTATCCGGAATAATGTAATTGATGCCATGCATTTACTGACGGGAGTCTCCAAGCTATTGTTCAAGATATGGCTCCATTCAGATTTCAAAGACCATCCAGCATCCATTCGTGATAATTTCGATACTATTCGCAATCGCATATGTTCTATAACTCCTCCATCATCGATCCCAAGATTGCCTCGCAGTATCTATGACTTTGCCTATTGGAAAGCATCAGAGCTCATAACATGGCTGTTAATGTACTCAACTGTAGTATTGCATGGTATTATGAGTGAAGAATTTTTTTCCCATCATAAATTACTTGTTTATGGAATTTATCTGTTGTATCAGAGAAGTGTGTCAGTAAATAATATCAATGATGCACGACTACTCCTTCATAAGTATGTGAGTAATTTCGGAGACTTATACGGAGTGGAATTCATGAGCTGTAATATTCATTCACTCTTGCATCTCGCTGAACTCGTGGAGGATTATGGACCGTTATGGGTATTTACTTGTTTTCCATTCGAAAATGCAAATGGTATTCTAAAGGCACTTGTCCATGCTACGCGTGATGCTCAGATACAGATCTGTAAGGGCGTATCTGTATATTTAACATTAGAAGGATTGAAGAAAAAATATATCCGGAGAGGAAGTGAAAGTGAAGCTTTATACAATGAAATTGAGAAGAAAGGAACACATCGTTCTAAGTTACGATATATTAATCGTGGTATTGCCATCGTCGGTGTGGCAAAAAAATTAGGAAATATACCTCAAGATATTCAACTTATCCTAGCACAATTTGGATATAATCAACGTTCAGTTTATAATTTCCATTGTCTCACGAAAGATGGTGTATTTTATTCTTCAAAATTATATGCAAGGAGGACCAGAACGGATTCTAGCTGTGTGCTATTCACGTATGGTAATGAAGAATGTATTGGCTTCATTCAAACATTTCTGCGGCTTTCCAACTGTACATGTAAGAACAGTGTTTGTGAAAACTGCATAAATGAATCAGAAACGTTAGTGATCATCAAAAGATGTCAAAAAAGACATATTTTTTCTACATTCAATCCTCAAACTACATTATTTTTCATTCATCAATTAGAACTCGATGATGAGCGAGATGCAATCATTGTCAATGTTTCAGAATTGAGAGCAGTTTACCTGCAAATAACGACTCCGGGGACCTCTGAAATATATGCTATAAAACCGTTGTCTTTATAAAACTAAGATAAGAAACCTGTACACATATTACTTTCTTGGAATTAATATTACTTGGACTGATTATACTACCATACAATCGATTTTTTCACTTGAATGAAGGAGAAAGAGTAAAATGGACATTCTAATGAAACTATTGGAGGTATAATGATTCTCATAATTCCATCGAAAATCAAAGGGACTTTTTTATCCATTTTATTCTAAGGAAATTTTAAATGGAAAACAAGTGATAGAAGAAATTTTTCTGAATACGCTGAAAATTCTCGTTTTCTGAGTGTAAATGATGAACGAAATTCGAGAATTTCTTCGGCTCAATTGGTCGTAGAGTTAAAAATGAATGGAGCTAAGAGGTAAAACTATTTGACATGAATTTTGAAAGAAATATCAATTTTTGAAGTACTTATGTGCGTTTTTGAGAAAATTGGTTTTGTTTCGTAATGGGGTTTTTGGCAATATAAAATGTTCCCGATCTCGAAATGTATCTCACCCACAACAAAATCAAGTTGTAAAAACCGGAATCCTTCCATAAAAATATGTGTGAAAGCCTACGAGCTCGAGCCATTGTCAACAATTATGTATATGCCTGTAAATACGTACATTGCTCCATGTAAACGTTAATAAAAACTTCTTAAATTTTAAATGTTCAATCTTGAATGTTAATCGACAAAAAAACAACAATCTTCCTTCCAGAGAGCAAAATCCGGTTCGACATTTCTGAAAAAATATAATATTAAGAAAATATTTATTCGTCGAAAAATCGACTTGATATTTTCTAAAAAAATGTGTTCGGAAAATTTGTTGCCGACAAAAACGCGTCTCTTCTTCTGACTGTGAGAATTGAAAAAAAAGTTCGCGAGTAAAATCCGATTTAAGATTTCCGGAAGAATATAATTTTACGGAAATATTTACTCACCAAAAAATCGAATTAATATTTTCTAAAAAGATACGTTCAAAAAGTTCTTTTGTCGACGAAAAAGCTGTTTGCCTTCTGACCGTAAGCGTTTAAAAAGGAACTTCTCGACGAAGAACTGATTCAAAATTTCTGTAAAAAAAATAATCTCGAGAAAACATTTACTCGCCGAAGAATCGACTTGATATTTTCCAATAAAACAAGTTCGAAAAGTTTTTTTGTCGACAAAAAAACGTTTCGACTTCTGATCGTATAAGTTGAGGAAAGAAGTTCTCGACAAAAATCCGATTCAGAATTTCCGGAAAAATATAATCTTAAGGAAATATTTACTCGTCGAAAAATCGACTTAATATTTTCCAAATCAGAAAGTTCGAAAAGTTTTTTCATCGACGAAAAGGCGTTTCGTCTTCTGAACGTGAAAGTTGAAAAAAAAAGATCTCGACAATAAATCCGCTCGACATTACCCAAAAATCACTAGTGATGAAAAGGTATCTTAGAGGTCGAATTCAGTCCCATTCGGGCGACGTCGATGAAAAACTTTTTCATGATCTTTAAAAAATCTTTCCTCGATGAAATTTTTTTACCTGGGTTCTCAGGAACCATTCGGTCGATTGAGCTGAAATTTCTGTGAGCACATGGTACACACGTGGTAAATATAACGTAAAATTTTCAGGTCGATACATACAGCCGTTATTGAGAAAAGCGAGGAAAGGGTCATCACACACTCACACATACATACGGACATCCATACAGACGACCTTAAAAAAATATCATTTTTCGACATTTCTCATCATTTGGAGTAATATTCCGATGAAATCTCAAATTCGAGAAAAATCACGATTACAATGCTTTCATTCGGAAGCAAAAAGAAGGGGAATTCTCTTGATAGCCTTTACTGCTGTCCTTAACAGATGTTCGGATCATTTGCTTCAGGGGGATATTTTTCATCCAATAATTGTAACAAAAAAATTAAAAAATCTTCCCCAAAAAACCATATCTGTGTCACAGCAGTCGTATTCGTATATAGTATTCAGACTGTATACTTTACACCACTATATGAGCAAGCGCCGAGTGTTGAGTCAGCTCGTGCTGTCGTTAATACTGACTCATGGTATTATTTATAGGTGATATATATATATCGCGCGAACAAGAGCCAACATAATCACCTTGATGGCGCACATCGTTGATGATACACCCGATTCAATGTAGGGGCACATTAGAGACGATAATTCGATCCGGATATTTGATTTCTTTCTACTCTTCCCCTCATCCTAGTCGAAGTAGCCTGTCCTATCAATCATACTATCGACCGTTGAGTTACGCTTCCCATTCGCCTGTCAGCAATAAAAGACTTTTTGTTTTTTTTCTTTTCAATCATATTCTTTTTTCAAGTTTTTATCTTTTTTGAAAGAAATGTGCGCGGGTTCGAGCAGTGTGTCTCACGGAGCCGTATAAAACTGCGCGGATTCTCACAAAGTGGTTCATGTAGTTGAATACAAGGATTGTTGGCGGCGGCGGCGGGGATGGCAAAGAGCGGTAAAAATGAAACGTTTAGCGGGCGTCGCAATTTGTCCCGTCAACAAAACACAATGATGGAATGCGTATTCTTCATGGCGTTTTTTCTTAGATTAGAAGTAGTGAGTCAGGTAAAAAAAATATACGGCAAAAAAATATATATTCCCATTTTCAGGTGTAATAATAATGACACTTGCTAAGGGCAGTTTTAACATAGTCATTTTCATTATAGAACGATATTATATGCAGCATCGAGTTGATGTTTCACAAGTGATGTGCATTCCTCACTTGGTAATATATAAGAGATTATATGATATGGTGGTGGTGGTAGTGTGTACATTGAGGCCCAAAAAAGGAAACAAAGAAACATAGATATATATGCTATATCAAACACCAAGGTAAAAAATATAAATACGATGAAAACGGAATAGATATATATATATATATATATATATATATATATATATATATATATATATATATATATATATATATATATATATATATATATATATATATATATATATATATATATATATATATATATATATATATATATATATATATATATATATATATATGTTTGTATAAAGTACATTTTGAGGACCTATTTGCGGATATAAGGTAATGTTTGGGGACATCTGGCTGTTTTGAGGACGGTCCCCGAAGTTTTTTCTATGTAATGCTGACTTTGAGGACCGTCCTCAAAATTACATACTTTGCCTAAAGTGGACTCCGAGGACCGAGGGTTTCTATAAATTAAATGAGGACTTCGTCCCCGAATTTACATTTGGTTTTTTGTATGATTTGAGGACGGTCCCCAAAGGACATGTTTCCACGATTTGTAATATTTGAGGATATGAGACTTAATTATACTATTCTGTACAAGACAGTATTCCGTATCCTGGCTTCAAATGGTTCGATAAACAACAATTGATTCTTAATAAAATGAACTCAGAGGAAGAAAAGAAGAAACTGGAATACAGATTTTTCATTTTTTTTATGATTTAAGTTTCTTTATTTTTCTCTAGCGAATTATTAATTTTCCGTACGAGAGAATTGAAATAGAGAAAAATGGAAAATGGCTATTCTCCTCCTCTCGGAAAATGGAAAAATTTGAGATTTCTATCATTCAGATTTGTTTAGTCATTCTTCAGAAATCTTCCATAGAACCACGAAAATTAACAAATTCTTATTTTTCATCAAATTGAAAAATTTCACCGGAAGTGACGTCGCAGCTCCTCACATCCGCGAGATCTTTACAATCAGCGGCGAAGTGTTTTTCCTTCTCCCTTTTTTTTTCGAAACCTAAAAATTTGTCAAAACTCCTGTAATTGACGCTTCCGTGCTTTATTTTCCATGAAAAAAAATGAATTTAATTCCTTGAAATTCTTTCTTCATTTTTAGATTTATCTTCTAGCTTGACTCTATTTCATCGCAAAAAAGAGGAAAAAGGTGCAGGAGGTTTTCCACCCGCTTCCTTCATGAGTCCTCAAAAGTGACTTTACACAAACAGATATATAGGTATATGTATACCTATATGTTTGTATAAAGTATAGTTTGAGGACCTATTTGTTGATATAAGGTAATGTTTGGGGACATCTGGCTGTTTTGAGGACGGTCCTCATAACAGCCGCGGAATCAAAAAGCAAATCCCACATCTCTGTTGTACGATATTTCTTCTTGCACGACAAGGATCCCTGCAGAATCCACCTATCTCGCTTAGTTGCCATGGATATCTTCGAGAGAAGAATAAAATTAATTAGAAAACATGAAACAGAAAAAATCAATTTTTTGGGGTTTTTTGGGAATATCTCAGTAAATAATGCAAAATGTTTTTCTTTCTCCTCCTTCCTTTTGAAAAAGTAAAAATTTGTAAAAACTATAAAAAAAAAAAAGAGCATTTAATTTCTTGCAATTTGTTTTTCATCTCCAGATTTCATTACTAAAATGACTCCATTTTCTCGCGGAAAAGAAAAAAAGAAGGTGCAGTAATTCGCCCCTTCTCCCCCACCCGCGATTTCAATTAGAATTACGAAACGGAATGTTCTTCAATAAGAAAAAAAGGAGGAAGACCCAAAAGTACTATGTCCCCATAGTCACCAGTAATTGAATTACCCGGTCCTCAAAACGATCATTGCACGAAAATCTGTATATTCCATATGTCCTCATAACAGCCGTAAATACAATAAAATCTACAAGTCCTCGAAACCATCATTATATACTTGCATATACAAGTCCTCAAAAAGAACGTTATATGGAAGTCCCCATAGTTTTTTCCATATCTGCATATACATATATATATGTCCTCATATGTGACAATAACGGAAAATTTATAGCAGTCCTCAAACTAATCGCTATATGAAAAGTCTCATATCATACATTACATAGAAATTCATTCAAAAAAAATAGAAAAAAAATAGTTAAAAAAAAAATATCTATTTTCTATAACATATAATGGATATTCCAAGGTTTTCCACTCATTTCCATCACACGTCCCCAAAATGTCCTTTACACAAACATATATATATATATATATATATATATATATATATATATATATATATATATATATATGTTTGTATAAAGTACATTTTGAGGACCTATTTGCGGATATAAGGTATACTTTGAGGACATCTGGCTGTTTTGAGGACGGTCCTCGAAGTTTTTTCTGTGTAATGCTGACTTTGAGGACCGTCCTCAAATTACATATTTTGTCTAAAGTGCATTTCGAGAACCTATAGCTTCTGTAAAATAAATGGGGACGGGGTCCTCGAAATATCATTCTGTCTTTTGTATGATTTGAGGACGGTATATGTTTCCACGATTTGTAATATTTGAGGACTTGGGCCTTAATTATACTAATCTGTACAAGACAGTATTCCGTATCCTGGCGTCGAATTTTTCGATCAACAACAATCGATTGTTAATAAAACGAACTCAGAGGGAAGAAAGAAGAAAAAGAAGGAACTCGAATACAGATTTTTCATTTTTTCCACGATTAAAGTTTCTTCATTTTTCTCTAGCGCATTATTAATTCTCCATACGAGAGAATTGAGATAGAGAAAAATGGAAAATGGCATGTTCCGCCTCTCGGAAAATGGAAAAATTTAAGATTTCTTTCATTCAGATTTGTTGAGTCATTCTTGAGAAATCTTCCATAGAACCTCGAAAATCAACAAATTCCTATGTTTCATCAAATTGAAAGATTTAACCGGAAGCGACGTTGCAGCTCCTTACATCCGCGAGATCTTTACAATCAGCGGCGAAATGTTTTTCCTTCTCCCGTTTTTTTTCGAAACCTAAAAAATTGTCAAAACTCCTGTAATTGACGCTTCCATGCATTATTTCCAATTTAAAAAGAAGGAATTTAATTCCTTGAAATTTTTTCCTCATCTCTAAATTTATCTTCTAGATTGACTCTATTTCCTTGCGAAGAAGAAGAAAAAGGTGCAGGAGGTTTTCCACCCACTGCCTTTATGCGTCCTCAAAAGTGACTTTACACAAACATATATATAGGTATATATACCTATGTGTTTGTGTAAAGTATAGTTTGAGGACCCATTTGTTGATGTAAGGTAATGTTCGGGGACATCTGGATTTTTTGAGGACGGTCCTCATAACAGCCGTCAATGCAAATCCCATATCTCTGTTGTCCTCTATTTCTTTTTGCACGATAAGTATCCCTGCAGAATCGACCTATTTCGCTTAGTTGGCATGGATATCTTCGAGAGAGGAATGAAATTGATTAAAAAACATGAAACAGAAAAAGTCAATTTTTTCGGGTTTTTTGAGAATATCTCAGTAAATAATGCGAAATGTTTTTCTCTCTCCTCCTTCCTTTTCAAATGGTGAAAATTTGAAAAAACTACTGTGATTGACACTTTCCTCCATTGATTTAAAAAAAAAACGAGCATTTAATTTCTTGCAATTTGTTTTTGTCTCCAGATTCAATTCCTAGAATGACTCCATTTTCTCGCGGAAAAGAAAAAAAAAGGTGCAGCAATTCGCCCCTTCTCCCCCACCCGAAATTTTAATTAGATTTACAAAACGGAATGTGATCAAATGAGAAAAAAGGGAGGAAGATCCAAAAGTACCATGTCCTCATAGTTACCATTAATCGAATTAGCTTGTCCTCAAAACGATCATTGCACGAAAATCTCTATATTCCATATGTCCTCGTAACAGCCGTAAATACAATAAAATCTACAAGTCCTCGAAACTATCGTTATATACTTGTAGATACAAGTCCTCAAAAAGAACGTTATATGGAAGTCCCCATAGTTTTTTCCATATCTGCATATACATATATATATGTCCTCATATGTGACAATAACGGGAAATTTATAGCAGTCCTCAAACTAATCGCTATATGAAAAGTCTCATATCATACATTATATAGAAATTCATTAAAAAAAAATAGAAAAAAAATAGTTAAAAAAAAAATATCTATTTTCTATAACATATAATGGATATTCCAAGGTTTTCCACTTATCCCCATCACATGTCCCCAAAATGTACTTTACACAAACATATATATATATATATATATATATATATATATATATATATATATATATATATAGGCAACGAGAGAATCTGAAAACCAAAAGGATTCATACAAGGGTCTGCTTTCAGCTTGGGTCATTGGGGTCAGTGCGCGATTGTCTCCGCGCGCGGTTGTTGGTTCGCCGTCGTCGTCATACCTCTTTTAATCAATGCATTTTCCTTTTCTTTCGTTTTTCTTTTTGCATTTCTCTTTCCTAATTTTTTAATCTTTTTTTTTGCCTCAACGACAGCCTACCGCACGCGGCAGAAGCCGCCACCAGTTTTATCGTCAGGACCCGCCCATATTTTACCGGTCGATTGTTCCTTCGTTCCGCTGTATTGAACGTGGTTACTTTCTTCGCGAGACGTCTGAATTTTTTTCTGTGTTTATCTCTCATTTTTATTTCTTTCCTTTTTCGTCCACAAAACCTTCTTCCCACAATCGAGTGTTCAATGCATGAGAAACACGTTTGCCGTCATTCTTCAAATATTTTTATTTTTTTCCATTTCTTTTCTCCTCTCCTTGATGCTATGAAGGAATCACGGCCATTCCTTTCAAATAATTCTTTAAATATTTTTTTATACAATTTTTTTGCAACTCGGAATTTTCTAGACAGAGGAAAGCTGTGTGATTTTGAGTGAACTATGGGTTTTTACTGAGTAAAAGTAGGGAAGACTGGAAAGGGGCGAAATTGAGATTTGCAGAGCAGAAAAAAGACATAGAAGACAGGAGAAGGACGAGGGGGGGGGGGTGCATGCGAAACATCTGTCGGCAATCTGTTAGCTGCATCTCCACAAAATACAAGAGATGCTGCGGCGATCGCGTGAGACATACAGTGTGCTGAGAGAATGAAATGAAGGAATAAATGTATACTATAAAATATTTGGAGAAGAGAGAGAGAAGCTTTCCACAGTTGAGCAAACCAATTACTCGCTATATTTACATTTGTCCTCAATATGACTATATGAATCGTCACAGTGCCTTAAAATTTTTAATGTATTTCGGAAAATTTTCGCGACAAAAAAAATTTGAATACTTTTGCTTCAGAATGGAAGCATTGTGAATGCGATTGTTTTCGATTTTGAGATCTCATCGGAATATGACTTAGAATGTTCCAAAACGCCGAGAAATTACATTTGTTTAAAATGTCTGTATGTATGTGTGTGTGTGTGTGTGTGTGTGTGTGTGTGTGTGTGTGTGTGTGTGTGTGTGTGTGTGACAGATATCAGCTCATTGCTCCGGAACGGTAATACTTGGTGAGCTGAGAATCTAACAGTACTTTCCCTCTTCGTGCAAATTGCTGTCAGTGAAATTTGAGCGAAATCGGTTGAGTACTTTTCGAGAAAAATCCAATTTTCGCAAAATCATTCTTTCAATTTTTCTCCGCGAAACTTGATTCACAGCCTCCACTCTCAGCGATGAAATACATCTCATTTGAACTCACAATTTTCACTCGAGGTAAATTTTGCTGAGATTTTTTGTTTGCAGATAATTTCAATTACAGTGTTTTTTATCCTGAATTTTGTATACACGATAGCTCAAAAACTATTTGAGTTAGAGACTTCAAATTTCGTCAGTTTGTGCATCTAATTAACGAAGAGTTTGGTATTAGAATTGGGCAAAATCGCTCCAGTAATTTCTGAAATATTGACCAAAAACCATTTTATGAAAAGAGGTTCTATCTCGAAAAGTATCCAAGCAATTACATCCAAGTTCAGCCTAAAAGATTCATCTAAATAAGCCCCACAAATAATGAGAATTTCAGATTTTTCAGAAGAAGTCTCTTGTAAGAGTGTTCGATAAATTAGTTTTTTCAAAAATCACGGTTTTTCTTAGCTTTCTCCCTAGGAACACTACTATTCTTATTTCACCATTCGAAAGGAGACAATTTTTTCGACAAAATGAGTACCTTTTCATTCTGACGACAATCAGAAAGAATAGAAATGCTATTTGGAATCCGGACTTCAATTTTTCAGATTTGTCGTAGGATCTTCCATTTATGATTGAAAAATTGATTGTTTTTTTTTTGTGGTAAAAATGAATGAATAAAGTTCACCAAAGATCAAACCATCATCGAATTTGTCCTCACAAGCGAATTTCCTCCGAAAAAATGTCCACTTTTGACAATATCACAAATTGGGAAAATTGTTGGTTGGAGGAAATTGAGAAACAGAAAGAAAAAAATAAAGAAGTATAAAAAATTGTTGAGCATTTAGAAACGTCTTGTCGAAGTAGGGTCATACGACCAATAAATGGACACTGACCAAAAGATGGACGGTTTCTATTATCGAGGATTTTCATAAATAAATGAATGATTCTTATACTTTTCACGTCAATTCCTGATTATTACAATCATGTACATTTATAAACTATTTTTCACATACCGATTGATCGAAATTAAAAATCATGCCACTACAAATATGCAATTGTTCATCTACTGGGGGTTCAACTTATTTTTCAGTTTTTCCTTGATTTTCTTCAATTATTTCTACATTATTCAAGTTTAATCGATTTTTAGTCGCTTCACTGTATATCTTTCTGTACATCATTCTTTTTTGCCACTTTTCAACGTGATTTGCCTATTCCATATGAATTAATACAGTCTACTATTTCTTTAACCGTCCATCTGTTGGTCATGTTACCCTACTTTGATTTGTGCTTCCTCCACAGAATCATCAATGGTGGAATTGATTCACCGGAGATTTTGGGTCATTCGGATTTCAGTGTCCCAAGTAGAACTCTAAGGACACAAAGACTACTATGTAAATCATTTACTGATAAAAACTATGTGGAAAATGGACCAAAGAATCGTTTAATTACACTGACAAATGAAGCCGCCACAGCACTGGACTTCTTTGACAGCACTCATGGCCGTTTCAAGAAGGAAGCTATGAGATATCTAACAAAGAATAATGCCGAGAATTGTTGAAAATTGATAAAGATACTGTTATATGTATTTATATTTTTTTTAATTATCTTATATTTTATCTTATATTTCATTTTTTGTTTCTGAATTGGGTCAAGCACTGAGGAAAATTTTATTAATCAATTTAATTCATTATACTAAATGTAAAATGCTGAATGCGTAAAAATAAATGAGTAAATTTCAATATGAAAGAATTCAGGCATATTTAGGACAGCTGGAAAGAGAAAAATACTGAATAAATGATATCTTATTTTGATTACTCACTAGAATCGGTCCACCTTCCCGTGATGATGTTGAGACTGTCGCACCAAACCACTGCAAGGTTTTATTGTCAATTTGAATGAAGGGATCTGGATTATTAGCAACTTGTAACATATTGTGTCCTGAAATAAAGGAAAGGAAAAGTATGAAAAATCATCACGTCATCGTTGAGTTAAGAGAAGTAATTGGGGCTTTCAGGAAGACCCAATATTTTTTTAGTAAATTACACAATGAAATGAGGACATTGATACAAATACAACATGTTATAAAATGCTATATTCACAATGATAATTAACCTGCAGACGCCTTAACATCCCGATAGGGTAACCCCCTGTTCGTGACGGTCAATAAACACACCGGAAGTAATGCAGTAATGTTTCATGAATAAAATGAAAAAAAATTATGCACCTGCAGTGAAATATACTCTTTCTTTTTCTTCCTTGTTCTTGTTTACTGAATCGGCAATAATATCGAGTACACGGAGAAAAAAATATAAGAATTTTTTTGAATGATTCTTAAAAAAATTACCATGCCGCTTTACAAACGGGATGCAATTGCTTCTGACCGGAAAAATTGTCATGCTCCACATCATAATTTTTGCTTTCTATTTCTTAAAAAAAATAACCATTTTACACTTAGCTTTGGATTGAAATATCTCGAAAAGTACTGAAAAGTTATCGAGACACACTGTGAATGAAATTTAGAGGGAAGATTAACGAATAAAATGAGCGAAATTCCGTTTTTCTACAACTCCTAATTATTGAGATATTAATTTTTCAATGAGAAATTCAGAAGGGACGCTCGAGCGGCCATTTATTTACTATCGGGCCTCGTCCATTGTTTCTGACCTACTCATCAAAAAATTGATATCTCGGAAATTACTGGTCGTAGAAAAACGGCGTCTTGCTTATTCTCTTCGTTAATTTTCCCTCTAAGTTTCATTCACAGCATGTCTCGATAAATTTTGCATAGTTTCCGAAATATTTCAATCCAAAGCCAAGTGTGAAATGGCCAATGGCTCATGTACCGAAAACAGCCGAAGGTACCCGACTTGCATCTTCGTCTACTACATTATGAGGCTGGCATGGGAAAAATTCTAAAAAAATTTCATAAAAATTCTTAGTAGCGTATGAAAATTTCTAAGGGCCCAATGATTCATCATTTGTCGGATAGACAATTTTTTCTCAACTTACAAAGAAAAAATTATCGGCTAATATTTTTGTAATGCTACAGAACAGTTATTGTGATATTTTATCTCAGAAATTTTATTGGCCCTATCACTAATTGCCGGCGCAAAGACATTTTTTCCATTGGTAGACTCATGAAATACCCCCGGCCTGCATTTTGCATCCACATTGTGTCGCTGAGCATCACAATTTTTCATAGAAATTTCTCTCCGTGTATAGATGTGGAAAGACAATTTTTTAATTTGATTGAAATGAATTCCCCAATTGAGCTGTTACTACATAACAAAGGGCTGTTAACATAATGACAGTTTTACGTCTCTGTGAAGAATCATAACGGAACGGAATAGCAGCTGTTGATATCTACTAATATACAGCCCATGCTGCAGTGACAAATCATCTTGGTTACCTATCATACTATCACACCATCAAAATATCACAGTTTGAAATATCACAAATAATAATATCACAATCTGAAAATATCATGAAATTAAAATATCATGTTCCAAAATATCGACAGTAATATTGGAACAATAATCGGCTAAATGATTGAGAGAGAAATAAGGCTGATGAAGCTACTTAAGGATATCCTAGTGGTTCGGGCAATCTATTTTTCCTTCTCAATTTTGGTCACTTTCGATAGAATAGCATGGGGAGATTTTTTAAAAATTCAGTTTACCCCATGTTACCGGACAAATAAGGCCAAAATTAATTTTTGAAAATAATTGAATTAACATTGAAACTCCATAAGTGAGGTTCAGTTTCAGTTTTACTGCGAAAATTCATGATCACAGACCTATTTTTTCCTTATACAACCTTATATGTTTTTTGTTCGTCAGAATGTCTATTAATTTTTGAAATCATGAAAAATGCATGTTACCGGACATATAACGATGATTGATGCAATTAATTACATGAAAAAATCAATGGCGGGAATATTGGTATTGAAAATCCGAGAATCCTCCAATCACAGTCCTAGATACTGGGACAGCGTGAGTCAAATTCGGAACAATATTGAATATTTATAATATTATTTAATAACAATTTATCATCGTGGACATCGTTCTAGTATCGGTAAAATGTTGAAAAATCGAAATAGTTATAGTAATTATAATAACTAAGAGGAAAAAAAAAGTCTATCATTTGAACCTGCCACTAGGATATCCTTAAGTTTACAAAAGAAGTGAGCACGTCCACAAAATCAATATAATGTAGTAATTATGTTACACTTTTTTTGTGATAGTATTCATTGTGATATGATAATTACCTGATATTATGACGGGTCACCATTGTGTTTCATTTTTTCGACAGTTAATTCCAAAAAAGATGAAAAGATGAATAGAATAAAGAGTTTGTAGATTTACAATCTCGTTGCTTTTAGAAATTTTCAGATTCATTCCTTTTTCGTATGGCTATGGCTTCAAGTAAAGGAAGAGCATGCTGTTCATGTTGCGTCTGCTCATGAGAGCCCCGCCGACGGTTCTCTATATTAGGCAAGTGCCAGTTTCTTGTACGTCCAATTCTACGTATTACGATGTGGTGAACAACTCTCTGAACCACTACTACTATTAGGTACTGCGCGACAAGTTGAGGTGTGAGTGACCTCTAAGGACGTATTGGTAAAGGGATGTCGTTTCCCTGTACGTAGGCTGAATAGTAATACAGCTTCCAAATACTGTAAAGACAGGTTTTTTTTTTTTTTTCATAGAAAGAAAAATGTATCTAGAATATATCAAGTATAATAGTGGTTTTTTTCAAACTCCAAGTTGATCGATTTCAAATAAGAAGCAGCAACTTGGAAAATAAGAATGTTGAACGGCGAAAGTTAACAAAGAAAGTTTACTGTTAAACATCAATTGGGAACACAATTGAATGTTATACTTTATCCATTACAAAATATAGAAAAAATATTAGAATTTGGAAATTTGGAGGAAAATATCACCAAGCATTCGCCCGTGCTGAGCATAACGAGGCGAGGTATCTTGATAAACAGAGAACCACCATTAGTTCCAAAAATACAATTTCAGTGTTTGTATTTCAAGTATCTGAAACGACCACGGGGTTTATTTCAGTGGATGACTTGTGTGGGTCTTGACATATTTCAATTTATTTTTAAGCATTCAAGAAACTTGGAAACTGAAAAAATATCCATTTGCAAAGCAATCTATGGATTATAATACAATCACATTTCATCTAAAAATGAAAATCTGGATAATCCAAGTATCTACGTATGCGGATGAAGTTTTACTTTATCTCATGAGTAAAAACATTTAGGTAGGTATACATCGAATTTGTTAGATTCGAGGAGTCAGGGTGCAAGCAAACTAAAATTAAATTACACCTCATTTTGCCCAGTAGGTTTTCGTGCTGTCCAAGATCTTTGCGTGCGCGCGTGTTGCTCAAGGAATAGTGGAGTGGGCAAACACGAATCAGAATTTGTGTCGTTAATTAAATTTCCTGTAAATAGAAATTTTATCATTTTGCCCTAAGTAGGATGGCTTTTCAGATTCAGGCATCAAATGGAATCATTTCCTCCAGAATACTCGTATAATATTGTTCTATGCACACGTTGTCTTGACTTACTTCCTGTCATTTGTTTCCTTTTTTTCTTCTCAATTATACAGTGATGGTTTCATGATAAATAATACAACTAATATGATTAAAGCAATTACCTTTTGAATCAAACTCAATGGGAACACACTTATTATCAAGTACTACATCACATCTATAAACCGATCCACCTCGATAAACATTTGGCTGTGACGTTTGAGCTTCTGGTGCGCCAACGATAACCCTGAAATGGAAAAAAAAGAATAAAAATTCAAATGATAGCTGCAGATTAAGAGTTATCATACATACTCGAAACAAAAATTTCGTAATAATCAGACAAATGCTTGACAAAAATATAATATATAATTCTTCAGATAATGGACTGTGATTGCGATTATTCGTGTCCATAAAGTTATTACATGGCATTAATCTGCGTGGCTAATCACGCAAATGACTGAAATGTGGGAGACATTTGTTGGTTCATTAAGAGGCCCCTACCGAGCAGGGTCATTTACTTGGACTGAATCATTTAGCTGTTGAACTTATCTCGGAGAAAATGAAGATTGAGTAAGTTTTATATTTGATAAAATTATTCGATATTGCTGATAATTTATTGATTGTTGAACCGTTGATAAGCTTCCATCTTTGCCTTTCACAGAATATCAGAATTATATTCACCCGTGTTCAAGTCTAATTCATTTTTCATAGTTATATTCTTTGAGTTTTCAAATATGCCATCAGCCATTAGTTTAAAGACCTTAGAGATATTTGCGCGTGATAACCGATGCGTCTAATTCGAAGAATCTAATGATAATTGAAAGAATGAATCACATCTGCACAGCACTGTAGTCACGCACTAGTCAAAATGGAAAAAAATGGGGTGGGGTGAGAGACAAATGAACCAAAGTACGATTGCTATCTAACTTGACAGCTGCGGAGGTCCCCAAATTACCCATTATCATTATTGACTCACCTTCCTCCTCCTTCTTCCATTCCCTCTCCCCCCATCATTCCAATATTTGATAGGCTCATGCTATTAACATGATTGGATCCACAGTGAGATTCATCACAAAGACGATTTCATATGACTCCACTCTACTTGGTTTATTGTGAAACGAAGAAGAGAGCTCTCTTTTTCCAGTGGACGAAAGGGAAGAAAGTAAAAGAAAAAGTGGAGCACCCTCCTCGACTTGCCTTCATCGCTGATGATGACAATGTGCAATATCGAGAATGAAAACGACAGGCCTCTTTTATAACTGTCATATACGAGTGCACTCTCAAAAAAAGGTTCCCCATTGTTTAGGCCTCTATTGCCTTGGAACATTCACCGGGGGAGGAGGTCGTTGAACGAACCGGAAATTACAGCTTGGATTATTCATACACACACATTGCAATCTGAATTTTGATCTCGGAAGATGAATAATATAAGAGTTTTAAATAATAATAACAAGACTTGAATATTGGACGTGATTTTCATAAATTCTATTTTTTTTTTGTGAAGATTCGAATATATATTTCAAGTGTCAGTCTGTTACACAGAGAAAAATGTTTTCTTAATTTAAGAATGCGCAGCCACTTAATTTAAGAATGTGCAGGTCACTTAAATTGAGAAAGAAAAGTCACTTGATTTAAGAGAGAAAACTCACTTGATTTAAGTGAGTTTTACTTTCTTAAATTAAGAAAGAAAAAGTCACTTGATTTAAGTGAGAAAAGTCACTTAATTTAAGTGACTTTTACTTTCTTGAATTAAGAAAGAAAAAGTCACTTGATTTAAGTGACTTACTTTCTTAAATTAAGAAAGAAATAGTTACTTGATTTAAGTGAGAGAAGTCACTTAATTTAAGAATGGCAGGTCACTTAAATTAAGTGACTGCACAATCTTAAATTAAGAAAGCATTTTCGTCTGTGTAATCAGTGTACTGATGAATGGCAATTGAACATTTTGTTTCCTTGTCCCTGTTTGAAAATTTGAAAACCATGTGGAAATTTTTTAAAATACAAAAAAAAATTTTTCAAGCAGAGGAAGATTCGGAGGATAGTTCAAGCAGCATAACCCAAAGACTTAAAAAGAACATATACTTTTACGCACTTTGCCTTGAGAAAATCACGGTAAATTTGCGAAAATGCTGGTGGTTCATAAATATAGAAACACACAGAGCAGTCACACGGCTCCAAATAATTTTCTATTATCTTCGATTCTGAGCGGAATCAGAACGGCGGCGGTAACCATTATGCATTATCAGGAAAAAAAAATAACAAAGACTTTTCTCACGCTGAAGTAATAAAAAAATTTATTGATCCATGAGCTTGAATGATTATCCCGAGTTGTGTGTGTGTGTGTGTTTATACCGTTACAACTTGCAGTCCGGTTTTAGGAAAGAGTTAAAGCCCCATCAGAAACAAATGTCCCTACTACAAACGTCATCACGCATGAATCTTGTCTATAGGTTCAGATTCCTTAAATGGTGGCGGTGTTGGACTACTCACCATAGAACGTGAAGAACAAAAAAGAATGATGAATCATTTTTCACCTCATGTACTGTGGTATTTTAATGAAAAATAATTCAATATCAAATAAAAAAATTGAAGATACTGATTACATTCAAGCTTATAAATTCTGGTACTTGCACGTGGAAAATTTATGATTATTTTTCTTTTTCACTCATGATGATGAAGAAGCAAAGAGAGGATTTTGATTTGATTCGATCAGTTTATTCATGTACATTATGTTGTACAAATGACAAGAGAATATAAAACATAAGAAATTACATTAATTGCTAAGCTTACAGAAGCTCCCTGTATGAAACTTAATAAGAACGCATTTACACTGCATTGCCACAAGCAACTACAAGCGATTCTACATCAATAAGTTGAGAAAATCATCATTTTCTCAGGAGAGAGAGAATAGAATATTTGGAAATTGCTAAGGACATATGAAGAAGAAACATTAATTCATGTCCTAGAAGTGGCATATTGACTTATTACGCATGCGATAGTGGATATATTGGTGTGCATTCATAATACCATATTTGGAAAAATCGGACGGCTCCATCGTTTCACAGCGCGCGACACCGTACTTGGCGAATTGCTCAATGCTTCCAACTCTCGAAACTTACAAAGCAGACACTTACACGCAGACAAGACGATGGGGCTTATGGTACGACACACAGTGACAACAACACTTCTTCGGGGCCAATGTCGTGCTTACGTCATCTGTCGTCGCAGTGTAGCTCGTTGTGTGTTTATACACAATCTCTGGATCCAATCTACCACCACACTGGGTTTGAGAGTGCCCAAAGTCTCAAATCAAACCCATGTCCAATAATAACCTTGTGTTATATACAATGTACCACTATCTATAGGCGGGTATCATTCAACATTCATAAACGGCACTAACACATTATTCTCCCATCATAGGTTGAGGACGGATGTTGTACTCGTGAGTTGATTCAGATATATTTCAAAAAATCGAATCATACTCGTTGTCTTAGTAAGAAATGGCAGCGAGTACACAAAAACTCAAGAATGAAAATCAAAGAGTCGTATGTCCCAGAACAGCTGCCAAAATTTATTTTATGACATTTTGGACGTTTTTTTTTGATAAATTCCAATAAAAAAATGACGTAACTTTTACTGTTTTTTAATACAGGGAAAAATTAATGACGCTCTTACGTCGATTAGTTCTCAAGAATTTTTAATTTTGGTGAAAGTCAAATTCCACTGCAAATTTCTTCAGATTTTTAATAGGGTGGCGAGAAACAACCTATCTCTAAGATTTCTATTCATTTCAAGAGTTTTTCATGATAGAGACATGAAAAACTCACATGTATTCATTTTACCCTTCATGTCTATTTTGCTCCACCTTCCCCTAAATAAATAGTCTTCCATGGCATACGTTATTCACCATTTTTTGCTTTCAGTAAGAACTAATCAAAACAAAAAGCCGCAAGTGCTGTAGATACGACTCTGTTCGTAATATGTGGCACCTAAGATCATTTGTTATTTATAATTTTTTTTTTCTGATTCATGCAGGCCTATGAGATATCGATTGGAGTAAAAAAAAGCTACGACTTTCTGTTATTGGCAATATGAGAAAATTGGAAAAATAGTGCTTACGACCATTTGTTACTAAGGCGATGATATGAATTGATTCGAGATGAAAATTATGGAAAAGTGTTTGTTTCAAGGTCGTTAGAATAGACCATCGTTTTAAAGATGAATGATTTTTTTGACAGATAGAAACTGAAGACGATCTTGTGAATAATTATACGGAATTACATAAACATTTTCTGCCTCTAATTGGTTAATAATATTGTTTTTCAATATGTAATTAACACGTTTTTTATGCACGCATAAGACGTTTTCTCGTATAATATATTTGTTATTGATATAATTGATTCAACGAGTCAAAAAAAAGTAATAACTGGAAGAATAGTATCAAGGTATTATAATGTGAAAACCGTTGCAACGTTATTCATAACGAAGCATTGGAGAAGAACAATTTCATCCACAGCCAGCGTATTCGTAGGCATAAAGAGAGAAACTCCAAAATCGAAGATTATTATTTTACACACTGAATCACATGAGAAATTATATTAAAGAATACAGCTTTTAAATAAAAATAAACGAACAGGATGTAACTTTTACCTACGCATTTTTCTATCTTTGGGTACTCGTTGAATGAGTCTGTGTGCCTGCTATGATGTGCAATGAATGGAGATTTAAACTAGACGAATGAGAGAAGAAAGAGGGGAGAACTGTGAAGAATCGTACAAGTCGATGATGTCATGAACAGAGGTGACCGTATGAACGGAGGCGGATTGTTTCGAATATATAGGATTATTTTTTTTCTTCTTGCTTCCGAATGGAAGCTTTGTTTTCACAATTTTTCCGAAATGCCAATTTTCATTGGAAATGACTCAAAATAATCCAAGACGTCGAGAAATCATAGTGAGAAAAAAAGTAGACATGTATGTGTGTGTGTCTGTATGTGGTACTTGACGATTCTCTATTACTCGAGAACGGTGGGAAATGAAAATTTGAAATTTTGCCAAGATATCGGTTTTGATCAAGTGTATGTTTCATAAAAATATCAGCAAGATCGGCCCAATGGTTTCTGAAATATAGCAATTTTTTAAGAATCGTATTTTTCAAAATTTGTCAATTTGTGTGAGACGAATTTCGTTCAAAATTTTACTCAAGATTCGCAACGATAATCTCTAACTTTTGGAAAATTTTCATAAATTTAATCCCATTATTCTATTAGTTATTAATTTTTTGGTGCTTTTTTTCCAAAAACTTGGTGTATCCACCATAGCTCAACCAATAATTGACTTAAAGACTTCAATTTTTTTCTGTATATGTAGTTTCTGATGGAGATGGTTGGGATTGGATCTGAGGCATATCGGTTGAATGGTTCTCAAGATATTTTGAATTGAAGTTTTCCCGAAAATAGGCTGTATCTTCCAAACTACTCATCTGATTTCATGGGGACGAAGCTCAAAAGATTCGTCTTCATGAGCTAATCAAACCCTCAATATTCGGAATTTTTAGATAAAGTTCTCCGCTTATTACCTTGAAAAATGCATTTTTTTCTCAATATTTCCAAAAAAAATCAAATAAATGTAATTTTTCTCGATTTTTTTGAATGGGCACCCCTATTTTTTATTTGGTTTTCTGAAAGAACACTTTTCTCTCTTTCGAATGAGCTACTACTAACCTTCGTAAAGCAATTGAGAACTGTACCCAAAAGGAAACATTAAAAGTGAAGAAGTGATTTTTTATGCAGAATTTAGTATATATAATTTTTTTCGGAAGCGATGATAGAAAAAATTCAGGAAGAACCATTCGGAAGCATTCTGCTAATTCATTAGCAGACATTGAAAGGAAGATATAGCGATTTAAAAGGATAACATAGAAGAAATAGCAACTAACGCCGCGACGAACGCCTGCTTGTTTTAATAGTACATTTGATATAGAGCTATAGCACGGCTACTTTATGAGGAGCAGCTTCTTCACGAAATGCTAAAGGAAGATTTTTCTCTAAGCTCTTACGCTCTATTAAGAGCTTTATCTATTGCGTCCATTTATAATCTCATTATGGAAGTTATTTCCGCGTGTGAGAATGAATTTAAACGGATAAACAAAAGATGTGTTCGGGTAGGAATAATTTACAATCTGACTGTTAATTATTTGCAGGGTGTCCAGTAGGCCATCACAAAAAAATTCCCTGACTGTTCCCGGTTTTCCAGGTCGAAAAAATAATTTTTCCCTGACCAATTTTCAGTGTCTTGCTCATGGTCGTGTTCAGTATGTATTTTATTTGTTGCGAAAATTTAAATCGAAATTTTTCTTACATGATAACTTATTGCACTAGCCGCAAATAATCACATTCCTATGCCCTATGTTAATGAATAGAATTCATGAAGAAAATTCAACATTCTTCTAATGATGTTATTAACATACTATTAATCATTATTAATCACAGCATAATAGCTCATTTTGAAAATGTTGATAGAGTCGATATAGAAAAGTAGCGAAAATATAAACCTCATATTGCCTCATAGCTGTATTGAAGTATTTTTTTGGCATAAAAATCACGCCTGTCTTAATTTTTTGATTTTTTCGTCAATGTAAGCGGTTGCTTTCACAGCATCATCGAGTGCTTTCCGTTCTTTTGCTTCTAGTTCTTTCACAATTCCAGCCGATCTCTTTCGGATTTTTCACGCTCTTTCTTTTTCTTCTCTTTCATTTTTATTTGTTTCGCCAGATCTTCTTTGCACTACGCGTGAAAATCACGAGCTGCATGGATTAAAGCTTCACGTACGAGAGTGTTTTATACAGAATATTTTTATAAAGAACTGTAACTTTTTTATAAAGACTTTATCAAGTATTTTCATATGTGTTTTGTCACAACCAAATTTTTAAGTCTTTCTTTCGATTGAATTGCATCATAAATTCTCCTCTGTACAATCAGAGAATTTTCATGTTCATTCTCCCTGAGAAAGAATTAAAATTCCAGATAAATTTTAGAATTCCCTGATTTTTTCCTGACTTTTCCAGAAGGATGAGTTCCCTGACTTTTCCCGGTTTTCCAGGTTTCCCTGACCGCTAGACACCCTGATTTGGCTTTGAAAAATACATAGTTTCTGTGGTGTGTGTGTGTAAGGACCACTGGGTGTGACCAGCCGTTGACCATGTGGGCGCCAGGCGTATTGCGAAAGGTAGTCAAGTATAGAGCCTGGTACGAGCATGTCACCCAGCGGGCGGAGTAGGTAAATACCCTGTTTGTCCTATTATATTGTCCTTCCCTCACTTCACACAACACAGCTCTATTTGTTTAACAGAGCATTCAGAGAAGGCCTCCCTGGATATATCTATCTTCAAATAGTAGTTCTTGTTGTTATATATCTATATATATATATATATACTTTAGTAAACAAAGAAAATCAACAAAAAGAAGAGTGAATTGCCGGGGCTAAGTTAATCGTCTTGGTGTATTATCTCATTGATTAATTGAGAATAAATTGTCTTGAATCTCAATATTGCCCCACTTTGAACCAGGCCCTAAGCCTATGACATTGATTAATCATTTAACAAGTTTACTAATTACTCACTAAAGATGATAAAATTATGAGGTTCGAAGAAAAAAAAATTACTAGTCTGCATACCTTTCCCTATAATAAAAAATTGAAGAAATAAAACGTGTTATTTTATTTATTAATTCGTCTTTATCTGTATAGAAAAAAATACGAATCATGAATGATAAATAATCTCAACTCTAACGAAACAAGGAAGGAAGTGGTAAAATTGTTTCAATCCTATATTATCCTACGTTTTGTCATATCACCACGTGCTTGGAAGTACTTGAGCAATAAACAGAAAAATGGTCAGGAAAAATTTCCCAGAGCTTGTGGTGATGGTAGAGTGGTGAGGTCACCATATGTTGGCGGAAGCCCCTACACTGTAATGTGCATCCAACAATGAATTCTTGACAAAAGCCAGAAGGATACTGCAATGTTTTCACCATATGGTGTATCTCCTATGGCCTCTACTCGAGCCTTCACATCATACGTTTGGCACAGAACGAGATGGCTTCATGGTTTCGAAAAGAGAAAAAAAATTCTTTTGATGAAGCGGCTGGACCTACGACGACGACAACGACGATGTGGCACGTGTTGCATTGTATATTTCATGACTTGGCTGTGTGTCAAGTATGAATGGATGACGAATAAATTACCATGAATTCTTCATGAACAAGAGAGACATTATGTGAGCAATTGGAAGAAAAAATGGGGCACTGGAATTTACTCGAGTCATAATAGATAGATAAAGTTATCTTTATGATAACTATTGTTCAAAAGGATTACATTCATGCATGCATGTCTCTATGAAAATAATTATTTTAGGATGCCTATATGGGGGAGGAAGTCATGCGCGCAGAAGCGTCAATTCCTGATATGCAATGAGCCATAATTCATTTCTTTCACTGTTGTAGGATTAACAAGTTATCACAATTATATACAATATCATTCACAAAAAATCATTACTTTGCTTACTCATTATTGTTATTTCATATCGCATTATCCATCTCTATAAGGAGTTGTATAAAATTCAATTTTACCATTATCAAAAACTGAATATTTTCATATTAATTTGGATTAATTCACAGCTAAGCAACTAATTGATGCCCCAATTTAACAGTCTTCACGTATTGAAAATCTTTATATTCATTGCATCCTCTTCCTACGGTGTATATGTGTGCGTGTGTCAGTGAGCCAATGATACCAAAATCATTCATAATAATGAAAAATAGTGCAGTTTAATGTGTACAGGATGATAGCCTTGGGCCAGCCTCCTCTCTTGAGTATATAATGATGACGGGGTTGTGGCTACTGCCGCAGCCGCATCTTCAGGCACGTGCCTCACGCAAACCTCATTATACTTTTCACAAGGTAACCCCGCCGATACCCTTCTCCTTCATTGTATCTCACCTCTTTAGTCATTCCAGCCGTATCAAAAAAAAAAAACATTACAAAATAACCATCTTCTGTGAAAAAGGAAATCACTGCTGATAAAATATGCATCGAACGTCTGGCCATGGTTTTCTTTGAAGTCATACCTAACAAATATGTACGTGACAGTGTAATTAAATATCCCAACCGGAAATCTGGAAAGGGTGTAGGAAGGAAATACTTTTTTTTAATCGCGAAAACAAATGAATTTCTTGTGGACGCCTTTTATAATGGATAATCATTGAACCGTTGATATATTTTTTGGAACTTGAATGCAATTCCTTGAAACTGAAACAATCGCAATTAATTTGTGGAATCTTAAACCAGGAGCTTGGAGGAAAAAAATATCGATGTATGTATACGATATCTCAGATTTATTTGTTTTTTCTTTTTTCGGATGAACGAATGATGAAAGAAAAAAAAAAAGGTATTCGTGGCAAAAGCACATTACATCTTGATATTCGATTGAATCTTCATGTTTCAAGGAGTAGAATATAGTATGAATTATTCTAAATTGTAGATTTTGTAAATTTTCGACATCCCCAATTGCATGAGAGTCATCTAAAGAATCATAATAGTAGTACCTCTATTTGAAGAATCGATTCACGCTATCTTGAACAAGAACATTTGCCAACAACTGAGATCCAAAATGAACGAGAGATCAACAATAATTCTTCTTTTTTTTCAATTAAAGAGTCATTTGGTGATGGTAGAAAAGAAAGAGTAGAATCAATTTGGAATTTTTTTTTTTCAAAGAATTCACAGTTTCTTTCGCTCTGTTTGCGTCTAAATCCACCTACACATTCCGACGCCCACTGTGTTGAACATGTATGCTATTTGTAAATGTATATTTCATACATGTTCAACGAAACAACTATACAAGAGGTCATATCTCAATGCAATGTTTAAAAAAAAAAAAAAAAAAAAAAAAGGCAACTAAAAACAATGTACATGGGGGTGAAAATATGAACAAGTGTCGCGCAATGCCATTTCAATATATGCCAACTGTTGATTTCATTCATGAAAAGTCAACATGAATGAGTAATGTCCACTTGCGCTATCATTGCGTACTTTCTTTTTTCATTGGAGAGGAAAAAAAATGAAATTCTTCAAGGATTTTATGGAAAAGCATCTTCCCAATCCCATGAAACATAACACTTTCTGCGAAATCCGATATGCGATAGTATAAATAACCGAGTTTTGGTTCCAAGTCTATTTTCGGAATTAATGCCTATGAACACACAAGGTAGAAAGAGTAGTGGATTTATTTTCTGCCTTGATACTTGTAGAGATTTTATTATTCCTTGAGAGAGGAGATAATAGTGACTTTTTAATATTTCTTTAAATGAGGAAAAAAAAGAGTGACAATAATGGTTTTTTCCCGATGCTATTCCGATGCGAATGTGTTATGAGAGGAGACGCAAAATTGAATAATTGAATGATTAATAGAGTTGAATCGGGTGAATGAACTCACGCGTCAGTGGAATTTCACTTATGACGCGAAACTTCCTCCAAGTTTAGCGAATTTCATGGTACATGAAATACAAACACTGACATATATGACATGCACAATGTAATCAATTACAATAATCTACCAAATTTGGTCCTGTGACAAGACTTGTGTGTGAACAACTATAACTAATCTTGGCGTTTCATTGTTTTTAAATATTTTACTGAATATATATTAATGTGTATTTTGAGAAAAAAAAAAAAATCACTCACCACCCACGTCTGCTACTATCACGGTACTCGGCTACAGAAAAACCAAACATTGAGCTGGATTCTCGTCTGTAAGATGTATAGTGTCTCGTTTCAATATTGAATGCCATTGACAGTGAGATTGAATATAATCCCGTTAAAATGATTAAGAACATTGCCAATTGCCATCGATCACACATTTTTCGCGCTTTTTTCTTCTTCTTTAAAATAGTACACAACACTCGAAAACACACTATTCCATTCGGATTACTATTTTTTTTTATTATTCACTAATATCACAAAAGTGATTTATGAAAATTATATCTACTGAAATAATTTAATAATTATCAGCAAGGTGTGCTCTTTACACACGTTTATATATAAAGCTGAACAATGTCAATGTGCAACTACACAAATGTGATTCATGTGTGTGCTGGAGAGAGGGACGTTATGAAACTGAATTACAACTGCTTTGACTATTTCAGTTGGTTTGATGTGGAGGGACGGGCGCGGTGGCACAGACAAACTGAGTCGTAACAACTCTCTGGCTCGCTCTTTGAGTTGTGAAGCTCTTCACGCAAGAACTCCCACCCGTTGCCACCACCGCCGTCGTCGTCGTCATGTTTCGACGTCTACAAATGCACACATGAGAGAAAAGTGTATACTATAAGCCAGCCCCCTCATCATATTAATGTGTGTTACTTTACCAACATTCTTTATAAATATATATATTTTACCCGTATGACCTGGGTCATCTGGGGCTATATGTTTTTCTTATTCAAGCATATAAAGGAAATGTGATTTTCATTCAATTGACCAAGATTGATACGAATTCTTTCAAACTTGACTGTTAATGAATACAAGTTATGAATTCAATTGAAGAGCTATTCAAGGGGGATTCTGTACATTATCCTCAATTTAGACATCGAATATGCGTAAATAATTATTCAGGATTAAATTTTTCTGATATTATTTTTACAAGCTAGGTATTCTCATTTTTTTCAATAAACTAGATTATGACGCGCTTCTCGCGCGCATTTTTTGCGAATTGTGCCTTTAATGTAAACAAATAGTTACACAAAGAAAAATGTTTTCTCAATTTAAGAATGTGCAGTCACTTAATTTAAGTGACCTGCCGTTCTTAAATTAAGTGACTTTTCTGACTTAAATCAAGTGACTTTTCTTACTTAAATCAAGTAACTATTTCTTTCTTATTTTAAGAAAGTAAAACTCGCTTAAATACAGTGACTTTTCTCACTTAAATCAAGTGACTTTTTCTTTCTTAATTTAAGAAAGTAAAACTCACTTAAATCAAGTGAATTTTCTCACTTAAATCAAGGGACTTTTTCTTTCTTAATTTAAGAAAGTAAAACTCACTAAAATTAAGTGACTTTTCTGACTTAAATCAAATGACTTTTCTTACTTAAATCAAGTAACTATTTCTTTCTTATTTTAAGAAAGTAGAAGTCACTTAAATAAAGTGACTTTTCTCACTTAAATCAAGTGACTTTTTCTTTCTTAATTTAAGAATGTAAAACTCACTTAAATCAAGTGAATTTTCTCACTTAAATCAAGGGACTTTTCTTTCTTAATTTAAGTGACCTGCACATTCTTAAATTAAGTGACTACACATTCTTAAATTAAGAAAACATTTTTCGCTGTGTATGAATGTTTTCATGCGTCATTATCTTTCAAAAATAGAAAGGAAATTTTCTTTCATACATCACAAATGATTGTTTCTATTAATCAAAGAAGAAATAGAACAAATTATACAAGACATTTTGATACGGTTCATTTATTTTTTTGTTGTTAATTAAACCCTAAATGCACCGCAAGAAGATAGCTTGCTAGATTGTTATAGCGAATAGATATTTTGAATTTTGAATATCTCGCGCAACTCATCAACCACAATGAATTCTAGGCGTTACAGGAATTCGATAAAATCTTTAATGGTTTTTTTAGAAGGGATAATTTTCATTCCATTTACATTTGTTTTATCATACAAATATGATGACTTGCATAGTGGACAGCGAAAATTCAGTCGTTGGACGAAATTCGAATAGTTTCAAAAGATAATAATAGAGCGCGGGAAATTATCTTGATGTATTTAGTGGCTGATAGATGTCGTCCTGAGCTATACTTGCGAGTTTACCAACACACACACACACACTACCGTAAGTAGTGATGATGTGGTGTATGCCAATTTCATTGCTTTCTCTTTCATTTCAGGCACCCCCCACTCTTTCACGCACACGAGATAATTTTTACCTGAATAACTCTTTCAGATAAAGTTTACCACAGGTTTGCTTTGTGTTTAACCACTTGTAAACAGGAGCATTTTCAAATAGAGAATAGTTGTGTTTATCATAAACTAAAATGAGTGCATCTGAGAAGAGAAATTTGCTGAAACCAAAAGAGCCAAGGGATTGTCCAGTTTCAGCAATGAATAATGACAGTGAAACACACGACGACGACGACGACGACGACAACGACGAGGAAGACGACGATGGACATTCTTGGTGGGCAAGTGATAGTGGATCAAGCACTGGATCATATTATTCTGATGAAACTGAAAGGTAAAACGGTGGCTTTTCATTTTTTTCTTGTTTAATTCATCGAGAATTATCTAATAATTCTGTGTATGTGTTTTTTTTTGTATGATAAAAGCTCTATTATCGAATGGGAATCTGAAATAAGCTCGACAGGGGAGATATTTTATATAGAATCTTCTCCTTATTATCATACACATGACAGTAGCAACGAGAAGACAGCTGCTGCTTCATCCCCTGCTGCTCCTCCTCTACCTGAACTGAGAAGACGCGCAAGCACGAGAGCAGGAAAATTAATGAGACTAATTAGGCGAAGGGAGAGCAAACGATACAACAGTATGAGAGTTAAAAAATCTAAAAATATCATCTCATCAAAATTTGGAAATAATAGTACTACTGCTGAGCACAAAGAAAGGAATGTCAATAAGGAAGTCAAATTTCATGACTGTCAAGCAGGTGAAATCAGAGAAGTAATGCTTCCAGTAGATCCGGAAAAACATTACAAACTTGGTCGACGCGCAAGCCTCTGTGAAGCCTATCTTGGTATCATTCCTGGTGATTTTTCTGATAAAATCCGAGTAATGGTAGCCGGCTTTATTCCAGACTCGCAAGCTATGAAGAATAAAAATATAAAAATTGGTGACTGGTTGAGAAGCATAAATTCCCAAGAAATTACCACGAAAAATTTACAGCATATACTTATGGAAATTACTTGTCCTACAATTATCAAATTGGAACTGCAACGAGTGGCTGGAATTGAAGTGACAAAACAAGTCCACCAAATCTCAAATGTTCCCAAACAAACACCACTAGTTCGTCGTCTCATCGTACATGAAGAAGAGAACAATAAAAATATGGAATCCTTGATAGATTACTCTTTTGGAGTAATTTATTTACAAATATCTGGATTGACAGAAAATGGTCCAGAGCTTCAAGGTGTTACATATACATATCCACGAAAGAGCAAAACATCTCATTCAATTTTGTGTTTAGCAAGAGGTGCTTTTATAACCCTAAATCACATGTTACCAGAGACAATTTCAGCAAAACCTATTAGTACAACAATATTGGTGGGCAGTGAAGAGATTCACATACTCTATTCACCCAGGTTAAATGAAGAACTCTTCCTTATGGCGATTCCTGCAAGATGGTCGAGTCTCGAAGAGTCTATAGCATTTTTTTCAAGTAGTATTAGAAGCTTGGAATTTACCTATAAAAGTTTGAATAATTGCTTCAATAAAACTGAGCATCATTCAGCTTTGGATCATTTTTTCTATTTAAATTTGACAAAACTATTACAACAACAACAACAAGAACAACAACCAGTTGATGGTGATGATGATGATGATGTAGATGAAATTTCAGAGAATTCTTCTATAAAGAGAGAATTAGTAGTAGAGAATAGTAGCACTACTCGAATGATTATTTTGCCAAGAGATGCACAAATACAGATTGATGCTGCTTTAAATGAAATGGAGGCAATGGATTATAGAGACTGGAACGAAGATCCCATGGACTGTCAAAGATTGTATACAATATTGGGATCATGTCTCTATTATAAGAGCAATCTTCTTGCTTCTCATTTGCCTCGGGATGATTTAATTGATGTACATTCCTTTCTCGAGCATAATGGACTTGCAAATCTCATGGAGAAAGAACCGATCAAATCATTAGTTATTTGGAGGAATGTTTATCCATATTCTTGTAGTAGAAATTTTGAAAAAAATATTGAAACTTTTGATAATAATGATGATGATGATCACGTAAATAGCAAATGGTTTCTACTTTTAGTTGGTTTTGGATTTGAATATTTGGCAGTTTTATTTGAGAGTGGAGGATGCACTGTTCAGCCACATGATACTGCTCAAGGACCAGATGTTTTTTACGTTGAAGAAGCACAAGAAACTCTAAAACACATTCAGAAAATTGGTATTCCTACACTTGCTGCCAAATGGATATCTGCAAATGCTAGACCTGAAACTGTTGACATTCAGAATCATAATGCTGCTGCTGCCGGCGTTAAGATTACTGGTACAATAAGTGAAAATTTTTTAGGTCTTGCTGCTAAAACTCCAGATAATATAGTCATAGGTCCAGCAACAAAAACTGTGTATGCTAATCCTGCAGAAAGTAAAAAGATACCAGCAACAAAAGTCGTCACATCGATATTGAAAAAGCCGAGTCCCGAGCAAAGTCCGATTATGTCAGGATCAGGTACACACAAATTGTAGCGGAGAGAGAAAGAATATTCAATTTAAATAAATAATAATTATATTTTTTTCCTTTAGTTTATTCTTTTCAAACATCAGAAGATTCTATGAGTCAGGATGGTAGAAGAACTGGAGCAATTAGTGAAATGAGTGATGAAACTGCCCCAATACTAGGAAGACGTGCTACTAGAGAAAGGAATCTTGCAGCAGCAGATAATAGACAATCAGATGACAGCGATTCCGATGTAGATATATACAGAGTAAGTGTGTTGAAGAGATAAACTAGAGGAGAAGAATAATTTCTATTAATCATTTTTATATATATTTTTTTTTTACAGAATGAGAGCACAAATTGCTCTATGAATCTCGCAGACATTCGTGAAAATCTATTGAATCAAGCCGAGTACATAGCACCAACAAAACTAACAGCGGGAAATGAAAATTGTTTATTACATTATATACATCTAGATTCTCTCAATGGAGTTCTCCTATCTTCTAGTAGTAGTAATCTACGAAAAAATTCTGAAATAACAACAACATTCAACGAATATGCTCATATTATTCGTAAATTGTTAAATAATGCAGTTAGGTTCAAGGAAATTTTGAATAAAGATGTAGATAAAACTGTAATTAACAAGAATTTAGTTGCCATTAAAGAACATGGGGTTTTATTTGAATATGATAATTTAGACTTTTGGATTGTTGGGAGATTGTATGCAGCTCCTCATGTTAAAGAGTTTTATGTTTGTTATGAGGATACTGTTCCACAAAATCTAGTGGAAATGGCATTTAAATTAAACACAATCTGGAGTTGACGACAAGCTAAATAACAGTGGACGATTGTATTATTTTAAACATAATTATTATTCGATAGATAAATTTATATCTTCCATCACAAGATGTATAAATAAATTTGAATTATGAAAAAAAATCATAAATGATAAAAGCGTTTATGAATGTCCTGTGATAAGACAATCCCCTAAGGACAAACCAAAATTTACAAAAATGTATACATATTGCATACAAATTTTACACAATATCCGTTATGGTAACATCATTAAATTCATCAATTACATTAGTTTCAGAAAATTAAGTTCATCACATCCTTCATCATCAATAAGAGTCCATTCATTAATATGATATTCGAAAATTTATTAGTTAGCTATTGTAGCTGTAGTTGCTATTCATCGTTATTTAATAATAACAGTTTTCATTTTCATTCAATTATGTCATCCATTTATTTAGTTACCAACTATTGTTATTATTATTATGTTTTTTTTTATTGATTAATTTTTTTTATCTTATTTTATTTTCATTAAAATTTTTATTATTAAGAAGCCGATTTCTTGGAGCTTCTTGTAGGGCGTTTAGCAGATACTTCCACCCCATCCGTCTATTCACCTCTATCTCTCCTCTTTCCTTTGGAATTTGCTGTTTCGGGAGAGAAAGAGAGAGAGACAGAGACAGAGATATTACAAAATTGTAATTTCCAAGGAATTTTATTGATTCCGTATTAAATATCATTGGCCGTCAATCAGATCAGAGTCTGATTCTGATTCAACATCAGCATAATACATTTTAGCATCTAAATCTAAACTAGATGACGATATTTTACGTTTTTCACTGGTAGAGCATGATGGTAGTTCCCGAGGTATTTTAAAGACAATCGAAGCACCAGCCATTTTACTCCCATAATGACCAGCCCAGAAGAGACTGTCTTTACCACTGTGCTGAAATATTATTTTCCTCAAGCCTGGCCCATAATTTTTAAATTCATGTGATACCTGTGTTATGATTAAAGAACAAGTTGAAATTATTGTCATTTGAACTTGTGATTTTTTGAAATATCAAAAACAAAAGAAATTTTACATGATGCCATTGATTTTGAGTTTCACCATCAATTGAATCATAAAATTGGAATCTATCAATTTCTCTATTTTTATCATTTGCTAAAATTACAGATAGCTCATAAACAGCTGGACAGTCCCATCTTGCACTGTACCATTCACCAATCTGTAAAATGAAATTATTAAGTATAGAATGAAAAATTGTTTATTGATGAATTCACTTACTACTATTGGTGGTTGAAAAGTGTCCAAGATTTGTGAATTGAATCCCTCGGCAATAAGATCAATAATTTGTCGTTTACTACACGTGTAATATGAAGTAACAAAACAACTTTTTTTAGCTTCAAATACTGATTCATTGGGCAATGGGGGTACACCTTCTGGCGGTGTCTCTACTTTCCAGTGATCCCCACCATGACTGACAATCTGCCAAGTTTGGTCCAATCCATTTTGGCCAGAATGATTCTTCATTAAATTCTTCTCGAACAATTTTCCTCTGCATATATGATAATAAACACACCATGGAAGGAGTGCCTTGATAGAATGTAGTGATTGGCCGAAAATCAATTCAGCTTTCTTCCTCCAGACATAGCTCTGAATTATGTTATTCCAACGTTGACATACTAATTGACAATTCAATAGTGTCCGAGGATCAATGTGACAGAAAATTTCAGCCAGTAATTCTTCTGGTACATAAACTGAGGAAAGGAGTAGACCATTGTCACTATTCGGATCATAGATAACTCTTGCGTTCAAATCACGATCTTGACTTTGACCCATACTGAAAATATTAAATAATTTTCATTCATTATCTATTCACATGATATTTGCCTTCATGTGTTCTTGCTGACTTGACTTCAGCAAGAGCATAAAATTAAAAAATTATCAACTGTCAACTATTTTGAGCATCACTATTTAATCATAATTATCTTTTTTGAAATAAAAATGCTACATGCCTCATAATTTGCTGTATGAAAATGGAAAAAAATTCAAAATTTAATGAATATTCCCGTTTCTGTACTCAAAATCTTCTGTAATGTCAAGGGCACAATTGACTACTCTTTATTGAGATTCATTTGATAATCACTATAACTTGGCTGTATAATACACTATGTATCATCTATTATTTATTGTCACTAATTAGCATCTGATATTTTACAAAATGGAATCATCAAAGACAATCATCACACAATGAGAGAAGAGAATTAATAATTCAAGAATTATCTTTCTTTAGTGATTACGACAGAGAAACAGTGATGTGAATGAGCTGTTTTCTCAAAGCAGTAAAGTAATACGTCATTGTGATGGGAAACATAACCTGTAATACGTACTTAACAATTTCTAAGAAAGAATGCCTGCATGTAGAAACCGTGTGTACAAAACTTGATAATAAAGTTTCTATGAAAGTATGGAATGTTCTGTATCGTTGGAATACTATCTCTACTGAATGACTCATGGAATGACTAGTATCTCATTTTAGTCAGGGGAAGGTGGGGCAAAATGGACATCATAGGTTGAATGGACACATCTATATAAATTTTTAGGCAAATATTCGGGGTGTACGAATAGCGTTTGAATCGAATCGAATATTGATATTCGATTTTCGAATCTAATAATTCGAAAAATCGAATATTCGATATTGAAGCGAATACTTCGATATTCGATCGAATAATTCAATATTCAATGGTTTTTCTCGGATATTCGAATGATTTTCTTTCTTGCAATGAAAATTTCAACCGTGAAAACTTCATTCAGCGTCTCTTTGGAAGTCCCGCGAGTTCCGTAATAATGTAAATTATTCCTTCAAAATTTCCTTATTTTTATTTTACATAATTAGTCCAGAGATGTGTTCAGAATGAACGAACCGGTAAGGGTTTGATAAATTTGTGAAACCCACTGATATTTATTCTGAAATGCGCCAAAACCATCCGAAAAATATGACTCGGAGGCTTGGAACCCAATGAACAATCTGCATGGAGGAAATTGGGAGGAAATTGCTTGTTTCTTTTATAAAAAATGTTGAAGTTTGCAAATTTTTTTTGTTACCGTTTCCAGCTTTTCTCTGGGAAATGGTAACAAATGGAGATAAGATCATAGGACCTTTTTGTAGAGTATTGAATTCTCTACGAGAAAAGTCAGCGGGGATATTTCTCTATCTTTTTCTGCCTAAAAGTTAGGAGCATTAGAAGGTGTCTCAAAATGCTTCGATTTAGAATGACTCATTTTCCAACGCTTCTAACTTTTAGGCAATTAAGAGTAGAGAAATACCACCACTGACTTTTTTCTAGAGAATTTAATGCTCTATAGAAAAGATCATATGACTATATAGAGATACTATTTGTTACTCTCCCCTAGAGGGAAGCTGAAAACCGCGAATGAAAACAATTGCGGCAAATTAAAAATTTCTTTATGAACAGAACAAACAAATTTCTCCCAATTTCTTCCGTGCACATTGTTCATTAGGCTCCAACCCTACAAGTTATATTTTTCGGATGTTTTCGGTGCATTCAGGATAAATATTAGCGGGTTTCACAAATTTCCTGGAACTACACCGGTTCGTTCACTCCGAACACACCTCTGAACTCATTATGTAAAATAAAAGTAAGGAAATTTCGGGAAAATCATTTATATTATTATGGAATTCGCGGGGCTCATAAAGAGACACTGAGAGAAGATTTCACGGTTCAAATTTTCATTGCAAGAACGAAAATCATTCGAATATCCGAGAGAAACCATCAAATAGCGAATTATTCGATCGAATATCGAATATTCGAATTATTCGATCGGAGATCTTATTTATCCAAATTTTTCAGAATGAAAGTTCGAAGATCGAATAATCGATTTTCGAATTATTCGATTCAAAATTCGTATTCGATTCGCGTCGAAGTATTCGACAATTCGAATAATGTGTACACACCTAGCAAATATTATGGCAAACTCTTGAAATTAATAGAAATATTGGCGGTAGTTTGTTTTTGATGATTTTATTGGAAAGCTGAGGAAACTTTAGGCGGAAAACCAGTTTCGGAACTGATTTTTCTTAATTTTTGGCGATTTGGATCCGTTTTTCCCCTCTAAAATGCTCAAAAAAAGTCAAAATTGCCAAAGATGCAAAAAAATTAATTCCGGAACGATTTCCAGAGCTACGAAAGGATATCCTTTCGTAGCTCTGGAAATCCTCTACAGAAAAATGGGAGATCAAAGGCGTATTTCCATTGGATTCCAAGAAATTTAACAAAATGATGTTTCGAAAGTTATATTGCAACGTTTCATGAAAGATAATTCCATAACACCTCTTGTTTTGGTTTCCATCATATTTATTTACAGCTTGAGATTGAGCATTTCATACCGTGAGAAAAAATTTTTAATATTCAAACTGAATGGTACATTTCATTTGAGCGACACTTTGGCTCCATTTCTAATAAATTCTGGCGCACCCGCATGACTATTGAGCACAGCGATTTTCCATTGTCCCAACCTGGGTATCTAGCAACTTTGAAACGAATATGATACACAATTTCTGTCTTACCAACACCTAAGCACCTCACTACGTAGTTCATGCTTTAATACTACGAAAATAAGTGTTGGAGCGCTGCTGGTCATCAGCAAAAGTGAGGCTACACGAGTTGGCGCGAGAACCCACGATAAAACGGTTAACACAGCGTACAGCGTTGTTTTAATCTATCGAGAAAATTTTTTTTTTTCAATTTATTTTATAAAAGTGTGAAAAAAGCAATCTGCCAAAATGTTTTGGGGTAAGTAAATTCCTCAATTATTCAAATAGCTGACTGAAAAATAGAGGAACGAGTTGCCGGTACACGTTCAAAAATGGCGTCACCATGTGCTTAAAAGAATACAAAATTAGTGTATTTTCAAAAAATGTTGAGATGTCTTCCTTAAAGTACTTTGAATCAGAATGCAAATAATTAAGCTGAGTTTGTTCTTGCAGGACTCATCATGGAGCCTAACAAACGGTATACCCAAACCGTTGAGAAACCATTCCACGTGTCCATGGCGACTCTTGATGTTTCTACTGCAGGTAATCGAAATTTTTCCATTTTCATTATCTTCATTGTATTGATTCCAATTGATGTTTTTTTTATTTTCCTCCAGTTATGTCTCTATTCTGTGGAAATGATTATGACTAAATATTCCTCCAATTTCTAATTGGATTTATGTTCATTGTTCAACCAAAATTAATAGCCATATGAAAAGTACGATGACTCAAATTCACTTTATTATTTTTTCTATAAAATATTCCATCAACTCAGAGACATTGATTTTTTCGTTTTTCTAATCTTCTACGATCAAGAAGATCACCGCTTAGAAAAACTCATTACAAAATAATATCCATCCCCTGAACTTTTCCAAAAATCTCATAAAAGCTCATTGTCCAGTACATTTGTCTCATTTATCCAAATTTTTCAGAATGAAAGATGACATAAAGCTGAAAGTGATAACTCATTTGCTTTAATTCTTTCTAAATTTCAATATTAATTATTTCAGATGATGAAATTGTCCAAGTCATGCTGTGCTACGATGGCAGAAACTATCTTCTCTGTAACTTGAAGAAAGGCCACACTTGGCAAGTTCCACTTGACTTGAACTTTCAAGAGGGCACTAAAATAGCATTCACATCAAATGGTCGTGGTCATGTCCATCTCACTGGTTATCTTGTGCCAGATGAGGACATTGATGAACTTGAAGAGGAGGAAGATGACGAGGAAGAAGAGGAAGAGATTCCTGAATTGGTTGGTAAACGTAAGGCTAAGGCGTCACCTAATGATGGAAAAGCTGCCAAGAGACTGAAGAAAACAGTGAAAGAAATTGCTGAGGTCGAGGAAGATTCATCGGAGGACGAAGATAGTCCTTTAGATGGTATCCAAGCAGAATCTGACGACGATGGAGGCGATGAGGATGAGGAAGAAGATGCTGATGAAGAAGCTGAGGATGAAGAAGAAGATGATGATGATGATGATGACGAAGATGAAGAGGAGGAGGAGAGTGAAGAGGAAGTTGAACCCGTCAAACCACAGAAGAAAGGTAAACAGAAGAAATCTCAACAGCAAGAACAGCCTCAGAAGATTCAGAAAAATAAAAAGGAAGAAAAACAGCAACAAAAACAAGCCCTTGTAAATGGGAAAGACAAGAAGGCAGACAAAAAAAGCAAAGAGAATCAAAATGATTCAACTGTACAGAAAAAGAGAATTATAACCGGTGGAGTACAGGTTGAGGATTTGAAAATCGGTAATGGTGCACCAGCTAAGCCAGGCAGATTTGTTTCACTTTATTATATTGGAAAATTACCAAATGGTAAAAAATTTGATTCTACAACTCAAGGAGATGGATTCACATTCAGACTTGGCAAAGGCGAGGTCATTAAAGGATGGGATGTTGGTGTTCAGGGCATGAAGGTTGGTGGGAAAAGACGTCTCACGATACCAGCACATATGGGGTGTGTATTTGATTTACAATAGCTCAATTTTTCTAGGCTCATTGGAAAATTGAACCGGAAATTGGCTTCATACAAATGAAAAGTCTTCTCATATGTTCATTTTTATTCTATTTCAGTTACGGAGCTAAAGGATCGCCACCAGTAATCCCTGGAAACAGTACATTGATCTTTGAAGTCGAGCTCAAAAACGTACATTAAGAGAATCTGTGTGATAAGTGATCATGGAAAAAACCATGCCAACATTCCCCATCGTCTGTTAATTTCTCCGTGCCATGAAATAATCATCTTCACATTTGCATTTTTTTCTCCTCTTTGCTTTTCATAAGAATCATTGGAAAACATTTCCTCAATTCCACAATTGGGTTCACAGAGACACTTGTCCATTTCGAATGACTTCTTTTTTCAGTTTATTTTACGTTGAAACTTTTTGAGAAAAAATACTTTCATAGTTTTGTCCTGGACACGGTCCAAGTGCAGACTGTGTTTTCGGTTTTGAAAATTGAGACAAATATTGTAAGAAAATCATTGGACAAGTTCAGGAAAAAAAAAAGAAGTTGACCATAATGTAAGGTTTTCATCACTTGAATAAATAAATTTGAGATATATTTCTATTATTTTACCTTTTACAATTATTCATGGAATGATTAATTAGAAGAAGAGCCAACAAAAAATTAATTCAATGCTGAATTCACACAAATTTTTAAATATTTTTCTTCACTAAATTTGCAGAAATTTTCTGACTTTCTTAGGATCTTCGCGTGTACGAAAGCTATTCATCCAGCCATCACGAATTAAGATAATTATAAGGAATTCTCTTAATCAACTTTTTCTGCCTTCGGTGCTTTTTCCCATGCTAATGAGCACACTCCATTCTCACATGTTTTCACCAATTGCGCTGCTCCCTCCTGTCCATTCTTGTCTTTATCATCGGATTTGTTTTTCCAAAATTTCATCAAAATTGGTTGAATGAGGAATCTCCATATTATTAGAAATATGGGGACAAAAATACATGGGACGCATACCATAATTGTGTAATAAACTTTCTGAAAATTGGAAATAAGTTTTTGTAACTACAAGTTAATGACAATTAAATAATTTCGATATCTTTTAGGTTACACGTTACCTGGTACGAACAGCTGCTGATAAGTGGGAGGAATGTTTGTTGGTTTAAAAAAAAGCTTGCATAGTTGACCGTGTCGGCTGCGCAGGCACTTTTTTATGCATCAAGTTGTACTTGTTCATCATTGAAATTGACTTATTTCATGTTTTTTTTCTGGCAACTTATTATTATATTCATTCACCTGGAAAGAAATATATAATCAAAAATTTTTGAGATTTTTGATACTATTCGAATGAACTTATTGAATAATTCGAAATTCGAATATTCATGTTCCAAATTCAAAAATTTGATTCGAAATTTGAGTATTCAAAAATTCGATCCGAAATTCGATTTTCAATTTGAAAATTCTTAACGGACTCGTTGTTGGGCTATTGATCGTTGTCTCTGGCGGTTTCGAGAAGACCGTATAAATACCCGATAAATACGGTATAAGCATAAATGCCGTATAAATGCCGCATTTACTCCCGATAAAATCCGTTTATCCGTGCATTTTCTAGTCGCAATCTCCTCCGTTGATATACAGTATATATACCGACTGTAATCTAATTAAATACCAGATAAAAGCTGAATAAATAGCATATGTATATCGTGAATATTTCTTATATATAAAGACTATATTCCGAATATGTGCAGTTTACCGTCAATAGCCCAATTAACGCCATCGGCCTAATTAATGTCACTTTTCATACATTTTCGTGATTATTGAATTTATTCGGATTCTCAACTCTGAGTAATTGATCCCGTATAAACGTTGGATAAATCTCGTATAAACACTGGATAATTGCTAGATAAATACTACGTGGCTATATTTCAACGGTCGATAAGAAAAAATCCTGCATATATCGAGAACAAAGAGCGTATTACAACAGTATAAATACCGTATAAAAACTGCACGGATAAACCGTACAAATACGGAATACAGACTGAACTCTGACCATATTAAGGAGGAACATCAGCTTTCGACCTGAAACAAAAAACGCTTAGGTTTTTATGAAACTTCGAGAACAAGTTCATTAAGTAATCCAGAATATACCATAATTTTTTCGGATTTTTCCACCACCGAATAATAAACGAAAATAATTATCAAAGTTGGAACTTATGTATGGGACGATATGAACAGCGAGGTAATTTAGCAAAATTCTCCCTTTACCAACGTGGATGTTCCTCCTTAATTCCGAATTTATACAGTTTTTCTGAAACCGCGAGGGCACTCAATCGATTTTTCATCCTTTGGAGGTCAATACGAATTCTGAAATCTTTTGAAAAAATCAATGATTGACTCGAATTCATCACCTGTCCAAGTCGATTTATTTCCTTCTTCTAAAAGATTTCAGAATTTTTATCGACCATTGACCGATTAAAGATCGACTGAATGAATGAACATATCGATATAGATAATCAACAGGTTCACCACGGTCGATTCCCAATTTGAATAATCGATTAAAAATTCGATTCTCAATTCGAAAATTCGATTTTAAATTAGGGGTGAGCGAATATCTCTCGACTCGAACCGAAGCGAATAGTGAAATTCGATTGGATTTCCAAATCGCATAATAGTTAGGAAAAACATGTATGCATGGATCAAAGATCTATTAGAAAACGATAGCACAATACGAAAAAACAAAAAAACAAGACAGCAAAGGGAACCAGATGGTTTCCATTTAAAAATACAAATTATGAAATGTTTATAATATTCCTTAGGCAACTTAAGTATGTAGTTTAGTATGTAGTTTAATCACGGCGATGCTGATTATTAAATTCAAGCTGATATCGGTTTTGAGTTCCGGTCTGATGCGCCAATCCGAGATTTGTCCCATCGAATTTAGCTCGATGCTAGGCCCATAGTCCCTGCATCGTTAGCGCAATCTTTGCTTCGTAGACTGGCCCAAAAATAATTTGACGTCTAATTATTTTTGGGTACTGAGACTCACTATTTTATCTAGAGACACGTGTATTGGCATCTTCTCCAATTTGAGGATTATCAAGAGTTGTACATCTCTGGATCTCCGAATTCGCACACTCGTAGTGACATGACCAAAGTATAATTCTTTCATAATTAATTGTAATTAGAATATTGGAGGTCCATTTCATCTAAATTCTCCCCTATTCTCTCCAAGTATGGCACTTGCCCCTTTACGGGGATATAGCCAATTGGAATAAGAAGATTCTCTCCAAGTAGGATGTTTTATGAATATCTTTGAAGCGTATAGGTCTGGGGAGGAATGTGAAAGGACAGATATATTCACAAAATAATCTACATTTGTTCCTCAAATGTATTGTCTTCTACTATACTCCACCACATGAGGATCTAATCTCAATCACGTAAAGATAATTTCATCATGTTACTATCGAAACCATTGACGGGAGATTTACCAAATCTAGTCATCATTATATAGGGAAGAGGTGGGTAAAATGAACCACTTAAGCTATTTTACACTTACGAGACCGATGGCGCGCTACAGCGCGCCCGCTAGGTATCTTTAGTATAGTATATTACGCGTACTATACTACTCACAATTTAACTGACCAATGAGGAAGAGGACTTCACTTTAATCGTGACAACTTTTGATAACTCGATTGTTTGCGTTCTAGTTCCTTTTTATGAAGGATAATCAAGAAGAACTGAGAAAACTTTTTCCTGACTCCATATTAATGTCTATTTAGCTCTATCTCGCTTATTTACCGAGATAATCGCGAAAAACTGAAAAAACTTTTCCCTGACTCCATATTAATGTCTATTTTGCTCTATCTCGCTTATTTACCGAGATAATCGAGAAAAACTGAAAAAATTCCGCCGATAATGGATATCTCGAATCGTTGCGGCTTTTGGCCCTTCAGGATCCCGCATCATCTTGATTTCTGTCATCTTTTTGCGAAATTTCAAGGAAAACCTCGTATTCCCTCGGGAAATGGGTGAAAAATGAGGATAAAGAAATATTCGAAGGAAATCAGCCATAATGAAAATCCCGATTTTCAAATCTTCATAACTTTTTTTCTGTGGCGTATTTCCTGATGAAATTTTACAGTGATACTGCCTATCTCGTCATGAAAGAGCCTGTAAAATTTCATAACGGTATCGCAAACGGTTCTGAGAATTCGATAGAGCAGAAATGGTCATTTTCATAGAGCGAAGGCATTTGCTTCTGAGTTTGGCCTGATAATTCCGCGAATACTGGATATCCCGAATCGTTGCGGCTCTTGGCCCTTTAGGATCCCCCATCATCGTGTGTTTCACTCAATTCTCTGCGAAATTTCAAGAAAAACCTCGCATTCCCTCGGGAAATGGGTGAAAAATGAGGATAAAGGAATATTCGAAGGAAATCAGCCATAATGAAAATAGCGATTTTCAAATCTTCATAACTTTTTTTCTGTGGCGTATTTTCTGATGAAATTTTACAGTGACACTACCAATGTAGTCATAAAAGAGCCTGCAAAGTTTCATAACAGTATCGCAAACGGTTCTGAGGATTCGATACAGCAGAAATGGTCATTTTCATGGAGCAAAGGCCTTTGCTTCTGGGTTTGGCCTGAAAATTCCGCGGATCCTGGATATCCCGAATCTTTGCGGCTTTTGGCCCTTCAGGATCCCCCATCATCGTGTGTTTCACGCAATTCTTTGCGAAATGTCAAGGAAAACCTCGTATTCCCTCGGGAAATGGGTGAAAAATGAGGATAAAGGAATATTCGAAGGAAATCAGCCATAATGAAAATCCCAATTGTCAAATCTTCATAACTTTTTTTCTGTGGCGTATTTCCTGATGAAATTTTACAGTAACACTGCCTAGGTCGTCAGGAAGTAGCTTGCAAAATTCCACAACAGTATCGCGAATGGTTCTGCGAATTCGATAGAGCAGAACGACATTTTTACTGATCTTTTATTAACGTCCATTACGCTCTATCTCGCTTATTTACCGAGATGAGTTGAGTTGCATAAAAATTACCCTGCCAACGGTTTAAAAATTATCCAGCGTTTGTAACTTTTTTATCGACCGTTGGGTAATTTCTGATTAACTGACAATTCGGCCCACGCATCACCTTCTAGCGGGGTAATTTTTCATCAATATTTCTCTCCGTGTAGTTGACAGCACAAGCACCAAAAATATTCACGTGAAATATCCACCTCGCTTAGCTTTCGAGATATTTGAAGGAATAATCTTATAAAATCTGGAGAAAAGTCTTGAAATCACTCACAAACTAGAGAAATTCGATGGAAATTTCATGAAATCTTCGTAATATGTGAAATCTTTGAAATTTCATTCAAAATGCATAGTGAAAATGTATGAAAAATCGATTTGAGGATTTCAGAAAAGTCATAGATGATTCTAAGATCTTCTCATGGAGATACGAAAGAATATACTTCGGAGGTATTAATAGGTATAAACAGAATTTCGTTGAACATTATGATAATCAAATAATGATCTGCTTGATTTCCGCCATGAAATCTTGAAATCTTTCAATATTTTCTAAAATTTCTTGAATTCTCATAGAAATCTATAAAATATTCCGAAATCCGTTGAATTTCCACAGATTTCAAGAAATTTCTAAATCTTCATGAAATCTGCTAGGAATTCAAGAATCTTGAAATTTTTTAAATTTTCAATTTAGCGGAGAGAAATTTCAGAAGTGATTACCTCCTCGATCAAAAACAAAATTCCCGCAATCCATAAGTCTGACATTCATGCTTTAATACTTTATATCTCTGGACTTTCCGCGTTCTCTTTTTTTCTCAATAATCAAGATTTTCTCTCGTGACCGTCATTGTGGCCAATTAATGGGATGGTGAAGCGAGGAAGTTTCAGAATTGATTGAATAATTCCATTCAATTAGAAAAACTCGATTTTTTTCATCTATAGAGAATATTTCGGAAACTAAGATAACGCGATTTCGCTCTAATCTTTTTTTGTAGAGAGTTTGAAGAGCTACCAGAATTTGCTTGAAAAAAAAAACAAATCACCAAAAATTAAATCATATTTCACCTCTTCACTATTGAATTTATTTTCCTTTAGAATTCAGGCTTTATCAAAATAGCCATAATAACATTACATTTCCTTCATTTTGTGTACAATTTATCTTTAGTTATTCCATTCTGCCTCCGTCTACACTTATCCACAAAATGAAAAGTTAGTAATAGGAAAAAAGGTCCATTTTACCCTCCTGGCTCATTTTACCTGCCCCTCCCCTATAATTATAAATCAGTATAGGAGCTGTTGAGAAATCAGACCCGAGCGAAGCGAGGGGGGAAAAGCTAGTATATATAATAAAAATATTGGCCTTACTGGTTGCGTGTACATAAAACTCGGAAACCATTCTTCATAGCCCCATGGGGTTATATGGTGTAGTAGCACTTCACCCATCTACGAAGAAGATTTCCGTTTTCGGCTACAAGGGTTGATTTCAGAGATATGGGAGTGAAAGCGGATATTGTAGCGATTACTTCCTCATGGGGGATATAAAATAATGCTCTAGACCGTTCTAAAATTTACTAGAATGATTTAGAATAGTTGAAAATGTTCTGGATGGTGAGAAAGTGACAAATAGTTCAAGAATGCTCTAGAATGTTCCAGAAGATCTGGGAATGTTCTATACTGTTCCAAAATGTTCTAGATTGTTCTAGAATATTCTAGAATGTTTTGAAATGTTCTAGATTGTTCTAGAATGTTCTGAATTGTTTTCGGATGTTCTAGATTGTTCTAGAATGTTTTAGACTGTTCTAGAATGTTCTCGACTGTTGTAGAATATTATAGATTTTTCTCTAATGTTCTAAATTGATCTAGGAAGATTTAAATTGTTCCAGAATGTTCTAGATTATTCCAGAATGTTTTGAATTGTTCTAGAATGTACCAAGTTGTTCTAGATCTTTCTAGAATGTTCTCAATTGTTCTAGAATGTTCCGGAAAGTTCAAAAACATTCTGGAATGTTCTTGAAGATTCGAGAATCTTGCGAAAGGCTGAGAGATATTTTCCAATGTTTCAGGAAGTTCGAAAACATTCTAGAATTTCTTTGAAGGTTCAAGAATATTCTAGAAAGCTCAAGAAAATTGGGGAAAAAGTTCAAGAAAATTAAAAAAAATCGATACTGATATATGTTTTCTACCTAAAAATTTTTCAACTTTTCAATGAATTGGCTTCAAAAGCTGCATAATGAACCGCTCAAATGGAATGCCCAACTCATCCCACTCTCGGCTTGATCAATTAATCAATATCGATGAAAATATTGAAGATAGAGTCTTTCTGATATTACCATTGGAAACAGTTCCATTTTATAATCTTCCCTTAATGAATTATATATAATTATAAGTCAGTGTAGGAGCTGTTAAAAAATCTGACCCGAGCGAAGCGAGGGTAGGAAAGCTAACAAAAAATGAATAAATATCCAACATTAAGACTAATAACTCGTTCACAGTCTACATTACTTTTGCAAACAAAATGAAACTCAATTCATGCAGTTTGATTCTCTTTTTTTCAAATGAAACATTTTTCAATTAATCATAAACAAGATAAGTAACAATAGTTATTTCATCTGTAAAAACCAGACTCGGAATTTAGCAACGGCATTGCCTCACATAATTTTTTCCTCTTTATCTTTGACTTTATATACATTGGAGGTATGTCATAGTTTATTTTTCTTTTTACAATAAACAATTATATATATTAATCAAAATATATGAAAGCAATACATCTGTTGAAAATACATTATTTTACATTTTAATTATCAATACAATGAAGAAAGAATCATAAACATTCGTATTATTGACGACAATAATAAATAATTAATAAAAATTGTTTAGTTTTGAGAAGTGAATGGCGATATGTTGTTCCTTTTTTAAAGTTTTTTCTCTGAGAATTTTGGGAATAAGTAGTTTTTTTAGAAAATTAAAGATTGAGAATGATACCGACAGAATTATGAAAAGCAGAATAACTATACAGAATTTTAATCAGTAATAATTTTCCAAAGCTTCAATTAAAGTATTACTCAAGTAACGGAGGAAAAAAAAATTTAATAATAAAGTGGAAAAACAAGATAAATTGGGTTTTTTGACACATCTCGAAATCTAATGGAGATGTAAGATTTTCCATAAGCGCTATCCTCCTCTCTAAAAGGAACTGTCATTAAGATTTGAGAGAGTTTTTCAAAAATTAACTCTAAAATCAAATTTAGTTGATCCATTTTACCTTTCAACTATCAAATTCTTAAGTTACTTTTCCATTATTGATGAATAATTAAAGACCACTTGAGCCATTATTATCGAAACAACAAAGTACCTACGACAAGTTTCTTGAATCACTCTGTTCACTAGCAAAAAATATAAACATTTCTACTACAAATTTGCAAACATTTGTCACTTATTACAATTCTAAGGAATGAATTCGCATTCTCAAAAACAATTTACAGGAGTGAATTATTTTATAAAAGTTCATCACTTACAATACATACACTCTCTATACGACACTTTTGGGTAACAAATTCATCAGTACCACATACTTTCGCGGAAATTTCAAGCCGAGACGCAAGATCGTAAGTACCAATTGATGAAATGATTGCCTGAAGTGAAACTTGATGACATTCATATGCTTTTATTTGACATTTTATTGCAGTATGACAAGCATAACGGAAGCCAGTAGATGCTTGTGGTGAATACAGTTGAGATTTTACACTCGGCAAGTATGTTTGGCTGCAATTAAATTTGATAATATTTATATTTATATTTACAGATGAACTGAAATCTATTATACAAGAAAGTTCAAAAATAAATCAAGTCAATTTTTTCACCATCTCTTGTGGAATAATTCGTAATCTATTTGAGAGATTGTCTTATTTGCGTGAAGTTTTTCTGCACTTCTCATTTTCTTGCACAATAAAGACGTTATGCTAATTTTTTGGAATTTATCATTCCAAGATATTTCGCTGCAGCTAGCCAACGAAATATCGTCCAAAATATCTACAGGGATTTCAGACAATTCGGGCCTTAGGTCAATTAAAACTCATCCGCATTGCGGAGATGATACTCAATACTTTCGGTGGTACAGTGAATGAATGAATGAATTTTTTTTGGTCGCTCCCAAGATGTATGGTTTGAAAAGTCGAGATTTTCTGTCATAACTTTTTGTTTGGCGAATTAAAGGTTGAATTTTATTCTGGGGGTGGTTCAAGATTCATTGGAGTCACGAAACTAAAAAATTTGAAAGGCTCATATCTCGGGGATTAAAAGAATTTTGTCTCATTTACCCATGAGATTTTCAGCGATTATTCGCAATATTTTTCTTCCATAAAGCGAATTAAAAAATTATATTTTTTCTGGCAGAACTTGAAGACGTCGAGAGGTCATGAGTTTTGAAACCTCAAATTTTTTTTTTCAATTCGTTATACGAGAAAATTTATTGAGAATAATCGCGGAGAATTCCATTTGTAAATAAGGAAAAAACCCTGCCAATCATCCCGAGAAAAAAAATTCAACTTTCAATTCACCATACAAAAGCAGAAAAATCTCGCCAATGAAAAATCTCAATAAGTCGAAGAATTGACGATAATAAAAAATCTAGCCATCCCAAAAATATCACCTTCTTCGAATTTCATTTCCACGATTGTCCCAGTTCTTGAAGATCTGAGACTACCACAAAAAAAAGTCATGTCTAGATTCCCCTCCTAGAAACCTCTGTCGGTTTTTGAGCCTAGGAGCTGTCATAGAGCTTTGTACCCTATCAAAAAAAAGCTCATGACTTTATACATTATACAACCGAAATGATTGAGTAGTATCTCTAGAATACGTATGAATCGTAACTGACATGAGGCCCCAAGCATGCCAAATTCCTGCGGATGTTTTGTACAATATCTTGGTGGCTAGTTTCAGCGACATTTAATGAGCTATTCTGTTAAAACTGACCACAAGGCCAAAGTGACTTATTCCAATTCATAAAAATTAAAAAAATATGATGAAAAACTAAATTACCTGCTGGTACCAATTGTATCGACTCTAACATCAATATCAGACTGTGAATTATTTTGTACGTTCAATGAAATAGGGATTCGACAAATTTTCTCCTCTAAGAAATTATGATTATTATTCCTCTTATGATTGATTGAGAACGATGTTAAATCGTTCAACATCTCCGATTTCTGACAATCATAATTATCAACAGTATTATTTAAATCGGGTATATTTCTATCTGGTCCAAATATTTTCAAACGTGATGAATATTCTCTCTGATCAGGCTGTATTAATTCTTCTGGATATTTATAAATTTTATTGAAATGATTAATATCAATATGATGTTGTCCAATCGCTTTACGTACAATGGTTCTACCTTCCATTACCTCCGCCCTCCATCTAACAATCATAATTGCACCGAATTTCATCGTTTCATGTAATGGTGAATTGATTAATGCTTTCCGTACACCATTCTGATTATTATGAACTGAGACAGATTCAATGTATCTCCTTTGAACGAAGTTAATGTAAAGTAATTCCAAATTAGGATCACCATTGTCATCAATTAATGATACATTAGTGAATGCATTTTTATTATTATTGCGATTCAATTTGAGCAATAGATGACAAGTTTCTTGTGGTTGAATCTGATAATTTCCTGTTTTGATGATTTCATCCGACAAATTCCAGGCCTTACTTTTCAGTAATATTTTAGTCAATTCAATATTATTCATAAATGGATCGTGAACATGATTTGAATTTTTAACTTGTACAGCTAAATTTAGTGTTGGTGAATGATTATTGATAATGTTACTCTGCCTTGCAATTGCTTTAATCTGTATTGAATCTAAAATAGTTAATTGCCACGTATGTCTACATGTTCTGTATCTTGGTAAACTTTTACCATCAATATTTTCGTAATAGAATAGTAAATCTAGGCAATGATTTCCTTTTTTATTTGGTGCCCGTATCCACAATGGTATAGTGAGTGTTTCATTAACATCAATCACCCCATTAGTAGACGATGGCAATGAAATTCTTGTTACTGAATTGTTTCTTTCACTGTTATTATCCATTTTAGTTGATTGATTTTCAAAGGTAAAAAGATCAGGATTTCGTGAGCCAACAAGTATATTTGTTAATGGTGCATTACCAATATTCTTTAATGTAACACTAATTTTTTGTATTTCGCCACAAAGCATTTCTGGTGATACTCTTGTAAAAAAGACAGCCATGAATGGTGAACGCTCAACAACATTGATATTAAATCTCTGATCAATTCCATACATAACATTGCCGGTCTTTTCCTTAACGTTTTTCAATTTTGGTCCCTTGAGATCAAACAAACGTTTACCATGGATGACAACTGATGGATTCACAACTGGTTGATCGGTTCCATTACTTGGATTTGATAAGTTGTAACTTATTCCTAATATTTTCAAATCGCCAAGTTGCGTTGGTGTACATGAGAGTATAATACGTTGCTTACTCGATGATTTTAATAAGATGTTTTCAACAATTGTTGTATCAACTGAACTCGATTCAGCTAATGAATTTTCCGTTGATGTTTCATTATTGAATACCTCATTATCTTTACTAAATTCCCAAATGAGTTTGACCTTCGACAATGGTATATTAATACGTAGTGGATTATCAAGTTCAATTGATAAATGTATTGGTTCATTGATAATAGCATTTGGCCGACTACTATTATTTGTTTTATTAGTATATAATGTCAAAGTTGGTTTGAATATCATTGGTGCAGCACCTTGTGCCTCAGTAACAAGATACTCTTCAAGTTTCAACCATTTTAAATCATCATCACCATCCAAATAGTCAAATGTAATACTACTAGCTGCTATATTATTACTCGTTGATTCAACGATTGGACCAAACAATATTTTTATTTGATTTCCATCAATCAGTGGCAACGGTAAAATTGGTAAACCACTATAATTCAATGTTTCTTGTAATAACAGATTATGTATATGTAAGAATTCACGTAAAAATGCAGCTTGTTGAGGTGGTGGCTGTTTACTAAATGGATTCAATAATTTTTCAAATGCATTAACAGCATCCTCAACTTGTTTCAACGATGCTGCCTGTCTGCCAATTGTAAAATGGATATGATCCTCAGCCAATGACCAGCCACGTCCAGCATAAACTTGATAAGCCTGCTGGTAACATCTTAATGAGTGTTTCCTCTGGCCAGCTTTTGAATATCTATGGCCAGCCAATACAGCATGAAATGCATATTTATGCACCATTTTTGGTGATATAAAACTGTATGCAGCTTGCTCAAGTAATAGTGCTGAACGTAAATCCGAATCCTCACTCGTCATACGTATCAATTGTTTAGCAGCTTCACCATGTAAATTTTTCCCTTTCAAACATTCAGCCGACAATAAGGTTGCTCGTGTTGCAAATTGTGGCATTTTACAACTATTCGAATAAGTTAATATAGCATCATCCATGTATTCAATTGTTTTTCTTGTCATTTCACCCTGCATAAATGCACTCAGAGCAGCCATTTCCAAAGCACCAGCATAATACAGCCAGGCCTGATCAGCTGCAAAATCACGTTTAGCAGTGTGATATGCCTGATAAGCTAGTGTATAATGGCCAAACATGAAACATAAATCACCTAAACGACGTAATTGTAATTCTGGTGATTCAGCAGTATAAATCACAGCATTGGCTGGTGTTGAGCCAGTTGTACCAGGCTTATTAGTACCAAACCATCTTTTAGTAGCACTGAACAATGATCTGCTTACACCTTTTTTGTTCGATATTACATCATTCAATAAATTTATTTGTCTTTCTACATAAGGCAATAGGCTCTTTAGACAGAATTCATTGATCATTGCCTTGATTCTTTCTAAATCCTGTGTTGACAATCTAGCGCCATGCTGTGCTGGTGGACGATTCGGTGAGTCTGCCCAAACATTAATGTTAATTGGTGAACCAGCTGTTTTAATTGCATCAAATTGTTCTTGTGCGGATTTGAATTTCTCATTATCAGGACTTAATGGGTGTATTATAACTGGTACAGCTTCCTGTCCAATTTCAACTGATAATACTGGTATATCAGATAATTCAGATGAAAGACTCAATTTATCAGTGACGTCTGGTGATGATAGTATTGAATTTTGTGGCGCTACTGGTGTACCAGCTTGGCTTGTTTTGTCATTGCCACTTATAACTTTATTTGGCATTGATGATACACCACCAGTATCAGCTGGTGTACGTGGACTACTATTGTGATCACTGCTTACATAATCAATCTGTTTATTCAAAAATTGATACCATGGATCTGGTAAATGTGTATTATCATCAATTTGACCAGGGGGTCGTGAATTCATTTGCAATAAAAAACAATTATTACTATCATAAAGATTTTTCATCTGTGAAAATACACTCTCTGCTTTTGATTTTTCATTCTCCTGTGTGACATCGTACAAGAGTATGTAGTATCTCAATGCATTATTGTTGAACCATTTCGGTAATTTACCTGGTAAATTTTGATGCAATTGCCCAGCCATTTGTTGAATTTTTTCCAACGGATCATCATCAGATAATGATACAACAATCAAACATGCTAAATGATGCTTCGTAAATTCATGATCAGATGGAAATTGTACATTTAAAAACATATCTCTCCATGATTCATACCATGATACAGAAATTGGTATATCTAAACTTATGTTACCAATTTTAATTTTTGTTGTACGTTCACATTGTTCTGAACTAACTGAATCATTCAATAATTTACGTGCAACTGTTGGCTCTGGTGGTTGACTATAAATATCCTGAATGGATAAACGAAGATTTCGTACTACAATCGTTGTACCCTGAGGATCTTTGATGTAACCTTATAGAAAACCATACAATTAATATTTAGATATTTTAGTTTTTTTTTTTTCTAACTTTAAAAAAATATAAGAACAAGTGTCATTACCTTCGCCATTGAGGTTACAAAAGGGCTGAACAAGCTCGATGAATGATAGATTATTTTTTTGACATGCTGATTCAGCAGCCGCTGAACAAACTGCACCAATTTGTGGTGAAAAAGCATTGCCAATAAATTCTTGAGGGGTTAACTTACACTGGGCCATTCCTCTTATCAATACCCATTAAACTATGCAATGAAAGGATGAGAGATGAAAAAAATTGCTTATACTTGGAGATAAAACATCATTGATCAATGGATTTTCTTTTCATCCACAAATACACTATAATTTCAATTTCAAGGCAAACACTATGAGATCAACTAATCTTTATCTTCCACCAATTGATATTTCTTCATTCCTTCACCCTGAGGAACTTTTGTGTGACCACGATAAACATGTTCAGAGAGAAATTTCAACTGTCTCTGAGAGTATAGGTCACACATACATATACTTGGAACAGCTGTCCACCACTAAGTTTTGCGATGCCACGAGATTTGGAACTCAATACAGAAATTCTTGCCCAGACGATAGTATTTAAATTATTATATGTGGGTGTTTTTTTTCGCGTCGTCGAGTGTTTGTTAGGAATATTTGATCATAATAAATTTAATGAGAAGGTAAATAACATTCAAGGATGTTTTATGAATGAATTCTATATTCAGTATATGGCCAATTGTTCATAAGCTTTGGAAAATGTTTTCTGAAGTGCTAATAGGCGAGAATTTCCCAAAATCATCACCAATTAATCAAAAAGTCATGAGAATTGGGGAACTAAGACAATCAATTTGTCTGGATAGTATTTGAAAGAAGGCAGAAAAAATAAAATTGGACATTTTCAAGAAATTTTGAATACCATGGTGGACACGATTGCCGGATGGGTCCCAGTTTCCGGATGCTGCAGTAAAATTTATTAATAATTAATATTCAAGTGAAAAAATCCAGTTTTTCAATACTTGCAAAATGTTACAATAATAATCAAGTAAATCATTTGATTCATTTAACTGAAATTTCTTATTTTAATAATTTAATTCTAACTTGTCCGGGAACCGGGACCATTGCCTTAACTGTCCGGTAACTGGTGCCCTCACGGTACTCGTGGACTAAAATTAGTCGATTCACAAAATTTTTCAGCAACGATTTGCCGAATAGGCCAATGGAATCCATACAATTTGTGATAATATATAAATTATTTCTTAAGTTTCTCCGTTTTTTCCCTCGTGAAAAATTAATCAAGAAATTTTTCCTGCAATTTATGAAATCCCTTCTAAGAAAGATCTCTTGAGAAATTCTTCGGAATTTAGGGGAAGGTGGGGCAAAATGGACATCAGGGGTAAAATGGACCCATCTAAATTTTTAGGCAAATATTATGGAAAACTTGGAAATTAATTGAAATATTGGCGGTAGATTGTTTTTGATGATTTCATTGGAAAGCTGAGGAAATTTCAGGCGGGAAACAAGTGCTGGAATTAATTTTTTTGAATTTTTGGCTATTTTGACTTTTTTGAGTATTTTAGAGGGGTAAAAGCCTTCCTGTTTTTGGAAATTTTCAGTTTTTTGAGAATATCTTCGGTTCTATTCGTCACAGCGTAGAAATTCCAAATGGAGGTGAAAGGTGAGATCATTTGCCGTCGATTCATAGGGTTTTCGATTGAAAAATATCGATTTTTAAGGTATTTATGGGCATTTTAGTGAAACAGTTTTGTGAAACAGTTTTTGGCCTATGACTATCCCAAAAATTAATATTTTTGAATTCGAAACCCTATAAATCGATGGAAAATGAGCTCATCTTTCATTTGAGACCAGCCCTGAATTGCGACGACCTACAGAACCAGAGATATTTGCAAATAACTGAAAATTTTCAAAAAAGGAAAGGCTACCCTTCAAAAAAATCGAAAAAATACATCTGACACTCATTTTCCGGCTAAAATTCCCGCAGCTTTCCAATAGAATCATCAAAAAAAATCCATCTCTAACCGTTTCATTACAGTGTCCATTTTGCCCCACTCTCCCCTATAATTTTGAAGAAATCGGAAAATAGTAATTGTCCACTTTTTGAGATTTTTTGGTCGCAACCATGGAGTAATTACAAAATATGTAGTTTTTTTCGCAGATCTCATGCCATTGAAATGCCAGATCTAATCTGCCATGCATAGGGTTACACAGAGTAAAATATATGAAATATCTTCTCTATTTGGCTGAATAGCCCACATTTTTGTTTGTTCATTAAAGTCAAAGTACTTCTCACATTGCCCCCAGAATCTGAGAGACTTCTCAAGTGATTGAGTTCGACAAATTCAAAAAGAATGATTGTCAAAAAAACAGCAAGAGAGATACAAAAAAATTAATGATATTCGTTCCAGGAGGAGTTGGCAAAAATGGAAGAAAATAATCCAACCCCACAGGATCTCCAGAGGAAATTATATTTTTTAGTAGAGCAGCTGCAAAATATGGCAAGTTCATTACCGCCGAAGTATCAAATGAGATTACCATATGAATTGCTTTCAGCACTAGCTAATTCATTATTAAATGATACTATTTTTGAGATTGTCAAGGGTCTCATGGAAATTCAACATGTTACGGAAAAACATTTGTTTCAACAACGTCTGCAATTGCTCAATAAACAAAAAATTGAAACGCAAGAAACATTAATGAACTTTACATCTGAAGAGGATAAATTAACAGCTAAAATTGCATTGCAAGTTAAGCACAAAGCTGAATTGAAACAGAATGATATGAAACTTGTTATGCAGTTAGATCAGAAGGTAGCTGATCAACAAGGTATTTTGGAGAAAGCTGGTGTACCTGGTTTTTACGTTACCGACAATCCAATGGAAATCCAAGTTCAAATGAGACTCTGTGATTTTATTATTCGATTGAGCAAAATGGAAATACCGACGTAGCATTCGGATTAATTTTTAGTAATGATGGAGGATAGGACAGAGCTCATTAGAATTCAGTTAGAATTCATTCTTTCAAAAATGCCTAGAAATGTAAGAAAAGTATTGAAATTTCCATTAATATTATTTTTTTCGTCGAGCAAACTGAGGGCTACGGATATTATCGACATTTACCTTCATGAAGTATCGAGATATATAAAAAAAAGGACTACATAAGAGTCCACTTTTCTCATTTCAATACTGCGCTATGGTTTCTCTTAGGAAAAACGGGAAAATTCTAGCTTCAAAAAATCCCCATTGTTTGTCACATTTTTGTGCGGAATTGATTTTCCTTTTTCTGACGATATATCTGATTCTCAACATGATGACCCTAAAAATTGATTTTGTGTCGGAGATTGGAAAAAATATGATTAATTCAATAGTGAAGTGGCAGGATAGAATAGAAATAAATATCCTCTCAATAAGTAGAGCTCTAAGAATTACTGAAGGTATTATTTCTTTGTAAATCACAAAATTTACAACAAAAGAGTTTAAGTTGAAGTCTACTCATTCCAACGATATATTTGAAAGAATTTCATATCACTTCATTATGCAATTTTTGAAAAATTCACGTTTGTATTACTTTCAACCTCAATTTTTATGCAAATTTGATTGAAAACGCGTGGATTAGTTAGAGGATGAAACTAGAGATATTCAGGAAAGACTGAAAAATTTGAAGAATGAAATTGTTTCAATCATTTATTTTCTCATATTCCAAACAAACATTACTCCTTTCAATCGAAAAATGTAAATTATTCATCTTCGCAAGGTTCTTTCAAAAAAACAATTAGTCTGCCACGATTTAACTCTTTTGTTCGACTTTCAATTTCTATTTTTATTTCGTAGAAAATAGCTTCTCTAATTTTTTCGATATTCTGAAACTTCGTATCATCAGGTCTTTTTCTGAAGAGCAATAAATTCGTGAAGAAGCAGGAAAAAATAGATGAGTTTGACATGTGTCTCTAAGTAACTTGTACTGCCTTTTGTACCACAAGATTCATGTACATATATATTTACACCATTTAAACGTTTGCACATTGTAAAAAAAATAATATATGAATATTCATCCCATAAACAAACATTTGCAATGTAAGATATGCGTCTAACGATGAAACATTATACATAAAATACTTAATTTGTAGAATTTATCTCATGGCTCTTGTAATTTTTCGGAATGTGTCTCTTATTAAATTGTAAACATCGCTGTGATGTTATTTGTTATAATGTGATGATTGTCATCAAAAATCTACCGACACACTTATGAATTGAATGAAAATGATAAAATCCTGATGCTGTGATCTTGAGGAGAACAAGTACATTGATTTAATTCAGAGATTTTTTTTCTTTAGTCGAATAATTTAATTTATGTCTCTTTCCGTTTTTCTACCATGAATCGATGCTGTCTGCGCTGGTGGTATTTGCATATCAATAACACTTGATTTGAATACAGGCTCTACTGTGCCATCTTGTGAATTAAAACATATCCTGTAAATATCATCGAATGTATTAGCAAAATGTACTTCCAAGCCGTCCGTAATATATTTTGCCAAATCATTGAAGTCTTTTTTATTTTCTTCTGGTAGTATAATACACCTAACACCAACGCGTTTAGCAGCTATGATTTTTTCTTTAATGCCACCAACTGGTAATACTTTTCCCATTAAACTCAATTCACCAGTCATTGCTACATCCTGTCTTATTGATTGATTTTTAGCTAATGATACTAATGCTGTTGCAATTGTAACACCAGCACTTGGGCCATCCTTCGGCGTTGCACCCTCTGGTACATGTAGATGTAAATGTGAATCATAAAGAAATGTGTTTGTTGGATCAATGCGTTTCATAAAATTACGGGCAACAGTTAATGCGATTCTTGTTGATTCCTTCATCACATCACCAAGATGTCCAGTTATTTCAAGTGTACCATCGTATTTTTTTTCACTAGACGGTTTACTAATTGTTGTTTCGATGAATAATGTTGAGCCACCCATAGCTGTCCAAGCGAGACCCATTATAACACCAGGAGGTGTAACATTGTACATTCTGTCATGTGTGAATACTGGTTTACCAACAAAATCACAGAGATTATCACCAGTAACGTCAATCATTTCAGCTTCTTTTTTTACCATTTTGAATGCAACTTTACGTGATACTTTTTCAATGTGTTTCTGTAAATTCCTAACACCTGATTCACGACAATATGCTTTGATCAATACATGTAGGGCACTGTCTTCAATCCTAATTTGTTGTTCATTAAGGCCACAATCTTTCATTGCTTGTGGTACAAGATATTGTTTAGCTATAGCTAATTTCTCCTCGGCAACGTAACCAGACATATCAATCATTTCCATACGATCTCGCAGAGGTTCTGGTATTGTATCAACAATATTGGCAGTACAAATGAAGAGTACTTTTGATAAATCAACTGGTACATCTAAATAGTGATCTAAGAAATTTGCATTCTGTTCTGGATCTAGCATTTCAAGCAATGCAGACGCTGGATCACCCTGATGTCCTTTACCAATTTTATCAACTTCATCAATTAATATCAATGGATTTTCAGTTTTAGTTTTCTTCAAACACTGTATTACTTTTCCTGGCATTGCACCAACGTACGTCCTTCTATGCCCTTTGATTTCAGCAACATCAGTCATGCCGCCAACACTGAATCGGAAATATTCGCGATTCAGTGCACGTGCTATTGAACGAGCTATTGATGTTTTACCAACCCCGGGTGGCCCATAGAAACACAAAATCTTTCCTTGTGTTGTACCTTTTAATTGGCTGACAGCAATAAATTCGAGGATTCTTTTCTTTATATCCTCCATACCATAATGATCTTCATCAAGAATTTTGATGGCTTCTTCAAGGCACAGATTCTCTGGACTCGTTATGCCCCACGGTAAAGATGTTAACCAATCCAAATAATTCCGGGTTACACTGAAATTATGTAGAGTATTAAAGAAAAATTCAAATTGAATGAGAATAATAAATTAAAGAAGGTACTTGAATTCACTGCTGTGACTCTCCAAAAAACTCAATTTATTCAATTCTTCCTCAAGCACATCCATAACAGGTTTTGGAACAACTTTTTGCCTAATTCTCTCTCTGTACTTCTCTTCAATAGCATCTTTATCATCTTTCTCTAATCCCAATTCTTTTTTAATGACTTTCAATTGCTCATGGAGAATATATTTTCTGTGCTGCTGTTTAACTTTCTCTTCAACTTCGCGACCAATTTTTTGTTGGAGTTTACTGAGTTCATATTCTTTCTTCAATAATGCTAGGGAGAGTCTTAAACGTTTGTGAATCTGAAAAAAGAAATTTTTAATTATTTGAGATCATTCTTCTATTCCATTTCCACAGAAGAACGACTTACATCCATTTCTTCCAACACTTGTTGTAATTCCTGTGCATCGGCACCAGTAAGTGCAGCACCAAGATCACTCAAGTAGACTGGATTATCAACGACTCGCTGTCCTTGATGTAGCATTTGTTGAAGTGACTCTCGATATAGGGGATTCATACTTATTATATCACGAATTGTTTTTATTAATTCTTGTGTCAGGGCCTGAAAGGTAATTATTAATAGTATTTATGTCTTTTTTCTTTTTCTCTTATTCGATTGTGCAAGTGGAGCTTGATAGAATATGCTACAAATTGATTATAATGGAGGAATTTTTGTGGCAATCATTTCTGTGCAGAGAAATTCGAATCACTGATAAGTCTTTACAAAAACTCGGTAGCTCTCGTTGTTTCGACATGTCAAAGGAGAACCGAAAGCAAAAATTAACTCCCAAGTTTTATTTTCAAGCTGTGCTAAGACATATCAATTTTTACAATGCGGTTGAACGTTAAGTGATGGTTCTAGTTGTTGATTTTGATCAATCTTCTATCGATCACAGATTTTTTCATTTAACTATTTGATAATCACTGAATAAAACGGTTTTTATGCTATTGAGAATTGAAATTTGTGTGATAAAATGGCATAACCTTGGAAATCAAATATAAATTATTTTTTAAATATCTCGGAAACTATTGAGTTCATAGGACAACGTATTTGAATTTATCGAATTCTCCACATGTTTCGAAGCTATTTGCGATACAATCTGTATTATATTCTATGAATTACCTAACTGCATGAATTAGCTACTAATTTGTGGGATGAAACATGAGAACCTGATGTTTTATATGTAAAAATTAGAATGATAGCATATTGCAAGAAAGTAATATTTATATTCCATATTAACAGCACATGCTAAGCTTACCTTTATTTCCTCAGTCTGCCGGAATTTTTCGTGAGTAACATTGACAACTTCAACCATTAATACTGGCTGTCCAGCAGAACTCTCACCGGGTGCTGGTGTCTGTGAAGATACGATTGCCTCACCAGTACTCTCTTGACCTGGCTCTTGTGATTTATCATCTGTTTCACTTTCTTCTATTTTCTCAGACACTCCTGATATTTCTGTTGTTTTCTCATCCACTCTTTTCCTTCTGTAAGGTCGTGTTTTCTTTCCATATGTTGTTGCCTCGTCTAGAGGGACGTTAATGGTAGTATTTAGTAGTGGAAACGTCAGTTTCATCTCTGTGTAAAGTATTCTCAGTTGCAGGTGTTCAATTTTTCTATGAAATATTATAAGTAAAATCTAATAGGATAGAATATCCACATAGTTTCTCCAGTGGAATTGAGAATAAAACGTTTTCGAAAAAAAAAATTATTCATTTTTGAATCTAAATGATTTTTTCAATTACAATTTGATCGACACAAATCTTACCATGTGGAGTTTTAGCTGTGACATCTTCAAGAATTTGATTAACAATTTTAATTCTTCTGTGAGCCATAATGACGAGTCTCAAGCGGTCACCAAGATCTTGAACTTCGTGAATTTGAGCGAATGTACCCACCGAATAAACATCATCAAGATGCTGAACAATTTCTTCTTCATTCCTGTTTAATCAATAAAAATAAATATGAAAATTTCGACACTGGAAAAATGAAGGTTCATATCGAAAAATTTATTTGGATTATTTTTGCAGATTCTTCTGTATTCTCCTGAACAGGTAGTTTGAACTAAAATTTTCAAGTGACCTTTTTTTATAAGGCGATCTATGCATGAAAGAAAATATCCTCCGATAAATTCTCATGTATCTAATCTGATTTGAATAGCATTTGCAAAACAATACGCAAAATAATCCAAATTTTATTACATTCACTACTCAAATTATTTACTCTTCACTTTTCTTGAGGAAAATTCCAACATATGGCTGATTCAACTTTACTTTTCTCCGTACTAAGTTCATAAGAGCTGGATTGGACAATTCAATGAGTTTGATGAAACGTGGAAAGACTGGATTTCTGCTGATTGCAATCAATGGCACGTGTGGCCATACTTCTGGCACAACTACAGTTGCTGGCAGAGTTGCTGGATAATCTTCAGGTGCGTCAGTCTCAGTCGCAGCTTCGCCTTCTCTAATTTGTGAATTATAAAGAATGAATTTCCACTAGACTGATGAAACAAGTCAAGTCATTGTGACTGTGTCATTAATCTTCAAGGAATATCTCTAAATCTCTGGGAGATAGAGTTATTATTGTAGTAATCTTTTTTGTTCAGGATTATTGCATTTATAAAAAAAGTTCTGACGAAAATTCCTGAATCTATCATGAACTTTAGAATACCAATGAAAAGCAGCCGTTAATTTGAATTAATAATATTAAAATAATTGATCGAATCGTTGAAAAAGTTTATTGACTTTTGGATTCATTGACTTACAGTGGAGGATCATTTGTGGGTGGTTTTTTTGTTGAAAAATGACGAATCGTTGAGAATACAGTTGTTGTTCTCAAATTTTTCACACAATTACCGCCAACATTATTATTTAATTCTGACCATCCGAATTTTCGTCTCGCCGGTGATCCAGGGATATCAATTATCCTGTTAGTTCTTGAAAATACTCTATTTGCAATCACACGATGGCAGAATACGGGCAACAATTTTCTATTAACTGTACTCATTAATAACTTCATCTTTCTCCTTTATTAAAAATAATTTTATTTATTAATATATTTATTTGAATTCTTTGGAAATTTCTTTGATAATACACTATGCTCCCGTATCTTGTTACTTTTTCCAGAGGTTTCTTCAATTTTTTTTTGAAGATGATGCAAGGTTATGATATATGTAAAAATATAGTCTAACTTGACTTCAACTGGGACCATTCAACCTAGCTTCCTTGACGTTATTCCGATCATTCCGAGAGTGAGATTCGGGAGTTTCCGATAGCCTTCGCTAACTTTCACGAATTCTGAAGGCGGTTTGTTTGTATATATATGAACACTGTACATCCGCCATTAACGTCTTCTTTGATGCATAGGATAGAAAAAATATAGGAAAAGTCTCTCAAGAATTACTTAAAAAAAAAGCGATTTTCTTGCTAATCTCCCTATATGCAGGACAACAGATCTATTGCAGCAAAAGCTGCTTCGATTACAGTAGAATTCGATAAAAATCGTAAGAAAATTACAAGCTCTTCCGCTCTGAGTGCAACTGAGAGTCCGTACTTTGATCGAAATTGTAGACAAGTTCTTGGGAATATTACTAATTCCAAAATGAGTAACAAGAACTTTCTGTGTAAAAAAAACGTACCTACAATAGAAATGATAAGTTCTGAAGAGATATTACGAGATGATGGAGATACTCAGGAAAACCAAGTCGCATCATCTGTAACGAAGTCTAAACAACTAAGTGATGATTTTTTATCAAATTTATTGAAGAGTCGAAATGCGAATTCAATGAAGTAAGTGATTAATTTAAACTTTTGATCTCATTTTTCGTATTATTATAATGTATAAAATGAATAATAAAATGCTTCCGCGTCTTGTTATGGAGGATTTATTCATTGTTTTATTTTTTTGAATTCGATTCATCTACTGATTGATTGATTTTTTTTTTTTTCCAAGTTGCCTTTGATCATGTTAGGGTAACATGACTAATAGATGGACGGTTAAGGAAATATTAGACTTTATTAATTCACATGAAATAGGCAAATCACGTTAAAAAGTTGCAGAAAAGAATGATGTACAGGAAAATATACAGTAAATCGACTGAAAATCAATTAAACTTGAATAATGTAGAAATAATTGAAGAAAATCAAGGAAAAACTGGAAAATAACTTGAACCCCCAATAGATGGACAGTTGCATCTTTGCAGTGGTATGATTTTAAATTTCGATCAATCGGTATATAATAAATAGTTTATAGATCTATATGGATGTAATCATCAGGAATTGACGTGGAAAGTATAAGAATCATTCATTTATTCATGAAAATCCTCGATAATAGAAACCGTCCATCTATTGGTCAGTGTTCATCTACTGGTCGTGTGACCCTACCAAATGATAGCCTCTTCATATAATTTACATTCAATGAAATTTGTATGCGAAATGATGGAGAAAGATAACTTCAAAAATCTAATGCAGATTATTTGGAAAATATGGAAATTATTAGGTTCAGGATTTAATGAAAGAATCTTTTATATAAAATATTCGCATATATGCGAATTGTCATTCATGCGGTACATTTTTGAGAATTTTGAGGAGGGAAAGAACTCTTGCATAAAATTTTATAATTTATATAAAAGATTCTTAGGCAGGTACTTGCAGAAACACCGGAGGAATGGTCTATGTGCAGCATGGTAATCTCCCATATTTTCATAAAGTAATTTCTTGTCGATCAAGTAATAAAATTTCTTTTCTACAGAATTATCAATAAGAATTATCCATACAGAATCATCCATACTTCTGAGGGAAAAATGCAGCTATTCGATATAAATTATCCACATGCTGAGAAACAAAATAGTGGTAAAAACGATTAAATATTTGTTTTATTGGTCCTTAGCGAATATTTCTTTGAAATTATTATAAAAGTGGTTGAATTCACTGAATTTTGTTCATCCTGATAATTGATTTGTTTGAATGAACGAAATTCAGTAAATTCAACAACGTTTTGCATTATTCCAAAGAAATATTTACAAAATATTTTTTTTTGATAATTCGATTCAATGCAGTTCCATGATTTGGAGAGGAGGAGGGGGGGGAGGGTTGAAAGTTTATGGTTTAGTTTTGGAAATAAATTTTTCAATGGAAGAGGTGATTTGAATGGCGATGGACAGACTCTCTCTGTCGATAGCGTCTGCAAATAGGAGTGGCAGATTTACATTTGGAATAGCCAAGTCAATTTGTTCTTCGAAACGAAGCTGTCTTTGTAGTAGTTAAGAATTTTTTGAGGAATTTTTGAGTCAGGTATGCAGAAGATGGAGCAATGTCGGGGCAAGTGATCCTGGAGAGGATGGGCTAATACATGAAATTTGCTAACACCGGAAAATTCATTGTGGATTCTTTTACAAATAAAACCATTGAGAAAATTCTAAGAAGCGTCCTTTGCAGGAAATTCATCTAAGAAGAGAAATATCTTGATGAATTCTCCCGAAATTGTTTGTTTTCAATATACTTCGAAAGTTACTGACACTACATATTCATTAGCTCATTTTATGAATCAATTATAGGAGTCCCGGATTATCTCCATTCAGTTCGATAAATTGTAAATCGAAGAGGAAGAAATATTTGGGTGGTGAGGCTTCGCAGAGACTCATGGATAATTTTAAAAAAGGATTGAAGAAAAATACAGGAGCTGTAATACCGCGGTTGTCATCCTCCGAGAATGAAATTTTTCCAGAGAATTTACAAAGCAACAATGATTCACAAACATTGAAAACCAATGAAAAAAGAAAGTTGATTCATAAAAAAATGGAAAGTTCGTGTAATGACACTAAATGGGACTTAATGAAAGATTCTGGGAAGAGCTTCGAGGAAACTGAAGATAATATGTTATCACTCAGTAAAAACAATGGATATTCTGCAGCTAATGCAAGCACTTATAGTGAAGATTTATTTGATTACCGTAGAGAATCGTCAACCTACGGAACAAGAAATGATAACTCCAATTCATTCAGGTATGTATCCAGCTCTAATACGTTGAATTCGTCGACGGAAAACAAGATAACATTTTATTTTCGAGTAATTTGTTTATGTACACGAGAATGAGACCTACGAAATATTTCATATTTCTGCTTTTCTATTCAATAAAAATGATCTATTATTTCATTAACTGGCTTATTTATAGTTATCCAACATCAACTGCGCTTGTTATGCCATATTTCAGTCAGGAGAATGACGAAATATTTGAGAATGATGCTACATCAAAGCTCATAAATGATTCTAGAGAATTGACCAACAGAGCTAAGAGGAATTTATTACCTTTGGATATTTTTAATGAAAAACACGCTGTGCTGAACGAAATGGGAAAAATTGATCAGGAAAATCGTCAAGAGGGTTCTCGTAGAAGTGGACAATCTACACCTTGTACAAGATTGCATCTTGACGATTTTATCCTCTTCAATGGGATGTCAAGAAATGAAGGATCGATCACCGTTCACCCTGGATCATCTGGGTATGTTGAGTGAAAAATGCTGACAAACTGCTCATTAAAATTAGTTGAATATGGAGATGGTCGAATTCTATCAATTCAATTTAAGAGAAATTGGTCGAATCATTGTTCAGATATTTCAAGAATCGCACATGTTGATCAGGCAGTGTCGTCGGACCCCACAATTTCATAATATTTTTGATAAATTGAAATGGTGCTATAATATTTATTAGAAAAGGAAATAAATTGAAAAATGTAATCTTCTTTTCACAGATACTCTTCATCTGTAAAAAATGCTTCGTTAGATGAATTACAAATTTTATCTCCCCGGATGGACTGCACATCAACCGATCATGAAATTTTCTGAGAGCATCCAGTGATGGTCCTCAAGTGAATCATAATCGAAACTTGTAAATTCTAACTTCATCTCCTTTATCAATAATTTATTTCAACAGGTCCTCACTCAAAAGGCCACATAGTTCGTACTATGACGTGAAATGTTATTATTATTTGTTGTAACATCTTAATTTTGTGAATTTTCAATAAAATTTCCTATTAATTCTCAATTGATTATCCTAAGTTCCATTAATACATTGATTGAATCAATGATTTTGTTGATGTTTTTTGAATCATAGATATGAACTCTAATTGGTATCTTATTATTTAGCATTATGATTCGATTTTATGAATCAAAAAAATTAGACTAGTAAGGATGCATTGTACGTTGCAGGGCTCAATACTACAATCTACTCAGTGTCGGTGTACTTTTTGGCAAATTTATTATAGAATCCATTCAAAACTTTGCCGCTGAGGTTTCTAACTCGTTGCGCCATCTGTTCAGCGAATCTGCGCATGGGCACAACCACTAATATGCATTGTTCCTTCTTTCGCAAACATTTTCATGTCAGTTCATTCCGATCTGCTCAGATCTGGTAGTTGGAGTGTTGCACTTCAATCTGGAATTATTTCACTTTCCACTGCATCAACGAGTGACAAAATAACAGAAAAATTGGAGTATTTAATAATATTAATAAATAATGGGCGATTCGTTGGACGGAACGGGTGACCCCGCTCCGGAATCACAGAATGTTGTGATAGTCGATTACACGTCCTTTGCCAATTTCTTGAGAAAAATTGTAACAATCCTTGCGCCTGATGAGGACGTTGTACCGTCTGCATTCATTGTTGCACTTGATGATAAAAATCACCAAGAGTGCATACGCAAGTTCATTGGTGATCCACAAGTATGGGCTTTGTGCATCCAGAGAAGTTCAACGAAAGGTAATTGATTGATTAATTCAAAATACCTAGGCGTAGTTCACTAGTAGGATATATACCTATTGAACGGTAAATCATACATGTAACACACGTACATAGTAACACTCCACGCCGGTGAAAATCAATGCGACTCTAGCTCGATACAATTTAATGTGACTCATGCCAAGGAAACGTCGTCATGGCTGAAATAATATTACCGTTATGATGACGCCAATTCAATTTGGTACCGGTAATGTGAACATGTGTCGAATAATTTCTCCCAAATAAAATTTAAAGAAATCCATTTTCCCTACCTCTCCAGCATTCCTATCATTGTTTTCAAAGAATCAGTACTTTTCAACGATGAACCGCTTGACAAGTCAGTGGTTAAGATATAACACGAGATGAATCAGGTTATTTCTTGGTTGATTTTTGGACAATTACTTGGAATCTACGCAAGATAAAAAAATTTTCTTTTCAAAGAAGAGGAAGAAGTATAGACAATCATTGTAGTGACAAATTTTCGTGTCTGCATTAGATTTCGAGATATTACTCAAACTGTAATTTGAGTGGAAAACGACTGAAGAAAATTTTATCATCGGCTTTTACCTTATAACTATATGAAAAGTCGATATTTTCAAGTGCAAAATTTTATAAACCTATGGGAAATGACCTGATCTTTTATTTAAAATCGGTTCCAGATCGCTACGACTAATAGAACCAAAAATATTTCAAGAAAATGGATTTTCACGAGAATTGAGAGGCTTTTTTGCCCCAAAGAAATGCTCAAAAAAAACAAATTCTCAAAAAATAAAAAATAAACTCCTGGCACTTGTTTCCCGCCTGAAATTCTCTCAGCTTTACAACGGAATCATCGAAAAAAAATCTATCTCAAATTTTTTTATACATTCCAAAATTCTTTCAGGATACATGCATAAAAACTCCAAGATGCCCCCGTGGAAATCGAGTCGTCAGATTCTGTAGAAAAATGACAGAAGCTGTAGAATTCTGTAGAAATACATCAAAACTGGTTGACAATGTATGTCAGATTTTGTCAAAATTCGGTCAGAATCAGACATATATTGATCATATTTGACACTTTCGATCAAAAATTGACGATTTCTATCCGTAAATTGGAACAGGCAGGTCAGACATCGTCATATTTATTCGAAAAAAAAATGTCATAATTCGACAAATTATCGAAGAATCTGCCATGATCTGTCATAACTTGGGTGTGAATAGGGATGGCAAATTTGTCAAAAAATGTCATGATGTGAAATATTCTTACAGAATCTATCATAAAATGTCATACTTTGACGTTTTTTTCGTATGTAATTAGGACAATGATTTTACTGTGGTGTATTGACTTTTGTTGTCAAAATATGAAAGAAATATCAATTGGGACATCATCATATTTTATCAAATTTTCCTGCAGAAAATTGTATCATAAATTAACACTCCACTAGGGAGGCTATCAAACGGGTATTATTCTTTTAAGCCGTATGGGAAGCACCCATACGGATAATATCAGAAATGCGGTGATTTTGTGATCTTGAATCGCATTTTTTTTTTTTTTGCAGTCTACATCTAGTTAATGATGGAATAGTTTTTTAGTTTCCCCTTTTCCTGTCAGAATTTGATCTAATTGCCCTGCAAAAAATTATTTGAAAAATTGAGATTTTTTCATTAATCCATTTCTATACCCCCCCTTTTTTTTTCTTCTCAACAATATAATTTTCTATTAATGAAAAATGTTGTAGTATTCCTTTTCCATATTATAATCTAAACAATGGGCTTCTTTCATTATATTTCTATGATTAACAAATCAGTGATTTAATGTTGAAATTGATGGAAATTGGTAGTGAATTACCTGATATTATTAATAATTACCAGAATGACTTTTAAGGGGAGACCGTGGTGAATCGAAAAGTCTTTGGTTGATGAGGGGGATCCATTGAGTAACTTTTGGCACATGATGGGGTGTATCATGGACCTAAAAAGTGTTGAACGCAAACCATTTTACCCCATATTTCAAAATGAAACATCATTATTCATCTTCATCTTAATAATGTTCCATAGACCACAATCTTGATCCGATTGGGATTTTTTTTTTTAAATTTCTATTAGCCTTTCGAGTATAAAATTGGGTATCCGTTCTATATTACAAATTATAGATTACTAGAAAATAAATTTTTTGCAATTGAAAAAAAACCGAGCAAAGAATGAGTGAATGAAAAAAATTCATTTTCTCATGATCTACAATCTGTAATGTACAACGGATATCTAATTTCATCCTCGAAAGGCTAACGAGTATTTTAAGAAAAAGAAAATCTGAATCAGATCAAAATTGTGGTCCATGGGGTATTATTAAGATAAAGCCGAATAATGACGTTTTATCCTGAAATACGGGGCAAAATGGATTGTGTTCAACATGTTTTAGCTTTCTTGAAACTGTTGGTGTTTAAGTGGTCTCCCCTTAAGAAGGACTAAATTGACAAGTCTATGTACAATTTTTCAAAAAATATCCACTAGAATTTATCCATAATTTATCATGAAACAAATATGTACAATATACGCAGAGCTGAGTTTTTATGGATTAAAAATATATAGAAAAAGATATTTACAAATTCCTACCCAGTCTTGTTAATATTTTAAAATAATTCTTCATTTGCAAATGAATTATTGTAAATAGATTTTCGAATATGTATTGTACATATTTTTTTGTGATAAATTATGAATAAATTCTAGGCGATTTTTCTCGAAAAATTGTATATAGACTTGTTGATTTAGTCCTTCTTAAAAGTCATTCTGGTAATTATTAATAGTATTTGGTAATTCACTACTAATTTTCATCAATATTCATAGACACATAATGAAAAAAGCCCATTGATCAGATTATTATATGGAAAAGGAGTATTACAACATTTTTCATTGGAAAAAAATTATATTGTTGAGAAAAAAAGGGGGGGGGGGGTATAGAAATGGATAAATGAAAAACTCTCAATTTTTCAAATAATTTTTTCAGGGCAATTAGATCAAATTCTGACAGAAAAAGAGGAAATTGAAAAAATATTCCGTCATTAACTAGATCTAGACTGTAAAAAAAAATGCGATTCTAGATCTTTTCTAAACGAAAAAATCTAGTTTAATCTCATCCTGATCTGAGCATTTGCCTAAGAGTTATGACTGAAATAAATGAGATGTGATCGAAAAAAAAAAGAAAAAAATGCGATTTTTGTAATTGTGCTCGAAATGATGTAGAAAAAATAGGTGAACTAAAAGCATGCACCATTAAGAGTATTACAATGAATAAACGAAAAAAGAACAGCATATTTCAAATATTTATGTGCCTGTATCGAAAACTCAAATTTGAAAAAAATGCGGAGTTGGCATTTTCCTCACTAAATCAAAATTTATTATTTTCAAAATTCATAAGTTTCGGCCAGAAGTTGATGTCTCTTCTTTTCAACTATATGGATTGTCTAAATTTCCTCGAGAATTTATGAAATTGATCACAAGTGAAATTTAATTGTTTTCCTTTCTGATCTTCAAAACTCATGCCATTTTTCGGCGTTCATTTTTCAGAGAGTATCTAGCTGTGGAAGACGATTAGAACGTTAGTCCCTATGAATTTCAATAATCCTTATAAAAAAGAAATTCTTATAACTTTTCGGTTTTTCAAAAGGATGATTCAATACTGAAATGGTGAAGGACGATAAGTCAAAGAATAAGATAGTTTATCTTCCAAATATTCCAAAAATAACAAAATATGGAAAAGTTTATGAGAAAAACTCTATTTTAATCGATAAAAGTTTTCATAAAAGTCCTTTTGGCGTTACCTTATCCCACTATTTTCGAAGATATTTACAGAAGAATCTACAAAAAAATTTTTTATTCTTATCCCCTCACCACTCTATTGCTGAATTATCAAAAAAACTATAAACATGTCCTAATCATTGTAAAATTATACAATTAAACAAAATCGTTGAAACATTGATGATTACAGAGGAAGACAGTGGAGAAGGAGACGAAGAGAAAGACACAACAATGTATCATATTTCGAATGAAATTCACTTCACAAATCCCAAAATGTCCTCTTTGGTACTAACTAAGCGTGGTGGTGTTATTGAAGCTGATAAATCAACATCATCACAAGTCCGCATTGTGAATTTTTCCGATGGTCCACCATACGAAACTCTTCATGCAATTAGCAAAACAATGGCCCCATACTTCAAGAGCTATGTCAAAGAAACTGGTCGTGCTGATCGTGATGGCGATAAAATGGCGCCATCAGTTGAGAAGAAAATTGCTGAATTGGAGATGGGTTTATTGCATTTGCAACAAAACATCGATATACCTGAAATATCGTTGCCAGTACATCCACTCGTGATGCAGGTAATTAAACAATGTGCTGAAGAGGGTAGGAAGCCAAAAGTTGCTGATTTTGGTGATAAAGTTGAAGATTCAACATTTTTGAATCAACTACAAAATGGTGTTAATAGATGGATCAAAGAAATTCAGAAAGTAACAAAATTAAATCGTGATCCAGAATCAGGCACAGCACTTCAAGAAATATCATTTTGGTTAAATTTGGAGCGTGCGCTGCATAGAATTCAAGAAAAACGTGAGAGTACTGAAGTAACACTCACACTTGACATTTTAAAGCACGGTAAACGTTTTCATGCAACTGTAAGTTTTGATACTGATACAGGATTGAAACAGGCACTAGCAACAGTGAATAATTACAATCCATTGATGAAAGATTTTCCAATCAATGATTTACTATCAGCAACTGAACTTGAGAGAATACGTGCCGCTGTACAGCAGATATTTCTACACATGAGAAAAATCCGTAGTACCAAGTATCCGATTCAGCGAGTTTTACGATTAGTTGAGGCAATATCACGTGATTTGAGCCAACAATTATTGAAAGTACTTGGTACACGTAGATTAATGCATATACCATTTGATGATTTTGAAAAAGTTATGGCACAATGCTTTGAAGTTTTCATAACATGGGATGATGAGTACGATAAATTAACTGGCTTACTGCGTGATTTTGTCAAAAAAAAACGAGACGAACATATGAAGATGGTTTGGAGAGTTTCACCAGCTCACAAAAAATTGCAGACACGGATGGAACAAATGAGGAGATTTAGAAGACAACATGAACAATTGAGGACCGTTATTGTACGTGTTTTGAGACCCACGGTACGTCAGAATAGTAATAATGCTGCTATTGAAAATTCTGACAATGACAATGTCAAAGTTGAATTCGCTCTTGATGCTGCTGATGCTAATGCCATCAGTGAAGTTAATTTAGCATACGAGAATGTTAAAGAAGTCGATTGTCTTGATATCACTAAAGAGGGATTAGAATCGTGGGAGGCCGCTGTACACAGATATGAGGAACGTATTGAACGTGTTGAAGCACGAATTACAGCACATCTACGTGATCAACTTGGTACTGCTAAAAATGCTAATGAAATGTTTCGTATTTTTTCACGTTTCAATGCGCTATTCGTCAGACCACACATACGTGGAGCTATAAGAGAGTATCAAACGCAATTGATACAACGTGTTAAAGATGATATTGAAGCACTTCATGAAAAATTCAAAGTTCAATATCCACAGAGTAAGTGTTGTAAAATGAGTATGGTTAGAGATATTCCACCAGTTTCTGGTTCAATCATATGGGTTAAACAAATTGATTATCAACTGACGATGTATTTGAAGAGAGTTGAGGATGTTTTGGGTAAAGGATGGGAAAATCATATTGAGGGACAAAAATTGAAAGCTGATGGTGATAGCTTCAGAATGAAATTATCAACACAAGAAATATTTGATGATTGGGCGAGAAAAGTACAACAGAGAAATATTGGAGTTACCGGAAGAATCTTTACAATTGAGAGTGTCAGATCAAGATCGGGACGTGGAAATGTTCTGAAACTGAAAGTTAATTTCCTGCCTGAAATTATAACACTCTCTAAGGAAGTTAGAAACTTGAAAAATCTCGGATTTCGTGTACCACTCGCCATTGTCAATAAAGCGCATCAGGCTAATCAACTTTATCCATTTGCAATAAGTCTTATTGAAAGCATCAGAACCTACGAGAGAACACTTGAAAAGGTAAATAAAATTATTTTAATATTAGATTATCAAATTATATGGAAGTAACATTAGTTATTAAATTAACTTTTTTTTTTTAATTAATCGTTTTTTTGGAATGTCTCCGACGACAGATTAATTCTCATTTTAACCATTCGATTCATCAAAAATTTTAATTCAATTGATTTTCTAGCTTACCAATCGGAGTCTTTCATTAAAGGTAGAAGATATATCACGATGCTCCAAGGAATATAATGCATCTTGTTTCATATATAATGTTCGCATCTTTGCCTGCTTAGTTGTCTGAATCATTTAGTAGTGGAGCGGTGAAAGAAAATGAACGTACAAATCGCATTTTACTTGCTTTGGAAATATCTCATAGTCAATGAGGCTGAAGAGAATTTATCATGAGAGGCTCGTAGTCCATGAAATTCTCAACGAAAAAAAAAGTGTTTAGACAATTTTTCGTCATTTCATTAATTTTACAGATATTTGCAGAAATTAATAAAAAAAAAGAATATTTGCAGAAGGAGCTGCAAAGTATTTGACTTAGCTTGTTTCATCACTCCAGTACCGAACTCTATTATAGGAAAAAGAGAGAGAAAAGAATATCTATTTTGCAAATTAAATTTATAGATTTTTTTTGTTCATACACAAACTTTCTCAAACTTGTATTTTTTTTTAAATTTCGAATTTGCAATGCCATCATGAGATGATGAAATCTTTTTAAGGAAAACATAGAATTCGCTTTGAACATTTTGTTGGACGTAAAATATTTATCACTCCCACCTTTGCCTCCCAGCGCTGTAATTGAAGACTCTAAGTTAATCGATAAGAAAATATTGACAAATATTTTTTTTTTTTTTTTTTATTATTGACAAATATTGCTTCCAAAAAACTCTACATGGCAGTTCAATTCTTCCATTACTTTTAAGATATTAATGGATGAATATTTCATTGTTGTAACTATGTGTTGGCCTCCATTTGCAGTAACAGAATGAATTTTAAGTTTTATTTTTTTTACATTAGTTTTAAATGAATTCAATCGGGTCTATATATTTTCAGATTGAAGATAAAGCAAGTATTATACCACTGGTTGCTGGCATGAGGAAGGATGTTCTCACTTTGTTTTCTGAGGTATGTAAAGTATTTGAGTCGAGAGGAGAATTGAAAGGTGTTCACTCCCTGGGACTTTTGCTAAACTATCTTAAATACATAAATATATATATTAGTTATATTACAATTATATTCATTATGTAAATATACATTTAATGTATTAAGTATAAGAAAATATTTTTTTTTTTTTGCATTTAGATAATTAAATAATAATTTCTTATACATTCGTGGGTTCAAATCCTGCTTGCGCATTACATATTTTTTCCGGAATTTGATTCTCTTAAAAATTTATTAATAAAAATTAATTTATTAATAAATTTATTTGTTTAATGGTATATATATATACCATTAAGCCTCAGGATGGGAGGTGGCTCATCATGTAAGAAGCAAGTATCTAAATGTAAGAAAGATAGAGGTAGTTTGGTGATGACCATCTCTGTAGCTTTCATTTGTCTCAGGGAGAATATTGTAACGAAAATTTCTACGTCCCTTTAAGATACTGATGTTGTAAAGAAAATTATCGCTTGACGCAATCGACTGATTTTATTCTCCCATTTGATTTCTAAATTCATAAACTGAACGATTCTCATGAAGTACATTCTTTCCTTTGCAGGGCATTGCTCTAGTCTGGGAAAGCTACAAACTCGATCCGTACGTCCAACGTCTCTCCGAGATTGTTGTACAATTCCAAGAGAAGGTGGATGATCTTCTCGTTGTGGAAGAACAACTCGATGTGGACGTAAGATCACTGGAAACATGTCCGTATTCAGCTAACACATTTGCTGATATTTTGGCAAAAATACAAAAATCCGTCGATGAATTATCCCTGAAGAATTATTCAAATCTTCATATTTGGGTGGCGAGACTCGATGAAGAAGTCGAAAAGAATTTAGCTGCTCGTTTAGAGGCAGGAGTGAAAGCATGGACCGATGCTTTGATGGGTCAAAAAAAGGAAGTTGATTTAAGTATGGACACTGATGCACCAACAAAACCAACTCACAAACCTGGAGGTGATCCAAAAATACAAAATCAAATACACGAAGTTAGAATAACAAATCAAACAATGTATCTGTATCCAAGTATTGAAGATGCTAGATTTCAAATAATGCAACAACTATTTGCATGGCAGGCAATTGTTACATCACAAATTAGATTACAAAGTTCAAGGTATCAAGTTGGATTGGATAAACCAGAATCAGGTACATACAGGAATTTATTGACAAAATTACCAGGTGGTAAGTTACCGCTTGAGGCAGCATATGAAGCTGTCGAATCAAAAATGAGAGATATTGCTGATTATGTAGATCAGTGGTTGAGATATCAGGCACTTTGGGATCTTCAGCCAGATAATTTGTATGGCAAATTAGGTGAGGACATTAATCTTTGGATGAAGTGTCTAAATGATATTAAAAAAACAAGAACGACATTTGATACATCTGATACTAGACGTGAATTTGGTCCAGTTATAATCGATTTTGCTAAAGTGCAGAGTAAAGTTTCGCTGAAATATGATTCTTGGCATAAAGAGACACTTGGTAAATTTGGTGCACTTTTGGGCAATGAGATGGCTAGTTTCCATGCGCAAGTATCTAAATCACGTAGTGATTTGGAGCAACAATCAATTGAGGCTGCTAGTACAACTGACGCAGTTGGATTTATAACGTACGTGCAATCATTGAAACGAAAGATGAAAGTTTGGGAGAAACAAGTTGATGTTTACAGAGAAGGTCAGAGGATTTTGGAACGTCAGAGATTTCAATTTCCTACAGCTTGGCTGCATGTTGATAATATTGAAGGTGAATGGGGTGCATTCAATGAAATAATAAAGCGTAAGGATTTGAGTATTCAAACGCAGGTTGCTTCATTGCAAATGAAAATTGTTGCTGAGGATAAAGCAGTTGAAACAAGAACAACTGACTTCTTGAATGATTGGGAGCGTGGTAAACCTGTAGAGGGACATTTGAGACCAGACGATGCATTGCAACAACTTCAATTATTTGAGAGTAAATTCGCTAGATTGAAGGAAGAACGTGATAATGTTGCTAAAGCCAAGGAGGCACTAGAGTTACAAGAGCCCGGTGGTGTTTCAACTAGTGAGGATAGAATGTTGGTGGTATTTGAAGAGTTACAGGATCTTCGCGGTGTTTGGTCAGAATTATCAAGAATATGGTCACAAATTGATGAAACTAGAGAGAAACCATGGCTATCAGTACATCCCAGAAAACTTCGTCAGCAATTGGATACAATGATGGCGCAATTGAAAGAATTACCAGCCCGATTGAGACAATATTCATCGTATGAATACGTTAAGAAAATGTTGCAAAATTATACTAAAGTTAATATACTAATTATCGAATTAAAATCAGACGCACTCAAAGAACGTCACTGGAAACAATTAACAAAACAATTGAGAGTTAATTGGATATTGAGTGAATTAACTCTTGGTCAAGTTTGGGATGTTAATCTACAGAAAAATGAGAGTATCGTGAAGGATATAATTCTAGTTGCCCAAGGTGAAATGGCCCTTGAAGAATTTTTGAAACAAGTCAGAGAATCATGGCAAACATATGAACTCGATTTAATCAATTATCAGAGTAAGTGTCGCTTGATACGTGGTTGGGATGATTTATTTAATAAAGTTAAAGAACATATTAATTCAGTAGCTGCTATGAAATTATCACCTTATTACAAAGTATTTGAGGAAGAAGCATTAACTTGGGAAGAGAAATTGAACCGAATTAATGCATTATTCGATGTTTGGATTGATGTACAGAGGAGATGGGTCTATTTGGAAGGTATTTTTTCGGGTAGTGCTGATATAAAAACTCTATTACCGGTTGAAACGTCAAGATTTCAGAGTATCAGTGCTGAATTTTTAGCACTAATGAAGAAAGTATCAAAGTCTCCAATGGTTATGGATGTGTTGAATATCCCTGGTGTACAAAGAGCACTTGAACGATTGGCTGATTTACTTGGTAAAATACAGAAGGCACTGGGTGAATATCTTGAAAGAGAAAGAACTTCATTTCCACGTTTTTACTTTGTGGGTGATGAAGATCTCCTTGAAATAATTGGTAATAGTAAAAATGTTGCTAGACTACAAAAACATTTCAAGAAAATGTTTGCTGGTGTTGCTGCAATTATTCTGAATGATGATAATACAGTTATACTTGGAATTGCATCGAGAGAGGGTGAAGAGGTACATTTCCAGAATCCAGTATCAACAACTGATCATCCAAAGATAAATGAATGGTTGTCACTTGTTGAGAAAGAAATGCGTGTTACATTAGCATCACATCTTGCTAAGGCTGTTCAAGATATTAAACAATTCAAAGACGGTAATATTAATCCACAAGCTTTCATGTCTTGGTGTGATAATTATCAAGCACAAATAATTGTCCTAGCAGCACAAATTCTCTGGTCTGAGGATGTTGAGGCTGCATTACATGAGGCACAAACCAATCCAAGTAAAAATCCATTGGAACGTGTATTAAATCAAGTTGAAATTACCCTGAATGTTCTTGCTGATTCTGTATTACAGGAACAACCAGCATTGAGACGAAAAAAATTGGAACATTTGATTAATGAATTTGTACACAAGAGAACAGTTACAAGACGTTTAATATCAAGCAATATTAATAATCCAAAAGCATTTGAATGGCTGTGCGAGATGAGATTTTACTTTGACCCACGTCAAACTGAAGTACTTCAACAATTAACTATTCACATGGCTAATGCTAAATTTTTCTACGGTTTCGAATATCTTGGTGTCCAAGATCGTTTGGTACAGACACCATTGACTGATCGCTGTTATTTAACAATGACACAAGCACTTGAAGCACGCCTAGGTGGTTCACCATTTGGACCAGCTGGAACTGGAAAAACTGAATCAGTTAAAGCACTTGGTCATCAATTGGGTAGATTTGTACTTGTATTCAATTGCGATGAGACATTTGATTTCCAAGCAATGGGAAGAATTTTCGTTGGGCTGTGTCAAGTTGGTGCCTGGGGTTGTTTCGATGAATTTAATCGTCTCGAAGAGAGAATGCTTTCAGCTGTGTCACAACAAGTGCAGACAATTCAAGAGGCACTCAAGAGTCAAATGGAGGGCAAAAGAGAGGGTACACTGTGTGTTGAATTAGTTGGTAAACAAGTTAAGGTATCAACGGATATGGCCATATTCATTACAATGAATCCTGGCTATGCTGGACGCTCAAATTTACCAGATAATTTGAAAAAATTATTCAGATCGTTGGCAATGACAACACCAGATCGACAATTAATCGCTGAAGTTATGTTATTTAGTCAAGGTTTCAGATCGGCCGAGAAATTAGCATGCAAAATTGTACCATTTTTCAAATTATGTGATGAACAATTGTCAAATCAGTCGCATTATGACTTTGGTTTGAGAGCACTCAAGTCAGTTTTGATATCAGCTGGTAATGTTAAACGAGATAGAATTCAGAAAATAAAAGAGGGTATGCAAAATCGTGGAGAAACGAACATTGATGAAGCTTCAATTGCTGAAAATTTGCCGGAACAAGAAATTCTTATTCAATCAGTTTGCGAGACTATGGTGCCAAAACTCGTTGCTGAAGATATTCCTCTTCTCTTCAGTCTGCTAAATGATGTATTCCCAAATGTTAATTACACTAGGGCTGAAATGAAAGGTAATATTTAGTAACACAAAATAATCCAATTGCAATAATTTTAATCTAGAATAATTTTTATTTCTACTGAATTTTCACAGGTTTAAAAGATCAAATCAGAAAAGTTTGTGCTGAGGAGTATCTCGTGTGCGGTGAAGGCGATGAACAAGGGGGTGCGTGGCAAGAGAAGGTAATATAGAAAGCAATTTATGATAAATTCGTAATTCTAACATTGCATAATACACAATTTTATCCCCTATTTCATACATATGAAGAGCATTCCTATTTGTAACAGCATGTAACATTTAAATGAATACAAATAGTATTTAACATAATTAATATGGAACTATAAGTAGTGGTGGTGTAAGGTATGAATATCAATTTTCTAACCCATAACAATTTTTTACTATGCACGCCCGAAGGAGTTGGTTGGTGAGACTTGGGTAGAGAAGGTAAGTTTATCCGGAAATAACAGAAGAAAATGAATATCGTGATGTTATTTTGTAACTGTAGAGTTGTAAATTATCCTTGCTCGTTTTATATTTTATGAACATTTTTTTCGATCAATTGATTGATGATGATTATTGAAATTAATGAGGCACATGTAAATTACAGGTACTTCAACTTTATCAAATATGCAACCTCAATCATGGTTTGATGATGGTTGGTCCAAGTGGTTCTGGAAAAACTACAGCATGGAAAGTTCTTCTGAAAGCATTGGAGAGATTCGAGGGAGTAGAAGGAGTTGCTCATGTCATCGATCCGAAAGCAATAAGTAAAGAGACACTTTATGGTGTATTAGATCCCAATACACGTGAATGGACAGATGGTCTTTTTACCCACATACTTCGTAAAATTATTGATAACGTACGTGGTGAAATTAATAAACGACAGTGGATTATATTTGATGGTGATGTTGATCCCGAATGGGTTGAAAATTTAAATTCAGTACTGGATGATAATAAATTATTAACATTACCAAATGGTGAACGTTTAAGTTTACCTCCAAATGTTAGAGTTATGTTTGAAGTGCAAGATTTGAAATATGCAACACTCGCCACCGTATCACGTTGTGGTATGGTTTGGTTCTCAGAGGACGTATTATCAACCGAAATGATATTTGAAAATTATCTAATGAGATTGAAAAATATACCCCTTGAAGAAGGTGATGAGGATAATTTGAGCAAGAAAACAACTGATAAAGACGATATGATATCACCAGCTCTTTCTGTACAACGTGAAGTTGCAAGTATTTTCCAGAGTTACTTTGCACCAGATAGTCTTGTTGTTAAATGTCTGGAGTATGCTATGAAGCAAGAACACATAATGGACTTTACAAGATTACGGGCACTCAGTTCACTATTCTCGATGTTGAATCAAGCAGTGAGAAATGTTCTACAATATAATCATTCTCATGTAGATTTTCCACTGCCAAGTGAGCAATTGGAACGCTACATGCCGAAGTGCTTGATTTACGCGTTATTGTGGAGTTTTGCGGGTGATGCTAAATTGAAAGTACGTTCTGATCTAGGTGATTACGTAAGATCAATCACTACTGTTCCATTACCATCACAGGGAAATATACCAATTATTGATTTCGAAGTGAATATTCATGGTGAATGGTTGCCATGGAGTAATAAAGTACCTCAGATTGAAGTAGAAACTCATAAAGTAGCCAGCCCAGATATAGTAGTACCAACCCTTGATACTGTGAGGCACGAGAGTCTACTTTATACATGGTTAGCAGAGCACAAACCGCTCGTACTATGTGGTCCACCAGGTTCTGGTAAAACAATGACACTATTTTCAGCTCTACGTGCCTTACCAGACATGGAAGTTGTTGGTCTGAATTTCTCATCAGCAACAACACCCGAGTTATTACTAAAAACATTTGACCACTACTGTGAGTATCGTAAAACACCAAATGGAGTTGTTTTATCACCAGTACAATTGGGTAAATGGTTGGTACTATTCTGTGATGAGATCAATCTTCCTGATATGGATCATTATGGTACACAACGTGTAATATCATTTTTGAGACAATTAGTAGAGCACAGAGGGTTTTATCGCACTAATGATCAAGCCTGGGTCTCATTGGAGAGAATACAATTCGTTGGTGCTTGTAATCCACCAACTGATCCTGGTAGGAAGCCACTCAGTCATAGATTCTTGAGGCATGTACCAGTTATTTATGTTGATTATCCTGGGGAAACATCGCTGAAACAAATTTATGGAACATTTGCGCGTGCCATGCTCAGATTAACTCCTTCTCTGAGAGGTTACGCGGAACCATTAACTAATGCTATGGTTGAGTTCTACTTAGCCTCCCAGGAGAGGTTCACCCAAGACATGCAGCCGCATTATGTTTATTCACCACGTGAAATGACAAGATGGGTCAGAGGTATTTGTGAAGCAATTAGACCACTTGACAGCCTATCAGTTGAGGGATTAGTACGTTTGTGGGCACACGAAGCACTTAGATTATTCCAGGATCGTCTTGTTGAAGATTCTGAACGCGCTTGGACCAATAAAAATATTGATATCGTTGCTCTGAAACATTTTCTTGGCGTTGATAAAGATAAAGCACTGGCAAGACCAATTTTATACAGTAATTGGCTTTCCAAGGATTATATACCAGTTAATAGAGATGAATTGAGAGATTATGTGCGTGCTAGATTGAAGGTATTTTATGAAGAAGAATTAGATGTACCATTGGTGCTATTTGATGAAGTCCTCGAGCATGTTCTACGTATTGACAGAATATTCAGACAACCACAGGGACATTTATTATTAATCGGGGTTTCTGGCGCTGGTAAAACGACATTATCACGTTTCGTTGCTTGGATGAATGGTTTATCAATTTTCCAGATTAAAGTACATAATAAATATACTGGTGAAGATTTTGATGAGGATTTGAGACAAGTATTGAGAAGATCTGGCTGCAAAGATGAGAAAATTGCATTTATTCTTGATGAATCAAATGTTTTGGATTCTGGATTTTTAGAAAGAATGAATACACTTTTGGCTAATGGCGAAGTACCTGGTTTATTTGAAGGAGATGAATATACAACTCTAATGACACAATGCAAAGAGGGTGCCCAACGTGAAGGACTCATGTTAGATTCTAATGAAGAATTATACAAATGGTTCACTGGACAAGTTATGAAAAATCTTCATGTTGTATTTACAATGAATCCGAGTACCGATGGCTTAAAAGATCGTGCTGCAACATCACCAGCATTATTTAATCGTTGTGTATTAAATTGGTTTGGTGATTGGTCTGATAATGCATTATTCCAAGTTGGAAAAGAATTCACCTGTCGCGTTGATCTAGAAAAACCATCATGGAAATGTCCTGATTTCTTCCCATCAGTTTGCTCACTTATTCCAGCTCAGCCAGCTCACAGAGATGCTGTAATTAATGCATGTGTTTATGTACATCAGACACTACACAAAGCCAATGCTAGACTTGCTAAGCGCGGTAGCAGGACAATGGCTATTACGCCAAGGCATTATCTTGATTTTATCAATCATTTTGTGAAATTATATCAAGAGAAGAGAAGTGATCTGGAGGAACAACAGCTCCATCTAAATGTTGGCTTGAGTAAAATTGCAGAAACTGTTGAGCAAGTTGAGGAAATGCAGAAGAGTTTAGCTGTGAAGTCTCAGGTATAGTTTATTGGAAAAAGTAATAATTCAATAATAGATTAGTAAACGGTAATTCAAATATCTGAAATCTAACAGACAAAAGAATATTTTCTTCATTACAAAATTTTAGCTACATCAAATATTTTCTAAACTATTTCATATCGGATCTGATGCAAGCAATTTGATTTGATACGTTTTAGCTTTTTAATAGTGAATTTAAGACTCATCAATATTACCAATTAATTGTTTTTCTGCATGGATTGCTTTTCCCCTTGGACTCTTCTTAGGAACTGCAAGCTAAAAATGAAGCAGCCAATGCCAAACTTAGGCAGATGGTTAAGGACCAACAGGAGGCTGAGAAGAAGAAGGTACAGAGCCAAGAGATTCAACAGCAATTGGCCATTCAGACTGTTGCTATTGATCAAAAAAGGGAATCAGTAATGGCCGATTTAGCACAAGTCGAGCCTGCAGTGATAGATGCACAAACTGGTAAGATTTTACTTTGAACTATCATTATCCAATAATGAAGAGATGGAATTAGCTACATTGATTTTGAGTCGGAGTTTATTTTTGCAGAATATCTCGAAGTTTAGTTGAAATACGACAATTTTCATCAAAAATGCGTATGTCCATTAGATTTCGGAATATTCGAAGAAAAATGAGTTTTGAATACAAATTGATTTAGCTTATTGTACAACTTTATTCCTGAATTATTGATTGGATTTTTTCTATTTTCATTATCTCAATATCTCCCCCTTTTCTCAATTTATCATTCATTTTCAGTGAATTAAAAAAAAAACATATATTTCTTTTGCAAACATTTTTTTCCTATTCCTAATTATAATTGCCAATATAGCTGTGAAAGCAATAAAACGTCAACACCTGGTCGAGATACGTTCAATGGCAAATCCACCCGCGTTAGTTAAGTTGGCACTCGAATCAATGTGCTTCCTTCTGGGTGAAAATGCAACTGATTGGAAACAAATAAGAGCTGTTACAATGAAGGACAACTTCATACCCACTATCGTCAATTTCAACACTGAGGAATTAACGTAAGATAAATAGGAGGGAGAAGCTCCTCAATGCATTTCCTTCATAATAAACGATAAATAATAGAAAAGATGAATGAGTATTGATGATGAGATGATGAATTTATCAATGCCTCAGCTGCGATTCTAATCAACGAAGAATTTAATATGACGCTTTGTGTGTTAATTGTTCGATTTAAATTGCACAATACTATTATTGTATAAGTAATTGTCTTTCACAGCACAAAATTTTATTTATTAACATTGCAGTTGATTTCAAAGGAAGCTGTCACTGCAGCTTTAACTATGAAAATGAATGATAACTTTATTACAAAAAAAAAAAATAATAATTTTCAACTATCCTCATTGTATAAATCTCTCATTTCTTCCGTTCAAAATAACGTATGTGTTCTACTGACGTATATAAAACATTTAATTCTGTCGTATAGCGGTGAAATCAATTAAGAAACAGCATTTGGTTGAAGTACGTTCCATGGCAAATCCACCTGCAATCGTCAAAGTTGCATTGGAATCTATCTGTCTTTTACTTGGTGAAAATGCGAGTGATTGGAAATCAATTCGCGCTGTCATCATGAGAGACAATTTTATCAATACTATTGTCTCTAATTTCAGTACTGAGGACATAACGTAAGCATGCTCCTTATCTTTAATTGTTGACAAAAATAAATCAATGAAAAGAGTAGTTTTCAGTACTTTGACGAGATAATTATCAGTCAATTTATTGACATAACATTTAATCGATTCTCATCATCGAAAAGATGTTCAATTGCTTTTTCTCTTTTGGCATTAATTGCTCGTGATGTTTTTGCTGCGAGATACTAAATTAAAATTGGAAGGAAAAAACTAAAAAATTGAAAAACAATGGCTGATATTAGAATAACAACTGGTACTGAGAATGACTAATTGGTTTGAGTAGTTGAATGTCGAATAATTGTTTCTAATATTGATTGGGTGGAACTAACACGGGATAGAAGCAAATTCAGAAGTGAGGGAATGCAAACAAAGGAAACCGGAGTGTTTCGTAAATTTTTTTGTGAATATCTTTCAAACAAGTAGGTTGACAAAAGAAATTCTAGAAACTTAATTAGCATTTTGATTAATTTTTGTGAATTTTCATTGTTTTTGAGATATTCACTACTCAATACTACTTCACTACTGAATTGATTTCTTACATTGAAATTTGTAAAAGTAAACATAAAAATTGAAAATCTTTCATTTTCATTTTATGGAAAGATTTTCAAACTTTCCGTAGAAGAATTTGTGATTAACAGTTTGAACAAATATTAATGTTCAAAAAGATTTCATGACATAAATTTAAAAAAATTATTTATGTATTGAAGCCACTATTTCCATAGATTTTATGTAGGATCAAGGAACAAGAGTTATGATAAATTTTTCTATCCATTGTTTTTGCAGAGAAATGAAATGACTCTCATTTAGAAAAAAATCTATGAAAAAGTGTAAAGTGGTATACTATGTTGATACTATAGTAGAATTTGATATTGGGAGATGCTGAAGTCAATTAGACTCCTGAATTTCATTAATTTTAGTTATTCGGATGTTCTTTGAATTTTCGTTATGAAATACTATAATAGAATACTACTAAATAAGACTAAATTCTATAATAGTATTCTTTTGAGGGAATGCAATAATTCATAGATGTTGTCATCATTCGAACGAAAACTTTTCTTGATGATGTATTTGTTAAATAGTGTAATTATTAATTATATTTCTTATTATTTAATCTCTCTAGTGATGAAGTTCGTGAAAAGATGAAGAGCCGTTATCTCAGTAATCCCGATTATAATTTCGAGAAGGTGAACCGTGCGAGTATGGCTTGTGGACCTATGGTGAAATGGGCAACAGCTCAGGTAAATATTCATTTTTTCCATTATATAGTAAAGTGATGAGCCAAGATGAATGGAAGAAAAATGTATATGGCGGAATTTGTCGGCATCTCAGAAACTTGTTGGGTTTGGAAAAATTTGTTGAGAGATTTCTTCCAAATTTTCTCCGAAAAAGGTTTTCTTTAGGAATTTTTTTTGAATTCAAAAGTTTTTGCGATACTCACAATGATTTTCGAACGTTGCTCCATAATTTCATTGCTATTATCTCCAAATGAATAAACCATTTTCTCTCATCAGATTGAGTATGCTGACATGCTGAAACGCGTAGAGCCACTCCGCGAAGAATTGTTCTCGCTAGAACGTCAAGCAGAAACCAACAAAGAGAAGGGCGAACAAGTTAAGAATCTCATTGCCCAGTTGGAATTGAGTATTGCTTCATACAAAGAAGAATATGCACAATTAATATCACAAGCTCAGGCTATCAAAACAGATCTAGAAAATGTTCAGGGTAAAGTTGATCGTTCAATTGCTTTGATAAAATCATTAGTAATTGAAAGAGAAAGATGGGAAGCTACGAGTGAAACATTCAGGAGTCAAATGTCTACAATTATTGGTGATGTATTACTATCATCAGCATTCTTGGCCTATGCTGGATACTTCGATCAGCACTATCGTCAAAATCTTTTTACAACATGGTGTCAGCATCTTCAGCATGCTAATCTTCAATTCCGTCCAGATATAGCAAGGACGGAATACTTATCAAATCCGGATGAACGTTTACGTTGGCAGGCTAATGCATTACCAACTGATGATCTTTGTACTGAGAATGCAATTATGCTTAAACGTTTCAATAGATATCCACTCATCATTGATCCATCTGGACAAGCTACTGAATTCATTATGAATGAATTTAAGGAGAGAAAAATCACTAAAACAAGCTTCTTAGATGATTCTTTCCGGAAAAATCTTGAGAGTGCATTGAGATTTGGTAATCCATTGTTAGTACAGGATGTCGAGAATTACGATCCAATATTGAATCCAGTTTTGAACAGAGAATTGAGGAGAACTGGTGGGCGTGTTTTGATAACTCTTGGTGATCAAGACATTGATCTTTCGCCATCATTCGTTATCTTCCTATCTACGAGAGATCCAACGGTAGAATTTCCACCAGATATTTGTTCACGTGTTACATTTGTTAATTTCACTGTTACAAGAAGTTCACTGCAGAGTCAGTGCTTAAATCAAGTGTTGAAAGCAGAACGTCCAGACATTGATGAAAAGAGATCTGATTTGCTGAAATTACAGGGTGAATTCCATCTACGCCTGAGGCAGTTGGAGAAGTCACTTCTTCAAGCACTCAACGACGCTAAAGGTAAAATATTGGATGATGATTCGGTTATTACAACATTGGAGACCTTGAAGCAGGAGGCAGCAGATATTAGCAAGAAAGTCGAAGAAACTGACAAAGTTATCGCTGAAATTGAAACAGTTTCACAGCAATATATGCCATTATCGCAGGCATGCTCCAATATGTACTTTACGATGGATTCCCTCAATCAAATTCATTTCTTGTATCAGTATTCGTTGAAAATGTTTTTGGATATATTCACATCAGTTTTATCACAGAATCCAAATTTATCAAAAGTTACTGATTATAGTCAGAGATTGTCTTTAATCACAAGTGATCTTTTCTCAGTTTGTTATGAGAGAGTAGCACGTGGTATGCTTCATGCAGACCGATTGACTTTCGCTCTATTACTCTGCCGTATTCATCTGAAGGGAATCGTCACTGAATCAACATTCGATGCAGAATTTACATTCTTCCTGCGTGGTAAAGAAGGTGTTTTAAATGTTCGAGGACCGATGATTCCATGCCTCAGCTCTGAACAACAGGAAGCAATGCTACGTCTAAGTTTAAGACTACCTGCTTTCAAAAAATTATCTCAAATTATCCAAGATAATCCTGATTTTGCTGGATGGTTACAATCATCAACTCCTGAAACACAAGTCCCAAAACTCTGGGAGGAGGAAAAACCATTATCATCAATTGGTATTTCCGTATACCAGCTACTGGTTATACAGGCGTTCAGACCAGATAGAGTAATAGCTGCCGCAGCATTATTCATAACTGCTGCATTGGGTGAAAAATTCATGGCAGCTGCCGAAGTAGAATTAGATTTTGCATCGGTAGTTGAAAATCAATTGAAAGCAGCAGTACCCGCTTTATTGTGTTCGGTACCTGGATTTGATGCATCTGGTAGAGTTGATGATCTTGCAGCTGAATTGAGCAAACAAATTGTGAGTATTGCAATTGGTTCGGCTGAAGGTTTTAATCAGGCTGATCGTGCAATAAATATGGCAGTTAAAACTGGAAGATGGGTGATGCTCAAGAACGTGCATTTGGCGCCGCAGTGGCTTGTCCAACTTGAGAAGAAACTACACAGTCTCCAACCACATGCTGGATTTAGACTCTTCTTAACAATGGAGATTAATCCAAAAGTACCAGTTAATTTATTGAGAGCCGGAAGGATATTTGTTTTTGAGCCCCCACCAGGTATTAGAGCAAATTTACTAAGAACATTTAGTACTGTTCCAGCATCAAGAATGATGAAAGCACCAAGTGAACGTGCAAGACTCTATTTCTTACTCGCTTGGTTCCATGCTATTGTTCAAGAACGTTTACGTTATTCACCTCTCGGTTGGGCTAAACATTATGAATTTAATGAAAGTGATTTACGCGTTGCTTGTGATACACTTGATACGTGGATTGAGACAACTGCAATGGGTAGAACAAATCTACCACCAGAGAAGGTACCATGGGATGCTCTTGTTACACTACTATCACAGTGCATCTACGGTGGTAAAATTGACAACGATTTTGATCAACGTCTGCTCGCATCATTCCTGAGGAAATTATTCACACCGAGATCATTCGAGGCTGATTTTGCGCTGGTAGCCAATGTCGATGGTGGCTCTCAGGGCAATCATAGACACATAACCATGCCAGACGGTACAAGAAGAGATCATTTTTTGAAGTGGATCGAGTCATTATCCGATAGACAAACGCCATCGTGGCTAGGACTGCCGAATAATGCTGAGAAGGTACTTTTAACGACACGTGGAACCGATTTAGTATCAAAATTATTGAAAATGCAACAATTGGAGGATGAGGATGAATTGGCTTATTCAAATGATGAATCACTTGATACACCGAGAGAGGCTGAAGGAGATGGTAGACCATCGTGGATGAGGGTATTACATAATTCTGCCTCAACATGGCTTCAATTATTACCAAAGAATCTTCAAACATTGAGAAGAACCGTTGAAAATATCAAAGATCCATTGTACAGATATTTCGAACGTGAAGTTAATAGTGGTGCAAAATTATTACAGGATGTTATTCATGATCTTGAAGATGTTGTATTGATTTGCCAAGGTGAAAAGAAACAAACTAATTATCATAGAACAATGTTATCAGAACTGGTCAAAGGCATTTTACCAGTTGGGTGGAGAAGATATACTGTACCACGTGGCTGTACTGTAATACAATGGATAACGGATTTTAGTCACAGAGTATCACAGTTACAGGAAGTGTCGCGTTTAGTATCACAGGGTGGTGCTAAAGAGATCAAAAGTTTCCCTGTATGGCTCGGTGGTTTATTAAATCCAGAGGCATATATAACTGCAACGAGACAATGTATTGCACAGGCCAATAGCTGGTCACTCGAAGAATTGCAATTAGTTGTTACAATTGGTGATGGTGATAATATCGCAACTGATGACTGTTCTTTTGCTGTCACTGGTTTGAAACTTCAGGGGGCACTTTGTAAAGATAATCAACTTTATCTTACATCGACGATTATGACAGATTTACCAATTACAATGTTGAGATGGGTGAGATCATCTGGTGATGAAATTAAAAAAGGAAAGTTATCATTACCAGTTTATTTGAATAGTACGAGAACTGAACTACTATTCACTATTGATTTGAATACAGCACCGAATCAAGAACCGCATAGCTTTTATGAGAGAGGAGTGGCAGTTTTAACGTCGACAGCTTTGAATTAATTAATCTTTCATAACTTTAAATATATACATTGGTTTAATACAATTAATCATATTATTGGAATTCACAATATATGTTATTGTCCATGCTTCAATTAACATGTCTATCGCAGGGAGACTTGTATCAAATTATTGGATAACTGGTAGATGTATTAAAATCCTTCATTTTCAGCAAGAGATTAATGTAGAGATATAATGATTCATGCAAGTGAAAATTATACAGAAATCACCATTGTTCCGTATCTGAATGAATTTGGAATTAGAATAAAAATGATTGACTATCATTATTGGCATATTTTTATTTGTGCAGGGTGAAATTGTGCACGATTCAATTGTCATACCCTTCAACAGATATACTAATAGCTCTATAATGGAAAACGATAGATATCATTCGTCACAACACCAATGCATTTCAATATAGAAAATTAGCCTTTGATCTATAATAGTTTTTTTTTTAAATTAACTTTTTGAGAATCCTAAATTTCCAATGGAAGTTTTGGCCCCACAATTTTCAAAAATAGATCAAAAAAAATTTAAAAAAAACAGATTTCTATGGGAAAGGGTTTGAGAGTGATTGATAGATAAAAATCACCCCGATTCAATCAGCCAATTGATTGATAAAAATAGTGAAACTCGCATTCCCCATTCCTATACCAGCCCAATCATAGAGCGCTGTGTATAGTCAAGTGCTTTGGCGCCATATTGCTATATTCAAAATCAGCCGGGCTCAAGCTGGAGCAATGAACTGCAGACAGTGCTCAGTATTTTTATAAAAATATTTGAATAAGAAATGAGGATAATACAGGGAGCAGTCTGAGTTGTCACTTTTGATTTTTATAGCTAAAGTCCTATGATTCACCTTCCTTGGACCCTATTCTACAGATCTCGTCGAAGAAATAGACATTTCACATCGATTTCAATATAGAAATGGCTTGGAAAGTGCGAAGCACATGGGGCTTCCCCGTTTTCCCGGTGATAAATTCAATATTCAAGTACAGGAAGCAGTCTGAGTTGTAACTTTTGATTTTGAGAGCTAAAGTCCCATGATTAGCCTTCCTGGGAGTCTATTCTACAGATCCCGTCGAAGAAATAGACATTTCACATCGATTTCAATATAGAAATGGCTTGGAAAGTGCAAAGCACATGGTGTTCGAAAGTCAGTAAAAAAAGGAGAGATGAATGGACTGGGAAATTGGGAATGCACAAAAACGTGAAAAATATTGAACACTTGCACAAAATATTTAATTTAGGCAAAGTTGCGTTTATTTTATAAAAGTTTATGACGGATTTTACATGAAAAAAAGTCAATTGTTCTGGTGAAAACACTGCACTTTGACTGGTTGAGTGTACCGTTAATAAACCGCGAATTAACCGATAAAAGAACTAATTGTTGATTAAATCACTGTTGAATTTAATTATGTTGAACTGTTTGAAAGAATAAGAGTTAATTAAACCGTTGAGGTAGCCGTAAAAGTAACCGAAAACCGTTGACAAAATTAATTTAACGCGATGTAGCCTGGGTGACAATTCACGACGAAGTGACCAAAAATCAAACCTGACTCGAGGAGTGGGGGATGTCCTGGTCATCTTGGACCCGTTGTTATCGACCTTGATCGACTGCGTCGGTATTTCATGTCCAGTTTTGAACACATGGGGCTTCCCCGTTTTCCCGGTGATAAATTCAATATTCAAGTACAGGGAGCAGTCTGAGATGTCACTTTTGATTTTTAGAGCTAAAGTCCCATGATTAACCTTCCTGGAACTCGATTCTACAGATCCCGCCGAAGAAATAGACATTTCACATCGATTTCAATATAGAAATGGCTTGGAAAGTGCAAAGTAAATGGGGCTTCCCCGTTTTTCCGGTGATAAATTCAATATTCAAGTACAGGAAGCAGTCTGGGATGTCACTTTCGATTTTTAGAGCTAAAGTCCCGTGATTAACCTTCCTGGGACTCTATTCTACAGATCCCGTCGAAGAAATAGACATTTCACACCGATTTCAATATAGAAATGGCTTGGAAAGTGCAAAGCACATGGGGCTTCCCCGTTTTCCCGGTGATAAATTCAATATTCAAGTACAGGAAGCAGTCTGAGATGTCACTTTTGATTTTTAGAGCTAAATTCCCATGATTAAGCTTCCTGGGAGTCTATTCTACAGATCCCGTCGAAGAAATAGACATTTCACATCGATTTCAATATAGAAATGGCTTGGAAAGTGCAAAGCACATGGGGCTTCCCCGTTTTCCCGGTGATAAATTCAATATTCAAGTACAGGAAGCAGTCTGGGATGTCACTTTTGATTTTTAGAGCTAAATTCCCATGATTAAGCTTCCTGGGAGTCTATTCTACAGATCCCGTCGAAGAAATAGACATTTCACATCGATTTCAATATAGAAATGGCTTGGAAAGTGCAAAGCACATGGGGCTTTCCCGTTTTCCCGGTGATAAATTCAATATTCAAGTACAGGAAGCAGTCTGGAATGTCACTTTTGATTTTTGGAGCTAAATTCCCATGATTAAGCTTCCTGGGAGTCTATTCTACAGATCCCGTCGAAGAAATAGACATTTCACATCGATTTCAATACAGAAATGGCTTGGAAAGTGCAAAGCACATGGGGCTTCCCCGTTTTCCCGGTGATAAATTCAATATTCAAGTACAGGAAGCAGTCTGGGATGTCACTTTTGATTTTCAGAGCTAACGTCCCATGATTAACCTCCCTGGAGCTCTATTCTACAGATCCCGTCGAAGAAATAGACATTTCACATCGATTTCAATACAGAAATGGCTTGGAAAGTGCAAAGCACATGCGGCTTCCCCGTTTTCTTGGTGATGAATTCAATATTCAAGTACGGGGAGCATTCTGAGATGTCACTTTTGATTTTTAGAGCTAAAGTCCCGTGATTAACCTTCCTGGGAGTCTATTCTACAGATCCCGTCGAAGAAATAGACATTTCACATCGATTTCAATATAGAAATTGCTTGGAAAGTGCAAAGCATGTTGGGATTCCCCGTTTTCCCGGTGATAAATTCAATATTCAAGTACAGGGAGCAGTCTGAGTTGTCACTTTTGATTTTTAGAGCTAAAGTCCTATGATTAACCTTCCTGGAACTCGATTCTACAGATCCCGCCGAAGAAATAGACATTTCAAATCGATTTCAATATAGAAATGGCTTGGAAAGTGCAAAGCACATAGGGCTTTCCCGTTTTCCCGGTGGTAAATCCAATATTCAAGTACAGGGAGCACTCTGAGCTGTCACTTTCGATTTTTAGAGCTAAAGTCCTATGATTAACCTTCTTGGGACTCTATTCTACAGATACCGTCAAAGAAATAGACATTTCACATCGATTTCAATATAGAAATGGCTTGGAAAGTGCAAAGCACATGGGGCTTCCCCGTTTTCCCGGTGATAAATTCAATATTCAAGTACAGGAAGCAGTCTGGGATGTCACTTTTGATTTTTAGAGCTAAATTCCTATGATTAAGCTTCCTGGGAGTCTATTCTACAGATCCCGTCGAAGAAATAGACATTTCACATCGATTTCAATATAGAAATGGCTTGGAAAGTGCAAAGCACATGGGGCTTCCCCGTTTTCCCGGTGGTAAATCCAATATTCAAGTACAGGGAGCACTCTGAGCTGTCACTTTCGATTTTTAGAGCTAAAGTCCTATGATTAACCTTCTTGGGACTCTATTCTACAGATACCGTCGAAGAAATAGACATTTCACATCGATTTCAATATAGAAATGGCTTGGGAAGTGCAAAACACATGGGGCTTCCCCGTTTTCCCGGTGATAAATTCAATATTCAAGTACAGGGAGCAGTCTGAGTTGTCACTTTTGATTTTTAGAGCTAAAGTCCTATGATTAATCTTCTTGGGACTCTATTCTACAGATCCCGTCGAAGAAATAGACATTTCACATCGATTTCAATGTAGAAATGGCTTGGGAAGTGCAAAACACATGAGGTACCCCCGTTTTCCCGATAACTAATTCAATATTCAAGTACAGGGAGCAGTCTGAGTTGTCACTTTCGATTTCTAGAGCTAAAGTCCCATGATTAACCTTCCTCGGACTCTATTCTCCAGATCCCGTCGAAGAAATAGACATTTCACATCGATTTCAATATAGAAATTGCTTGGAAAGTGCAAAGCATATGGGGATTCCCCGTTTTCGCGGTGATAAATTCAATATTCAAGTACAGGGAGCAGTCTGAGATGTCACTTTTGATTTTCAGAGCTAAAGTCCCATGATTGACCTTCCTCGGACTCTATTCTACAGATCCCGTCGAAGAAATAGACATTTCACATCGATTTCAATATAGAAATGGCTTGGAAAGTGCAAAGCACATGGGGCTTCCCCGTTTTCGCGGTGATAAATTCAATATTCAAGTACAGGGAGCAGTCTGAGATGTCACTTTTGATTTTCAGAGCTAAAGTCCCATGATTAACCTTCCTCGGACTCTATTCTACAGATCCCGTCGAAGAAATAGACATTTCACATCGATTTCAATATAGAAATGACTTGGGAAGTGCAAAACACATGGGGCTTCCCCGTTTTCCCGGTGATAAATTCAATATTCAAGTACAGGGAGCAGTCTGAGTTGTCACTTCCGATTTCTAGAGCTGAAGTCCCATGATTAACCTTCCTCGGACTCTATTCTCCAGATCCCGTCGAAGAAATAGACATTTCACATCGATTTCAATATAGAAATTGCTTGGAAAGTGCAAAGCATATGGGGATTCCCCGTTTTCGCGGTGATAAATTCAATACTCAAGTACAGGGAGCAGTCTGAGTTGTCACTTCCGATTTCTAGAGCTAAAAACCCATGATTAACCTTCCTCGGACTCTATTCTACAGATCCCGTCGAAGAAATAGACATTTCACATCGATTTCAATATAGAAATTGCTTGGAAAGTGCAAAGCATATGGGGATTCCCCGTTTTCGCGGTGATAAATTCAATATTCAAGTACAGGGAGCAGTCTGAGTTGTCACTTCCGATTTCTAGAGCTAAAAACCCATGATTAACCTTCCTCGGACTCTATTCTCCAGATCCCGTCGAAGAAATAGACATTTCACATCGATTTCAATATAGAAATTGCTTGGAAAGTGCAAAGCACATAGGGCTTCCCCGTTTTCCCGGTGATAAATTCAATATTCAAGTACAGGAAGCAGTGAGTTGTCACTTTTGATTGTTAGAGCTAAAGTCCTATGATTCACCTTCCTTGGACCCTATTCTACAGATTCCGTCGAAGAAATACACATTTTACATTGATTTCAATATAGAAATGGCTTGGGAAGTGCAAAACACATGAGGTACCCCCGTTTTCCCGATAACTAATTCAATATTCAAGTACAGGGAGCCGTCTGAGTTGTCACTTTTGAGTTTTAGAGCTAAAGTCCCATGATTAACCTTCCTGGGACTCTATTCTACAGATCCCGTCGAAGAAATAGACATTTCACATCGATTTCACTATAGAAATTGCTTGGAAAGTGCAAAGCACATAGGGCTTCCCCGTTTTCTCGGTGATAAATTCAATATTCAAGTACAGGGAGCAGTCTGAGATGTCACTTTTGATTTTTAGAGCTAAAGTCCCATGATTCATCTTCCTCGGACTCTATTCTACAGATCCCGTCGAAGAAATAGACATTTCACATCGATTTCAATATAGAAATGGCTTGGAAAGTGCAAAGCATATGGGGATTCCCCGTTTTCGCGGTGATAAATTCAATATTCAAGTACAGGGAGCAGTCTGAGTTGTCACTTTTGATTTTCAGAGCTAAAGTCCCATGATTAACCTTCCTCGGACTCTATTCTACAGATCGCGTCAAAGAAATAGACATTTCACATCGATTTCAATATAGAAATGGCTTGGAAAGTGCAAAGCATATGGGGATTCCCCGTTTTCGCGGTGATAAATTCAATATTCAAGTACAGGGAGCAGTCTGAGATGTCACTTTTGATTTTCAGAGCTAAAGTCCCATGATTAACCTTCCTCGGACTCTATTCTACAGATCCCGTCGAAGAAATAGACATTTCACATCGATTTCAATATAGAAATAGCTTGGAAAGTGCGAAGCATATGGGGATTCCCCGTTTTCCCGGTGATAAATTCAATATTCAAGTACAGGGAGCAGTCTGAGTTGTCACTTTCGATTTCTAGAGCTGAAGTCCCATGATTAACCTTCCTCGGACTCTATTCTCCAGATCCCGTCGAAGAAATAGACATTTCACATCGATTTCAATATAGAAATTGCTTGGAAAGTGCAAAGCATATGGGGATTCCCCGTTTTCGCGGTGATAAATTCAATATTCAAGTACAGGGAGCAGTCTGAGTTGTCACTTCCGATTTCTAGAGCTAAAAACCCATGATTAACCTTCCTCGGACTCTATTCTCCAGATCCCGTCGAAGAAATAGACATTTCACATCGATTTCAATATAGAAATTGCTTGGAAAGTGCAAAGCATATGGGCATTCCCCGTTTTCGCGGTGATAAATTCAATATTCAAGTACAGGGAGCAGTCTGAGTTGTCACTTCCGATTTCTAGAGCTAAAAACCCATGATTAACCTTCCTCGGACTCTATTCTACAGATCCCGTCGAAGAAATAGACATTTCACATCGATTTCAATATAGAAATTGCTTGGAAAGTGCAAAGCATATGGGGATTCCCCGTTTTCGCGGTGATAAATTCAATATTCAAGTACAGGGAGCAGTCTGAGATGTCACTTTTGATTTTTAGAGCTAAAGTCCCATGATTCATCTTCCTCGGACTCTATTCTACAGATCCCGTCGAAGAAATAGATATTTCACATCGATTTCAATATAGAAATGGCTTGGAAAGTGCGAAGCATATGGGGATTCCCCGTTTTCCCGGTGATGAATTCAATACTCAAGTACAGGGAGCAGTCTGAGTTGTCACTTCCGATTTCTAGAGCTAAAAACCCATGATTAACCTTCCTCGGACTCTATTCTACAGATCCCGTCGAAGAAATAGACATTTCACATCGATTTCAATATAGAAATTGCTTGGAAAGTGCAAAGCATATGGGGATTCCCCGTTTTCGCGGTGATAAATTCAATATTCAAGTACAGGGAGCAGTCTGAGTTGTCACTTCCGATTTCTAGAGCTAAAAACCCATGATTAACCTTCCTCGGACTCTATTCTACAGATCCCGTCGAAGAAATAGACATTTCACATCGATTTCAATATAGAAATGGCTTGGAAAGTGCGAAGCATATGGGGATTCCCCGTTTTCCCGGTGATAAATTCAATATTCAAGTACAGGGAGCAGTCTGAGTTGTCACTTCCGATTTTTAGAGCTAAAAACCCATGATTAACCTTCCTCGGACTCTATTCTCCAGATCCCGTCGAAGAAATAGACATTTCACATCGATTTCAATATAGAAATTGCTTGGAAAGTGCAAAGCACATAGGGCTTCCCCGTTTTCCCGGTGATAAATTCAATATTCAAGTACAGGGAGCAGTCTGAGTTGTCACTTCTGATTTTTAGAGTTAAAGTATCGTGATTAACCTTTCTGGGACTCTATTCTCCAGATCCCGTCGAAGAAATAGACATTTCACATCGATTTCAATATAGAAATGACTTGGGAAGTGCAAAACACATGGGGCTTCCCCGTTTTCCCGGTGATAAATTCAATATTCAAGTACAGGGAGCAGTCTGAGTTGTCACTTTTGATTTTTAGAGCTAAAGTCCTATGATTAACCTTCTTGGGACTCTATTCTACAGATCCCGTCGAAGAAATAGACATTTCACATCGATTTCAATATAGAAATTGCTTGGAAAGTGCAAAGCATATGGGGATTCCCCGTTTTCGCGGTGATAAATTCAATATTCAAGTACAGGGAGCAGTCTGAGTTGTCACTTCCGATTTCTAGAGCTAAAAACCCATGATTAACCTTCCTCGGACTCTATTCTCCAGATCCCGTCGAAGAAATAGACATTTCACATCGATTTCAATATAGAAATTGCTTGGAAAGTGCAAAGCACATAGGGCTTCCCCGTTTTCCCGGTGATAAATTCAATATTCAAGTACAGGAAGCAGTGAGTTGTCACTTTTGATTTTTAGAGCTAAAGTCCTATGATTCACCTTCCTTGGACCCTATTCTACAGATTCCGTCGAAGAAATACACATTTTACATTGATTTCAATATAGAAATGGCTTGGGAAGTGCAAAACACATGAGGTACCCCCGTTTTCCCGATAACTAATTCAATATTCAAGTACAGGGAGCCGTCTGAGTTGTCACTTTTGAGTTTTAGAGCTAAAGTCCCATGATTAACCTTCCTGGGACTCTATTCTACAGATCCCGTCGAAGAAATAGACATTTCACATCGATTTCACTATAGAAATTGCTTGGAAAGTGCAAAGCACATAGGGCTTCCCCGTTTTCTCGGTGATAAATTCAATATTCAAGTACAGGGAGCAGTCTGAGATGTCACTTTTGATTTTTAGAGCTAAAGTCCCATGATTCATCTTCCTCGGACTCTATTCTACAGATCCCGTCGAAGAAATAGACATTTCACATCGATTTCAATATAGAAATGGCTTGGAAAGTGCAAAGCATATGGGGATTCCCCGTTTTCGCGGTGATAAATTCAATATTCAAGTACAGGGAGCAGTCTGAGTTGTCACTTTTGATTTTCAGAGCTAAAGTCCCATGATTAACCTTCCTCGGACTCTATTCTACAGATCGCGTCAAAGAAATAGACATTTCACATCGATTTCAATATAGAAATGGCTTGGAAAGTGCAAAGCATATGGGGATTCCCCGTTTTCGCGGTGATAAATTCAATATTCAAGTACAGGGAGCAGTCTGAGATGTCACTTTCGATTTCTAGAGCTAAAGTCCCATGATTAACCTTCCTCGGACTCTATTCTCCAGATCCCGTCGAAGAAATAGACATTTCACATCGATTTCAATATAGAAATTGCTTGGAAAGTGCAAAGCATATGGGGATTCCCCGTTTTCGCGGTGATAAATTCAATATTCAAGTACAGGGAGCAGTCTGAGATGTCACTTTTGATTTTCAGAGCTAAAGTCCCATGATTAACCTTCCTCGGACTCTATTCTACAGATCCCGTCGAAGAAATAGACATTTCACATCGATTTCAATATAGAAATGACTTGGGAAGTGCAAAACACATGGGGCTTCCCCGTTTTCCCGGTGATAAATTCAATATTCAAGTACAGGGAGCAGTCTGAGTTGTCACTTCCGATTTCTAGAGCTGAAGTCCCATGATTAACCTTCCTCGGACTCTATTCTCCAGATCCCGTCGAAGAAATAGACATTTCACATCGATTTCAATATAGAAATTGCTTGGAAAGTGCAAACATATGGGGATTCCCCGTTTTCGCGGTGATAAATTCAATACTCAAGTACAGGGAGCAGTCTGAGTTGTCACTTCCGATTTCTAGAGCTAAAAACCCATGATTAACCTTCCTCGGACTCTATTCTACAGATCCCGTCGAAGAAATAGACATTTCACATCGATTTCAATATAGAAATTGCTTGGAAAGTGCAAAGCATATGGGGATTCCCCGTTTTCGCGGTGATAAATTCAATATTCAAGTACAGGGAGCAGTCTGAGTTGTCACTTCCGATTTCTAGAGCTAAAAACCCATGATTAACCTTCCTCGGACTCTATTCTACAGATCCCGTCGAAGAAATAGACATTTCACATCGATTTCAATATAGAAATGGCTTGGAAAGTGCGAAGCATATGGGGATTCCCCGTTTTCCCGGTGATAAATTCAATATTCAAGTACAGGGAGCAGTCTGAGTTGTCACTTCCGATTTTTAGAGCTAAAAACCCATGATTAACCTTCCTCGGACTCTATTCTCCAGATCCCGTCGAAGAAATAGACATTTCACATCGATTTCAATATAGAAATTGCTTGGAAAGTGCAAAGCACATAGGGCTTCCCCGTTTTCCCGGTGATAAATTCAATATTCAAGTACAGGGAGCAGTCTGAGTTGTCACTTCCGATTTCTAGAGCTAAAAACCCATGATTAACCTTCCTCGGACTCTATTCTCCAGATCCCGTCGAAGAAATAGACATTTCACATCGATTTCAATATAGAAATTGCTTGGAAAGTGCAAAGCACATAGGGCTTCCCCGTTTTCCCGGTGATAAATTCAATATTCAAGTACAGGAAGCAGTGAGTTGTCACTTTTGATTTTTAGAGCTAAAGTCCTATGATTCACCTTCCTTGGACCCTATTCTACAGATCCCGTCGAAGAAATAGACATTTCACATCGATTTCAATATAGAAAAGGCTTGGAAAGTGCGAAGCATATAGGGATTCCCCGTTTTCCCGGTGATAAATTCAATATTCAAGTACAGGGAGCAGTCTGAGATGTCACTTTCGATTTTTAGAGCTAAAGTCCCATGATTAACCTTCCTGGGAGACTATTCTACAGATCCCGTCGAAGAAATAGACATTTCACATCGATTTCAATATAGAAATGGCTTGGAAAGTGCGAAGCATATGGGGATTCCCCGTTTTCCCGGTGATAAATTCAATATTCAAGTACAGGGAGCAGTCTGAGATGTCACTTTTGATTTTCAGAGCTAAAGTCCCATGATTAACCTTCCTCGGACTCTATTCTACAGATCCCGTCGAAGAAATAGACATTTCACATCGATTTCAATATAGAAATGGCTTGGAAAGTGCAAAGCATATGGGGATTCCCCGTTTTCGCGGTGATAAATTCAATATTCAAGTACAGGGAGCAGTCTGAGTTGTCACTTTTGATTTTCAGAGCTAAAGTCCCATGATTAACCTTCCTCGGACTCTATTCTACAGATCGCGTCAAAGAAATAGACATTTCACATCGATTTCAATATAGAAATGGCTTGGAAAGTGCAAAGCATATGGGGATTCCCCGTTTTCGCGGTGATAAATTCAATATTCAAGTACAGGGAGCAGTCTGAGATGTCACTTTTGATTTTCAGAGCTAAAGTCCCATGATTAACCTTCCTCGGACTCTATTCTACAGATCCCGTCGAAGAAATAGACATTTCACATCGATTTCAATATAGAAATAGCTTGGAAAGTGCGAAGCATATGGGGATTCCCCGTTTTCCCGGTGATAAATTCAATATTCAAGTACAGGGAGCAGTCTGAGTTGTCACTTTCGATTTCTAGAGCTGAAGTCCCATGATTAACCTTCCTCGGACTCTATTCTCCAGATCCCGTCGAAGAAATAGACATTTCACATCGATTTCAATATAGAAATTGCTTGGAAAGTGCAAAGCATATGGGGATTCCCCGTTTTCGCGGTGATAAATTCAATATTCAAGTACAGGGAGCAGTCTGAGTTGTCACTTCCGATTTCTAGAGCTAAAAACCCATGATTAACCTTCCTCGGACTCTATTCTCCAGATCCCGTCGAAGAAATAGACATTTCACATCGATTTCAATATAGAAATTGCTTGGAAAGTGCAAAGCATATGGGCATTCCCCGTTTTCGCGGTGATAAATTCAATATTCAAGTACAGGGAGCAGTCTGAGTTGTCACTTCCGATTTCTAGAGCTAAAAACCCATGATTAACCTTCCTCGGACTCTATTCTACAGATCCCGTCGAAGAAATAGACATTTCACATCGATTTCAATATAGAAATTGCTTGGAAAGTGCAAAGCATATGGGGATTCCCCGTTTTCGCGGTGATAAATTCAATATTCAAGTACAGGGAGCAGTCTGAGTTGTCACTTCCGATTTCTAGAGCTAAAAACCCATGATTAACCTTCCTCGGACTCTATTCTACAGATCCCGTCGAAGAAATAGACATTTCACATCGATTTCAATATAGAAATTGCTTGGAAAGTGCAAAGCATATGGGGATTCCCCGTTTTCGCGGTGATAAATTCAATATTCAAGTACAGGGAGCAGTCTGAGTTGTCACTTCCGATTTCTAGAGCTAAAAACCCATGATTAACCTTCCTCGGACTCTATTCTACAGATCCCGTCGAAGAAATAGACATTTCACATCGATTTCAATATAGAAATTGCTTGGAAAGTGCAAAGCATATGGGGATTCCCCGTTTTCGCGGTGATAAATTCAATATTCAAGTACAGGGAGCAGTCTGAGATGTCACTTTTGATTTTTAGAGCTAAAGTCCCATGATTCATCTTCCTCGGACTCTATTCTACAGATCCCGTCGAAGAAATAGATATTTCACATCGATTTCAATATAGAAATGGCTTGGAAAGTGCGAAGCATATGGGGATTCCCCGTTTTCCCGGTGATAAATTCAATATTCAAGTACAGGGAGCAGTCTGAGTTGTCACTTTCGATTTCTAGAGCTAAAGTCCCATGATTAACCTTCCTCGGACTCTATTCTACAGATCCCGTCGAAGAAATAGACATTTCACATCGATTTCAATATAGAAATTGCTTGGAAAGTGCAAAGCATATGGGGATTCCCCGTTTTCGCGGTGATAAATTCAATATTCAAGTACAGGGAGCAGTCTGAGTTGTCACTTCCGATTTCTAGAGCTAAAAACCCATGATTAACCTTCCTCGGACTCTATTCTACAGATCCCGTCGAAGAAATAGACATTTCACATCGATTTCAATATAGAAATTGCTTGGAAAGTGCAAAGCACATAGGTCTCCCCGTTTTCTCGGTGATAAATTCAATATTCAAGTACAGGGAGCAGTCTGAGATGTCACTTTTGATTTTTAGAGCTAAAGTCCCATGATTCATCTTCCTCGGACTCTATTCTACAGATCCCGTCGAAGAAATAGACATTTCACATCGATTTCAATATAGAAATGGCTTGGAAAGTGCAAAGCATATGGGGATTCCCCGTTTTCCCGGTGATAAATTCAATATTCAAATACAGGGAGCAGTCTGAGTTGTCACTTTCGATTTCTAGAGCTAAAGTCCCATGATTAACCTTCCTCGGACGCTATTCTACAGATCCCGTCGAAGAAATAGACATTTCACATCGATTTCAATATAGAAAAGGCTTGGAAAGTGCGAAGCATATAGGGATTCCCCGTTTTCCCGGTGATAAATTCAATATTCAAGTACAGGGAGCAGTCTGAGATGTCACTTTCGATTTTTAGAGCTAAAGTCCCATGATTAACCTTCCTGGGAGACTATTCTACAGATCCCGTCGAAGAAATAGACATTTCACATCGATTTCAATATAGAAATGGCTTGGAAAGTGCGAAGCATATGGGGATTCCCCGTTTTCCCGGTGATAAATTCAATATTCAAGTACAGGGAGCAGTCTGAGATGTCACTTTTGATTTTCAGAGCTAAAGTCCCATGATTAACCTTCCTCGGACTCTATTCTACAGATCCCGTCGAAGAAATAGACATTTCACATCGATTTCAATATAGAAATTGCTTGGAAAGTGCAAAGCATATGGGGATTCCCCGTTTTCGCGGTGATAAATTCAATATTCAAGTACAGGGAGCAGTCTGAGTTGTCACTTCTGATTTTTAGAGCTAAAGTATCGTGATTAACCTTTCTGGGACTCTATTCTCCAGATCCCGTCGAAGAAATAGACATTTCACATCGATTTCAATATAGAAATGACTTGGGAAGTGCAAAACACATGGGGCTTCCCCGTTTTCCCGGTGATAAATTCAATATTCAAGTACAGGGAGCAGTCTGAGTTGTCACTTTTGATTTTTAGAGCTAAAGTCCCATGATTAACCTTCCTGGGACTCTATTCTACAGATCCCGTCGAAGAAATAGACATTTCACATCGATTTCAATATAGAAATTGCTTGGAAGGTGCAAAGCACATGCGGCTTCCCCGTTTTCTTGGTGATGAATTCAATATTCAAGTACAGGGAGCAGTCTGAGTTGTCACTTTCGATTTTCAGAGCTAAAGTCCCATGATTAACCTTCCTCGGACTCTATTCTACAGATCCCGTCGAAGAAATAGACATTTCACATCGATTTCAATATAGAAATGGCTTGGAAAGTGCGAAGCATATGGGGATTCCCCGTTTTCCCGGTGATAAATTCAATATTCAAGTACAGGGAGCAGTCTGAGATGTCACTTTTGATTTTCAGAGCTAAAGTCCCATGATTAACCTTCCTCGGACTCTATTCTACAGATCCCGTCGAAGAAATAGACATTTCACATCGATTTCAATATAGAAATGGCTTGGAAAGTGCGAAGCATATGGGGATTCCCCGTTTTCCCGGTGATAAATTCAATATTCAAGTACAGGGAGCAGTCTGAGTTGTCACTTTTGATTTTTAGAGCTAAAGTCCTATGATTAACCTTCTTGGGACTCTATTCTACAGATCCCGTCGAAGAAATAGACATTTCACATCGATTTCAATATAGAAATTGCTTGGAAAGTGCAAAGCATATGGGGATTCCCCGTTTTCGCGGTGATAAATTCAATATTCAAGTACAGGGAGCAGTCTGAGTTGTCACTTCCGATTTCTAGAGCTAAAAACCCATGATTAACCTTCCTCGGACTCTATTCTACAGATCCCGTCGAAGAAATAGACATTTCACATCGATTTCAATATAGAAATTGCTTGGAAAGTGCAAAGCACATAGGGCTTCCCCGTTTTCTCGGTGATAAATTCAATATTCAAGTACAGGGAGCAGTCTGAGATGTCACTTTTGATTTTTAGAGCTAAAGTCCCATGATTCATCTTCCTCGGACTCTATTCTACAGATCCCGTCGAAGAAATAGACATTTCACATCGATTTCAATATAGAAATGGCTTGGAAAGTGCAAAGCATATGGGGATTCCCCGTTTTCCCGGTGATAAATTCAATATTCAAGTACAGGGAGCAGTCTGAGTTGTCACTTTCGATTTCTAGAGCTAAAGTCCCATGATTAACCTTCCTCGGACTCTATTCTACAGATCCCGTCGAAGAAATAGACATTTCACATCGATTTCAATATAGAAATTGCTTGGAAAGTGCAAAGCACATAGGGCTTCCCCGTTTTCTGGGTGATAAATTCAATATTCAAGTACAGGGAGCAGTCTGAGATGTCACTTTTGATTTTTAGAGCTAAAGTCCCATGATTCATCTTCCTCGGACTCTATTCTACAGATCCCGTCGAAGAAATAGACATTTCACATCGATTTCAATATAGAAATTGCTTGGAAAGTGCAAAGCATATGGGGATTCCCCGTTTTCCCGGTGATGAATTCAATATTCTAGTACAGGGAGCAGTCTGAGTTGTCACTTTTGAGTTTTAGAGCTAAAGTCCCATGATGAACCTTCCTGGGACTCTATTCTACAGATACCGTCGAAGAAATAGACATTTCACATCGATTTCAATATAGAAATGGCTTGGAAAGTGCAAAGCACATGGGGCTTCCCCATTTTCCCGGTGATAAATTCAATATTCAAGTACAGGGAGCAGTCTGAGTTGTCACTTTTGATTTTCAGAGCTAAATTCCTATGATTCACCTTCCTTGGACCCTATTCTACAGATCCCGTCGAAGAAATAGATATTTCCCGGATAGCAAGAAGCCGTCAATTCGTCGACAAATTGTCTTCTAAGCGATGAATACAATTGACGTCCAATTGTCGTCATAGTGTCGACAAATATTTCCGATAACATATTTATTGGCGTTATCCCAGTATCCCCAAGTTATCGTCCACTCTTTGGACTAAGATTGCGTACAAATATTGATGCATTTCAACGGAAAATTCTGGGAACATATTTGCAGCCAAACTCACGGCAATTTTGTAGCAAAATTTGGTGAAATCTTGCTGCAACGCTTCCTGTAATTTGACGAGAGGAATTTTCACCCAAGTTCTTGAAGAATGAAGCCTGCTATCACCATATAAATATAGATGGCGTTGAGTTCATAACCTTCCTACACATTTGATTTTTTTACACAACATGAAGTACGTATAGTCCAGTCAAATGAGGAAACAATTGCATCAACGTTCCAGTGCTCGAAAAAAATGCAAAAAATATGAATGTGTAGGTTTTAGAGTGGAACGCAAGCGTTCAAACAGCTTCTAGGACAAACTATCCTTTTCTATTCTCAAAAAATGTTAAAGTACAGCGAATTGCGTTTTTCCGTTAATCAAGTCAACGGCGATTTTAATTCATCATTCGCATGACCGGCTTCTTTTTTTCTTCAACAAGCTGGTTTTGACCAGCATGTTTCAACCATCTCTAGTTGAAAAGTCCCAAAAGCTTGGAAAAGGGGTAGGAAAAAAATCAAAACTTTTCCAAAAAAGAGTTTCAGGCTAATATCTCGAAAATAGCTAAAAAAATGAAAAAAAGTTCAGAACAAAAGTTGAATATTTCAAAAGTATCTATAAAATTGTTCAGATATTCACCGTTGCGATATTTACTCCATTGATTCGAGAGGAAATTCGCAGACTTCACAATTCAAGCAGATCGCCACGTCTGATGGTGATTTCCGATGGAGGGAGGGGGGCGGAACAGTTTGTATTTCGTCTATTTTGTGATGGAATACTATGAAAAATCCACAATATTCCATTGAATATATGTTTAAAATATCTCCAAAGATTCAATTAATGTAATACATTCATTGGAAAAAACCATGAAAATCATCAAAATAACTTATTTCTAAACCTATGTCCCCCTCAAAGCTAAGATTTTTCCTCAGGGTGAATACAAGAGTAGGTAGAGAGAAAGGGATAACAGTTAGCTCGGGTTGCAGTTATGAATGTGGGTATCAGGTAGCGAAGGTATGTAAGAATACAGCTGTTTAACATTAGAATATTAATTTTGATTATTCCATATGTTAACTGGAGAATGTTTGAAACCATTCTGTAAACAGCCAGACTGATCCGAAGCATCTAGAATTTTTTCTGACACGATGAAAAGATTACATTACGCACGTGTGTGCGGGTGAGAATATTGGCACTTTCACTCCCACTGTCCTGCGTGATGCGCTCTTATCGTTTCTGGGAGAATGTCGAGCCCTTCAGAACAGTCTGGGAATTCAAAAAATAGTTCCGAACACTGTCCAAACTCTTATTCTGTCTTCTTAAAGAATTATTCCGACTTTTTGAAGAGAAAAATTTCCCCCAGGGTACCCTTTGACCTTATTTTACAGAGTGGTCACTCATGACTCGGGTTCTGTGGAACGGCCTAAGAAAATACTGAATACATGAAAGGGATAATGATCTGATGAAAGAGGAAAAAAAAATTTGATACAATTTTTAAGGGTGGTCGTCGTGCTTTGGTCTCCCCTATACTCTATTTCAAATGCTATTTTACTTCATTATTTCAGATTGTACATATTTTATTCCCCATTATTATATTTCCACGTCGAAAGCTGAAATTTATTTCTAATTCGTGAGATACGTGTAATTTTTTGTGATTTTTTGCTGGAGTTTGGATTTAAAAAGAATACCAGGAGTGTTTCCCACGTAGGTCACGAATTAGAAATGAAATGAAAAATGAAATGATAATTTTTTATGAGTGTTGTAGAAAAAAAAAATTTTTAACTGCGCAATTTGTGGATATATTCAAGAGCATTCCAATGATAAGATTGTTACCAATAAGTAATGAAATACGTGAAACTGCATTGATTCGTTTCTTCTTAATTTTTTTCAATTTTGGAAAATCAGAATGAAGATAGTGATGATAATTTTTACAAATTGACAAGACAATGACTATGATTATCAAATTATTTTGATTGTGTACATACATTGTACATATTTTATTTCACATCATTGTATTTCCACACTGAAGGTGTGCATCTATTTCTAACTCGTGAGAAACATGCATTTTTTCCTGTGATTTCTAGAGTTTTTGGACTATCGATCCGAAAAGAAATATCAGGAGTCTCTTCCACGTGGATCAGGAATTTGAAATAAAATAAAAAAAAATTGTTAGTCTTTATTAGTGTTTTGGAAATTTTCTTTGTTTTACTGCTCAACATATGGATACATTTGAGAGCATCCAATCATGAAACCGTTACAAATAAGAAAAATAAAATGAAATAATGAAACAATTAGTTTTTTTGAAATTAGGATATTTTCGGAAATTAGAGTGAATATGGCCATTCCAAGTTTTAGAAATTTACCAAACAATGTATAATTCTTCAAATTTAGTCAGTATGCTTCTGCCCAATATAATAAAATGGAGCGAAATCACCCTACCTTGCTTATTTTCGGAGATATTTTCAAAAAACAAATGGCAAAAAATAGACTTATCTCAATAAATTTATTCTATTTCCCTTCTTGACGAATATCTCAAAAAATGATCTACATAGAGCGATTTTGTTTTGATTTTGTTTCGTATCTAGCTCAGCTTCCGAAATATTTTCAAAAAATGACACAAAAATCAACTGACCTTGATTCACCCAAGCAATTTTTTTAATTTCACATTTTTGTCAAATGTTTCAGAAGCTGCGCGAAATAGAGCGATTCTATCCTATTCCTGTCATGTAGAGAATTGAAAGAGCTACAAAGAAGAATGACGACAGCATGATCTTATCTCCTTTATTTTTTGAGATATTCTCAAAAAATAGTTGACCTAAAATACTTCATATTCTTATTCTCACCAGAAAACGTCCGTTTAAACGATTCCCATCAATATATTGTTAAGAATAATAATTAATAGGAAATTTTTACGAAGGCATATTGTGAAATAGTGTTTTTCAGAGATATGATTTCCACAGCTCCCCTACTGTTCCATCCAACTAGTTCTATTTTTTCGTTTCTAATAAAAAATTCATTCATGCTGGCAACTGAATTCGAACATGAATTGCTTGTATCAATGCCTCGGTTTCTCTATAAAAGAATAATCTGACGGATTTTGCAATTCACTTCTATATTTTCTTGTACTATCACCACTTCCACATTTCGCATGGTGTCATTTTTTATTGCTTACACCATTAACCATCATTTTACATCCTGAAACTCTAACATCTCAGAATGCATTGAATTTTCCCTGGGGACTTCTATACCTGCATGTATCTCAAAATGAGACCCCTTTTGGGCTCTCGAAAGTGTCTACAAAATGAGACACTTGGGGTTTCAAAATGAGACCCCTGGATTTGTAGTGTAACAGTGTCTTTGAGAAAAAGAACATATCTCCATTACTTACCGAGATATTGCCAAAAAAACTAGTAACAAAATTCAATAGTGAAGAAATAAGCAGAGAAAATCCATTTTTTTCATCGCTTTTTTCAAAAAGATTTCGGGAACTAAGCGAGATAGAGCAAATTTACTGCAATCCATTTTATAGATAATCCCAAGGGCTACAAAAGTGTCTGTGAACATAAAAAGGCATATTATTTACCGAGATATTTCCAACAGAACAAGGGCCGAGAAGACAGAATTCAAGAAAAAAACCAGTTTTTTCACTTAGTTTTCCCACATATCTCAGAAGCTGAGCGAGATACGTCTTTACTACCCCAATCTACTTTTCATTGTTCATTTACTCTCAACACATTACACTTCACTCATCACTGGGGAAAATGCCTCTTAATAAGAAAATAATTGTAAATTGACGATACACATTCTTTTGAAAAAAACTACCTAAAAAAGACAAAATCATAGTACACAATTATTATTTTTCCTTTATATTGGGTTTCTGCGTCGAACAAAAATTCTAAGACTCATCCACTAGCGAGAATACATTCTTTCTAATACACAAATGAAGAATGTTTGCCTTACCCTCTGAAGAATCCAGATACTAGTTGAGAAAAAATTTGCCCCTAATTTGCCAGAAAATTGCTGCAGATTTCCGTCCTATGTTAACGACAAATGAACGCCAATTCCGAGACATTTTCATCGGTACCTATGTCCTACAATTTACCCGTAGTTTGCAAATTATCTTTGCAGCATATTTCCACCCAAATATCCCGATAACTTCCTCCGGTTATCGTCAACATTTGACGGCAAAATGTCGACAATTAACACTTAAGTTGTCGCCCGCCATTTATACTCTAAAATTTGATACAAAATTCAGAGTCGTCGCAACTTTTGCTATCTGGGCGTATTTGAAGAGAACAGAAATAATCTAATAGAATTGATTTAAAATTATTAGGGATGATTTTTCAACCTCAAAATCTTCGTCAATTGATATTCCATCATGATTTCAAGATCAGGAGAAGTGAGGGAAAAAATCAAAAAGCTGATGAGGTTCGGATTCAGAGAGATTTATTGATTCTTTCCTTACAAAAGCATCTTCATTATACTAAAGAATAGATTAGCAATTTTTTGCTTCCGAATTGAAGCATTGTTCCTGGTTAAATTACTCAGCTCAAAATTCTGAAAAGAATCAGGAATGGTCAGACATCCGTCTGGTACACTTCAGATTTTCCTTTGAAGCACGTTTAGGAGAATAACAAAACCTATGAAGTCTTGAATTGGTATAAGTTCCTTAATATTATGGATAGTAATACGAAGAATCTAGGAATTGCCACTATTTTTAATATTAATTCGTAGCTTGTAAAATGAGTTCACTGATTTATTGATAGCGAATAGAGATCCAAACCCATTATGTTATCAATATGCGTCAATAGTATGTAATTAACTTTCCTATATTATTATTTCCTTCACCTGCACTACATATGCCAAAGACTAGGAAAAACATTTGTGAAGAAAGCCCCGGTTAGTGCAGCTAATCCATTCTACTTTCAACTCTCTAATTATCACATTCAATCCTTTACCCACGCTTGATACTATTACTATCCCCTACAGCCCAAAATTTCAGCTAAAATTGTAATAACAATTGTCTACAGACAAGTACATGGCCTGCACTGTCTCCGTTTTGGCGCGTTACGTATTGCGGTCAGAAGTGCCGCGTCCTGTTCCTGGATCTCGTTTATAAAGTCTAAATAATGATAGACACTCTGGAAAATCGTTGGGTTCTCGACCTTTGCAGCAGATCCCAACAATACCCCAACTACAACACCGTTGCACATTAACCCTGCACCACTATCGCCCTGAAAAATTCTATCATTAATGCACAATTCATGTAATTATGATAACAATTATTAGCAACTTACGCCAGTTGTATGGGTGGCAATCTCTGGATTCTTTGCTAATATCAATTTGTAGAGACGCTGGAACGTTTTGTGCGCATTGGAACTTTCTATTTTCATAGTAGTCCATAGTAAATGCTCAGGAAATTCGCCCGAAAAATCTTTGCCCCAACCAGCCATTCGACATATTTCAAGGTTTGGAGAAAGATCTAGCGCTTCAGTTGGTAATGGAATGGCTGCGACTTTTTTTCCAAATGACAGTGGAGTTTCCAACTATAATGGCAATGAAAGAAATTGATGAGATATATTATTATTCAATTTTCTCTTCTTGTTAACTTACAGTCAAGAGAGCTACATCACTAAGTTTGAGCTGCTGCGAGCTATTGTTAGGTTGTGGAATATCCACAGTATGTATTCCATAAGAGGGATGTCTGTGGACTTGTTTGACTCTGTATTCAGACCTGCAGGTACCGTGGAGACAAATTGCGCCAGCAATAACTGTGATGTTGTTTCCTACATTCACAAAACAATGAGCTGCCGTGAGGATATGCAATTCGCTGATGATAGAACCGGTGCAGTGAATACTTCCTCTTGAAGTCTCTAACCTTGCGATTATTTTAACCACCCAGTTAAACTCATTTCCTCTTGCTTGAGCTCCATGCCATATTATCAGACCAACTGAATCTAATGAATGAACGATTTCTGAGATTGATTGATTGATTGATTAAGATTTATTTCTGTACATTATGTTGTACAAATAACAAGATTAATAAAAATCATAGCAAATAATAGATTTAAAACTAAAATAAAAGCAAACAAAAGAAATAAATCGTAGGAATAAATCGTAGCCTAATCACTTACAAAGCCTAATTTTTCTCTATAATCTTGTTTTGCAAAACGCCTTAGAGAAACTGGAAACAAGCAAATTCGTGCGCCAGACAGTGCATAGCAGTGCAAAAAGTAGGCCCAAGAGCAGAACACCATCATGTAACGATAGTGCTGCACTTACGTACGGATCTCAATATTACTTGTCACCATTGACTTAAAGGACTAATAAAAATAAAAATCAAATACCAAATACACCGACAGCTCCGCTGGAGGGCCCACTCATCCACATCCGATCAAAGAAGAATAAAAAGATGAAGAAAAGGAGAAAGAAGAAGTAAGAAAGAGAAAAAGAAAAAGAGAGAGCGAGAGAGAGAGAGAGAGAAAGGACTCATTGTCTACCTTCACGACTGTTATTGAGGAGAAAGGCGCGAAGGGCAACTTTGAACGAGGAAAGGGTCGGAAGGTCACGAATCACACCAGGCAGGGAGTTCCACAAATACGCAGCAGAAACCTGGAAAGAGCTACGCATGGTCTCCGTTCTGAAAGGACGAATCATTAAGGGAAAGAGATGAAGTGTTTAAAGTATCCCTTACGGTTTAGTGATCGCGGTCGAAACGAGGTCTAAATACGCTGATTCTTTGTGAAATTGACTGTTGCTATTTTGTTTGCCTGTAGTCATTTAACGGAGTAACACTAGGGTGCTTATTTCATTGTGATACTATGGAAATGGAGTGAATAGCGGGTTAGTAGACTTTGTGGCCAAAACGAAGCGATGCCTGAACGAAATGGATAACCCCAACCGAAATAATCAGATATAATTGGGTGTTGAATCTATTAATTAGCAACGTTTCAATCTTTTGACGTATGCAAAGGTTGACAACTTTACATTCAATTTTTTCTTTTCAATAGTTTACATTTTATTTGGATAAAAGAAAAACGCAATGTTCCAGGTGGATTGAATTTATGATCTGCGAATCACCAGTCTATTATCCACGATTTGCACCATTAGAAAGATTCATCCACAAGGAACCAATTTTTATCCTCATAATTTCAATGCCGTGTACCTGCCTTGAGGAAATTGAGTGCAATTATATTCGCCACAGGTCATCCCATAATGAGTAATGATTTAATCATTGAAAGAAACCTCTGTTTTTCAAATGTCAGATCTGCGAATGCATTTCGACTGTTATATTTTTTCAAATGAAAAGTGACTGACGAATTATATGAAAAGAAATTAATTTTATAATTCCTATGGTGACTTTTGCCAATTTGTTTGAAAATCTCATTGGAGTTACCCAGATAGCAGAAGTTGCCGATAATTTCAAATTTTGTTTTAAATTTGACAGTATAAATTGGGGTTAACTTGTCGGCAATTTAAGTGTGAGTTGACGACATTTTACCGTCAAATATTAACGATAACCGGAGAAAGTTATCAGAGTATTTTGATTGAAATATGCTGCAAATTAAGGGCTAAATTTCTCGACAAAAGCTCCAACTATAACTCTGCATGAGCAATTCTATTATTTAATTGCAGTAGCAAATTTCATGCATTTGAAATCGTCTCTCTTTCAACACACTTTTCACATGCATCAATTTTAGATCATTATCCCTCATACAAAACTTATAAAGCATATGATGTGTTGAATTAAAAAAAAAATTACTAAAAAATTATTTTCCCTTGTTGCGTAATCTCATACGTAAATTCAAAAATGTTTGAGGTGACGATTGTTTGAATTTTGTGAACTGACGGTTTATCAAGACAAATACTTCGACGTAGGTGACTCTATCAATTCTAAGAATAAATAAAAAAATTTCCATGGAAAAGACTCGAGCAATTTTACGATAACCTTGAACATCAAAAGTGTCCCAAATTTCTAAATAGTTTTTCCATTTTTTACAAGTGATTTACGACTTTCAAAAAATCCAGTAGTGAAAATTCTAGAAACATGCTATAAACATGAAAATGAATCTGAAAAGCGAAAACGATTGAACGGAGCAATTGAATGAATAATAAGTGTTTTTTCACGCAATGACTGATACCTTTTGCTGAAAAATATGTGAATGAAAATAGAATATTGGAGAAAGAAAAAATGGTGAAAATTAAATTCTAAAATCTCCCCGACGAATAAAAGTCTGAAAGTTGCAGTTGGATTTAAAGAAATCGAAAAAATTCAGTTCCTCTGTTGGAGATTCTTTTACGTTATCAGTTGTTTTCGTTTTCTACTGAATAATTGTTTGACGTCACGATTATTTGAATTTCGTGAACAAATACTGACTACTTATCGAGTAATGTTGAATGAAACATTTTCTGTGGAAAAGAATTAAACAATTTTATGATAACCTAGATATCATGTGCTGGAATTCAACATTATTTTTTCATTTTTTCGACACATTTTACGAGTTTTAAAAAACCCACTAGCGGCAAATTCTAACGGGTTAACGACTGGGATATGGGAATTCATTCTCTATGTTTTGTAGATATGTTCGAGAGGGAGAAATATTAAAGAAATATACATTTTTCATATTTTCACGCTTTCTTGGAGATCGTAGGATATTTTGGACGTCTGACAATCGTCGTATACGGCTAAGACGTCCAAAATATCCTAAGATTTACTTAAGGTAATTCTAGTGGCAGGTTCAAATGATCGATTTTTATTTATTTTTCCTTTTAGTTAATATAATTATTATATTTATTTCGATTTTTCAACGTTTTACCGATACTAGAACGATGTCCAAGATGATAAATTGTTATTAGATAATATGAATATTCAATATTGTTCCGAATTTGACTCACGCTGTCCCAGTATCTAGGACTGTGATTGGAGAATTCTCGGATTTTAAATACCAATATTCCCGCCATTGATTTTTTCATGTAATCAATTGAATTAATCGTCGTTATATGTCCGGTAACATGATTTTGACATTTTTCATGATTTCAAAAATTAATAGACATTCTGACGAACAAAAAACATATAAGGTTGTACAAGGCAAAAATCGGTCTGTGATCATGAATTTTCGCAGTGAAACTGAAACTGAATCTCGCTTATGGAGTTTCAATGTTAATTCAATTATTTTCAAAAATTAATTTTGGCCTTATTTGTCCGGTAACATGGGGTAAACTGAATTTTAAAAAAATCTCCTCATGCTATTCTATCGAAAGTGACCAAAATCGGAAAGGGAAAATAGATTGGCCGAACAACTAGGATTACCTTAAGTAAATGGTAAATATCTCGGTTGATTTTGCGAATAGGCAAAAAAAATGTATTACAACAATTTTGTAGATCACATTGTCTCTCAACTTTTGCCCTGAAACTTTTCCGATACTGTTTGTTGTTTCCCGGATATTAGCATAAAACTTATTCCTGTGGTAGTTTCGATTTTTTCCCTAACCCTCCATCACACCTTTGGCATTTTTCAACTACAGATGGTCAAAATATGGATCAAAACCAACTTCTCCAGAGGAAACTGATCATGCGAATGACGATTGAAAACCACCCTTCCTCGATTAAAAGAAAAAACACAATCCGCCGTACTTCAATAGTTTTCATAAGCAGAAAGGAATGGATTGCCTTTAACAACTGTTTGAATTTTTGTTTTTCACTCCAAAATCTAGCAATTCGCAATTTTTTCAAATTTTTGTGAGTACTGCAAAGCTGATGCATTTTGCTTCCTCATTTTGCTTTCCTCATTTGAATGGACTCTTGTCGACAAATTGTCTTCCAAACAATGAATACTATTGACGTCATAGTGTCGACAAATATTTCCGATAACATATTTATTTGAGTTATCCCAGAATCCCCAAGTTATCATCCACTCTTTGGACTAAGATTGCGTACAAATATTGCTGCACTTCAACGGAAAATTCTTAGAACATATTTGCAGCCGAAGTAACGGCAAATTTTCAGCAAAATTTGGTGAAATCTTGCTGCAACGCTTCCTGTAACTTGACAAGAGGAATTTTCACCCAAGTTTTTGAAGAATGAAGCCTGCTCTCAAAATATAAATATAGATAGCGTTGAGTTCATAATCTTCCTACACTTTTGATTTTTCTACACAACATGAAATACGTATAGTCTAGTCAAATGAGGAAACAAATTGCATTAACGTTCCAGTGCTCGAAAAAAATGCAAAAAATATGAATGGATAAACTATCCTTTTCTATTCTTAAAAAATCGTAAACTTCAGCGAATTGCATTTTTCCGTTAATTAAGTCAACGGCGATTTTAATTCGTCATTCGCATGACTGGCTCCATTTTTTCTTCAACAAACTGGTCTTGATATATATTTTAAACATCTAGTTGGAAAGTCTCAAAAAAGTGGCAAAGGGGTAGGAAAAAAATCAAAACTTTTCCAAAAAGGAGTTTCAGGCTAATATCTTGAAAATAGCTAACAAAACGAAAAAAAAAGCAGAACAAAAGTTGTATATTTCAAAAGTATCTATAAAATTGTTCAGATGTTTACCGTTTCCGATATTCACTCCATTGATTTGAGAGAAACTTTGCAGACTTCACAATTGAAGCAGACTGCCACGTCTGACGGTGATTTCCGATGGCGGGGGGCAGCTTGTATCTCATCTATTTTGTGATGGAATTTGATGGAAATTCCACAATATTCCATTGAATATATGTATAAAATATCTTCAAAGATTCAACTAATGTGATACATTTTTTGGAAAGAAAACATGAAAATCATCAAAATAACAAATTTCTACACCTATGTCCGCCTCAAAGCTCAGGTTTTTCCTTAGGGTGGGTATAAGAGTAGGTAGAGAAAAAGGGATAACAGTTAGCTTGGGTTGCAGTTGTGAAGGTAGGTATCAGGTAGTGAAGGTATGTAAGAATATAGCTGTTTTACATTAGAATATTAATTTCGATTATTCGATATGTTTAACTGCAGGATGTTTGAAACCATTCTGTAAACACCCAGACTGATCCGAAGCATTTAGAATTCCTCCTGACACGATGAAAAAATTACATTACGCACGTGTGTGCGGGTGAGAACATTGGCACTCTCACCCCCACTCTCCTGCGTGATGTGCTCTTGTCATCGTGTCTGGGAGAATGTCGAGCCCTTCAGAACAGTCCGGCAATTCAAAAAACAGTTCTGAACACTGTCCGAACTCTTATTCTGTTGTCTCAAAGAATTATTACGACTTTTTGAAGAGAAAAATTTCCACCAGGGCCCCCCTCTGACCCTATTTTTCGAAGTGATCCTTCATGACTGGGGTTCTGTGGAACGGCCTAAGAAAATACTGAATACATGAAAGGGACCATGGTCTGATGAAAACGGAAAAAAAATGATATAATTTTTGAGGGCGGGCGTCGTGCTCTGGTTTTCCCTATACTCTATTCCAAATAATATTTCACTTCATTATTCCAGATTGTGCATATTTTATTCCCCATTATTATATTTCCACGTCAAAAGCTGAAATTTATTTCTAGTTCGTGAGATACGTGTAATTTTTTCTGTGATTATTTCTAGAGTGTGGATTTGAAAAGTATACCAGGAATCCTTTCCACGTGGGTCACGAATTAGAAATGAAATGAAAAATGAAATCATAATTTTTTATGAGTGTTGTAGAAAAAGAACTTTTCAACTGCTTGACCCGTGGATATATTCGAGAGCATTCCAATCATGAGATCGTTACCAATGAGCAATAAAATATCAAAAACTGAACTAACTCCTCAAGTACGCGCCTCAGTGAGCCGAACTTTCCTAGCGGCCGGGCGCCTTGTAACATGCGAAATCAAAAGTTTGAAAAAAAAACAAATTCCTCAAAAATTAATTAGTTAAAATTGAATTAATTGTTTTTGAACGGTTGCATATCAAAACTTGAATTATCCATCTTCACGAATCATGTTGCAAAATCTTGAAAATTGTGAGAGATATTGAAATTTTTATGCAACGTTGTGAGGACCTCTATGACATAGAGACCCTGGCCGGTGGGACAGGCACAAGGGTCCATACAAGTATATGGACCCCGTAATTGAGGGGTCATTCATTTTTTCTCAATTTTCGAAAAATAGAATAGAGATAGTGATGACAATTTTTGTAAGCTTACTAGATAATGACTATAATTATTCAAATTTAGTTGCTTATCTCAATTCTCATTAACTTATTCAACTGATCATCAAACGTATTGAAAAGAGGATTTCGAGAATTTTTATATCTCAAGTTGTTGTGATTGTGCATATTTTATTCCACATTATTGCATTTCTACATCGAAGGTGTGTGTTTATTTCTAGCTCGTGAGACACATGTATTCTTTTCTGTGATTATTACTAGAGTTCCTAGACTGTGGATTCGAAACAAATATCATTAGTCTTTCGACATCACTATCATTTTTTATGACAAACCATATCAGTTAAGTAAAATTTGATACAAAATTCAGAGTCATCGGAAACTTTTGCTATCTGGGCTGTTGAAATTTGAGGTTGCGGCTATAGGATTTCAATAGGAAAATGACCTCGAATTTCTGGATGGAACAATTATGAATACTTGATAAAGAAAGAACTGTGAAAATTAGATTCGAAAATCTCCCCGACGAATACTTAAAAATTTCAATGTTCATGAAACTCTGAAACTTGTAGTTGGGGTTTATAAAAACGAACAAATTCAGTTTCTCTGTTGTACTATCTTTCACGCAATCAGTTGATTTCGTTTTCTACTAAAGAATCGTTTGTCGTCACGATTGTTTGAATTTCGTGGACAAATACTGGTGACTTATCTAGACCAATGTTAAATGAAATAGTTTCTGTAAAACAAAACAATTAAACGATTTCATGATAATCTTGAATGTTATGCGTTAGAATTAGAAATCCTCGTTGAAGTTACACTTTTTTAGGCGCGTTAGGAAAAAATTATGAGAGTGGAATTTCACGATGCGACGAAATGCGTGTAGACATGGCAAAGTTACATACGTAACCCGTGGTCAGCGCTAATTTTACCTCCATGGACTGGCCTTAGCAGGCGTGCCAGCTCGCCAACGCTCTCTAGAACTAAGCGAGATAGAGTCATTTTGTTCCAGCCCTTTTTTGTAGAGCTTAAAATTCTCTACAAAAAAGCACTGAAGAAAAATTGCCCTATCTCGCTTAGTTTGCGAGAAAATAACAAAAAACTGATGGCGAAATTCCATGGATTTATGTGAAAATTTTTCGTATTTTTGATAAATTCAGTTCCGTTCACGAAGAAATACTTTTAGACAAAAGGATTAGAATGAAAGGGGGGTGTCACCAATGGTATCTACAGTGACTGAGCCAGGCTTACCTACCGACCACGTTAGGCGCGCGATGAGAGAAAGTCTCACGCTGCATGACGGCACGGGAGAAATTTTTTTTTCCGAAAGAAAAAATTATTTTTGAAATTTTGCGATCACCATAATAGAGGAGAATAGTTTTTTGACAAATACCAAAAAAATCAAGATTTTTCACTCATTTTGAAAAGTAGTTTTCTATACCTTCAGAAGAAGTGTGAGAGAAAGTCTCATAGCGCGACCGCTGACGGATTAAATGTTAATCTTTACATTTCTTTTCTTTCAAGATTGACATTTATTCTAATTGGTCCGAGATCCCATTGAAGCACAAATTCAATACTAATTGATATGGCCGAGAAAAAAGACGGAAATTGATACTTAATTTGTTTACCCTCTGTCATTTACATAACGTCACGCAATTCATTTAATATGTAGTTTTCTAATTTTCTAAATATTAACTCACCGTATATATTCATGATGACAGTGAGCAGCAGCGCTGATATAAGATGAAACTTCATGATGGAAAGCTCCTTGGAGGAATACTTGACTATCAGAATGTTCCCTGATTCCCTCGGGTGTCGGGACTTGGAATAATTTTCTCTCCAAACCAACTAAGGTAACAGTATTCACTTTGTTTCTCTTTATATACTACTCTAATCTTTACGATACTAGACATTTATAGAAGAAGGGGCTGAAATGGCACCGTATCAGTAGTGTGAGTATCCGATAGCAAACGCGTTAACAGGGATTAGTGCATTAGTTGACCTGGCAAGTTTAACCGTAGGTCTTTTCGAAGTCTATTCATATCAGGTTCTTTGAAAATTTTGAGAGGACTTTTTTCTACATACCGTTCGCACGGACATTGTGGATTAGATCCATAGTGTAATAATTTATTCATTCGAAAAGTTATTGGTCTAAGTCTCATTAAGCATAATCAAAGGCACGACATAATACAATTATAACCCATAGAATCGTCAGAAAAATAATCAATAGCATCATTTTAGAACATGGATAGAATCATAATCCAATTAAAAAAGGACATAAAATATTACCTTTTTGAAATTAAATGAACAAGAAATTGAAACGTACGTTTTGTTTGCAATGTGGACTTTATTTATTCCAAAATGATTGATAATAAAATTTTGACAAAATATTAGCTATTGGAATGACCGATCCCGCACTTCCCAGGTGAAAAAATTTTGTCGCTTTTTTGTAGAAAGACGACGCTAGATCGATATGGCTCCTGTACCAAAACCCGCCGAAGGCACCCGAGTATGCCCTGTTGTCTACCAGATTATGAGGCTGGCATGGGAAAAATTTGGAAATAAAAATGGTAAGATACTGAGTGGCTACTTAAAATTCCCAAGTGGGAGGAGAATTTATGATTGGATGAATGGAAAATTTTTCTTCAATTCTCGAGGAGAAAGGCATTAGCTATTATTTTCATGATGCCACTTCACACTAATATAACACTCTTTCCTATAAACTATACGAGTTAGCGTCACTTTTGAAGGGATCTTTTCTGTAGAGGAAAATTGGAACTGCAAAAAACATTGTTACAAAAATTTCGCTATGTCACATAGTTACCGAAATATTGGTCGAAAATCAATGACTGCCAAAATCAACACATCCTGTTCCACCTCTTCAATATTCAATCAATCTCATTATCCCATTCGTTTTTCACAGACGGGGGAATTCATGAGACTTAAAAATATTTAGGATATTCAGCCTGAGTGTTTAGAGGATGGAGCAGATACTGGAAGTGATAGTGATGTATCTGATTCGGATGAACTTCAATCTGACGAAGTAGATCAAAAATCTGAATATGACAATGACGGAAGTGATGATGATTCTGATGCCAATGATCCTGACGAGTAGCCCAGTGTATTTGAGGTCGAGATGAGAAGACCGAATGGTCTCCTATTGCTTCTAATCAATAGAAGAGAACTCGTGTGCACAACATTGTTATTCGAGTACCTGGCGTAAAAAAGTGCGCACGAGTTGCGAAAACTCCACTGGAAAGCTGGAATTTTTTTCCAGATACTGCTGTAGAAAAAATGGTTCAGTACTGTGACAGGAGTAAAAAGAGTGGGGGGAACAAACTCGGGTGACTACCCAAGTAAGTGGGAGAGTCGACGTGTGGGGGCAACCCAAGGAGTAGGGAGACTATCCCCACTCAGCGAAAGTCCGTGCCACGAGGATAAAAGGAGCTCGTGACACGGACAGAGCACCAGTTCCTCGCCAACGGTGAAACCTACACCCACGGCACTACCAACGAGTCCCACGACTCCACGGTGATCCCATCCTAACGTAGAGGCCCGAGTGGAACGACGCGTGTATAACTCCCAGGGGAATTATGGCTAACGATCTCAAAACCCCCTGCAACGGCGGAAAGCCCACACACTCGTTAATAAAAGATTTGTATTATAGAAGCGATCGACCAGCCGCCTCCAAGAGACCTGCATAACCGTCCGAGGAAAAATAAGAGGATTGCCAACCGGCCCTGGGGATCAACCAACCATTGATAACAACATGAAAGCCAAATATTATTTGAGACATTTTTTTTTATTTATTCATGAAAAGAGGATAACTGCTCCTCTACGTTACCGACACTCATCGTACGAAAAAAAATAAAGACATATTATTTGATTAATAAAACCCGAGTCGCGTCTTTGTTATTCATTAACTCTAAGATAATTTTTTCTGGTTCGTGAACAAAGACCCATCCACTCCTCTCGTTAAAACGGCCATTCGGTGGTACGTTACAGTACAAAAATACTAAGTTGGCAGAAATAAGATCATTGCATACAAATCCATCAGAAGTGCATCCAACTACTGTTGAAGAGCTCCATGCTTTTTTGGGGACTTCTTTATTGTCTCGGTTCATATAATGCATCCCATGTAAATTTGAAAGAGCTGTGTATGGCTGATGGTTCTGCATCGGATTTGTTTCGTAGTGTTATGAGCTCAAAACGATTCTATCTACTTGCGAATGCAATCATGTTTGATGACATCAGCACTATGGAAGAAAGGACGAAAGAAGTTAATCTCGCTGCAATACGAGAATTTTCAGGTGGATTTATTTAAAAATACAGGAGAACTATATGCCAGGTATATACTCAATTGTTGATGAAGTGCTCGATGCGTTCGGAGGTAGATGCAAATTCCGTCAATATGTTTCTAATGAGCCCTCTAAATACGATATTGAAATCTTTGCACCCGTCAACTCTAGAATGTTCTATACAGTGAACTTAGAAATCTACTGTGGGGCACAACCCCAAGGACCTTATCAGAAATCTAATGCTGTTTTTGATGTCGTTAAACGATTATCTGATCCAATTTCGAATTCTGGACGAAATATCACATGTGATAATTATTTCACCTCCATTCCATGAGCAGAAGATCTTACGAAGAATCATCGAACTACCCGTGTTGGCACAATCAAAAGCAATAGAAAAGAATTACTATCAGTAGTTGTCGATGTAAAGGGGAGAAACATTTGTAGCAGCAAATTCATATTCAATCAAGATTGCACTGCTGTTTGTTATGTTCCTGAAGATAAAAGAAATGTTCTCCTACTCTTCACTCTACATGACTGTGGTGATATAGACAAAAATCCAGGATTTAAAATGAAGCCAGGAATTTTGAGTTTTTATAACAAAACAGAAGCTGGAGTTAATGTAGTTTACCAATTGAGAAACAAACATTCAGTGGCTCGAGAAACGAATTGTTCTTCTATGGACATTGCCGCTATGAATTCACTAATGATTTGGACTGTTAACGTCGAAAAGAGAGCAACTCGTCGTCATTTTATACGTGAATTAATCAATAAACTCAACCATTTGCTCTTAGTAACTCGTAGTGAAATGTCTAATTTGTCAATGGATCTCTAAACGACAATTAGGAAAATAAGAAAAATACCTATTGACAAAGTTGAGAAACGATCAAATACTGGACTTTGTCCCTGGTGTGCACGCAGACACACAAATACACAAAAAAACATCATCAAGAGGATTGAATAGGAAATTGAACACTCTTGAAAAATAAAGGACTGATTCCTCAGTATCGTTGGAACCTTTTAATTATTTCATCAAGCTAGAGAAGAGTGAATGGATTAATGACGTGTTGATTATTCCTTTTATATCTTTGATTATGTCCTCGACGCGCGACCGTGATAGATCATCATAATTATAAATTTTGGAATCAAGTATGATGAGTTATTCGTGACTGAATCAGGAAAAAGTTTAATATTAAAGTTCTGAGTATAGTTGCTACCAAAAGGTGTCCGCATTTTCGAAGTCATCTAGATGATTACTTTTTTCTAATGATTGTAATTATCTTCGAATCATGCCTTTAAAATATCGTTCAAAATTTGTTTAAAATATCGGTTCATCGTTATGAACTCATTGTTGAATTAATAATGTTTTGAATTAAACTTCAACATTTCTTTCATAAAAACGTAGTTTCGTCATCGTCTCAAGATGTGACCCCAATTTATCGGATCGAACTTCAAAATCATGAAGGGTATTCAGAATGAAGAGCCAAACTTTACGGGAAAATATGGGGTACTTACAATTTGAAACGAAAAATATCTTGAAATTGAGATCAATAGCGTCCAAAAACAGGTTGCACTTGTATTTAATATCCTCGAAGATAACGTATGAGTGAAGGATATCGTCTTCACTAACCTGGCAGATCCATCGATTACCATTTGATTGTCATTCGATTGGGGGGGGGGGGGGGGGGGGTCGACTTGTGCGCTCGCCTGATCACTAGTCGAGCATTAGTCGATGGTAATATGGATAACGAGATGACCAGTGATCAGCTGGACACTGGGTTGATTGTCGATCGATCCCAAGTGGAAACCTCGACTCGACTAACAATCGATCATGAACATTTTTTTGGCAGTTTTTGATCATGGATGATAAATGGCTCCATCGATCCGCGTCTGACTATGCATAGAGTCGATACATTAACCTGAAGGCCTTCAATCGACGACTGATCAAATAATACCATTTCTGGAGTGCGTGTCGATTATAGGTAACTAGCGCCACCACGGCCGCAAGCAGCCGTGCCGTTGACGAGATTGGTCTTCGTTCTGTGTTGATGAAAATGATGAAAATTCATTTTTTTGAATAATCACAAAAACGAATTTATCAGCGAATACAAATTTAGAAGCAATGATGTCTATTCTTTCGTTGAGTCATTTTCGTTAGGTATGTAAGGTAAATTAAAATATAGAGATGGAAATAATGTAACAATTTCATCGACTGCAATAATAATCATGCGAAGAATTCTTCATGAAATAAGAATGGGAGAAGAAATAAGAGAATGCGTTAAATCATGTTTCTCACGATTTAATAGGATCGTATTAAAATTTTTCTGGACCATTCAAGCGTATTTAAACGTTATCCGTGAGTATTTGGAAAAATACTCACGGACTCTTTGTCTGAGAGTATCTTGGAAAATTAGTGAGATAGGACGATTCTGGTATACCCCTTTTTGTAGAGAATTTCAACCGCTGAAAAAGAGGATTCCAATAAAATCGTACTATCTCGTTTCAAATTCAGGGATATTCTCCAAAAATCACAAAAGAAATAGATTCATTCTGTTTATTACAATCGGCCAATTTTTTTGTACCATGTTCTTCTAGGAAATATTTTGAAAACCAAACAAAATAAGGCGATTTAGTCTAAATTTTTTTTTGTAGTTCTTGAAATTCTCCACGAAAAGAGATTGTGAAGAAGAAGGGCGCATCTTCTTTAGTTTCTGGAGAAAGAAAAATTAACTGAATTAAAAATTGATGTAGATTCTCACTTGATATGATGGATTCTATTCTTTGTGCTGACATGCATTCAGTTGATAAGGAAGTATGGAATCGACTTTTTAAAGAATATCTCAACAATAGTAGCACTGAACATTTAGCCGCACTTGTTTGTACATCAAATGAAGAATTATTGAGAAATTTATTCAAGAAGACTCTTGTGAGACATCAGAGTCTGAAGATTTCTGACGTTTTGCGTTATGTTTTAGAGATGAATGAACATGGAATGGATGTGGTTCTTGCTTTTTTCGTAAGGAATAGGGAAAAAGTTATGAAACTGTGAGTAAATGATGATGTTCAGCGCATTAGATGGTAATTTAGTAGGTAAGAGAAACAAGCAGGAGCTTCACCCCATGGGCATTTTCGTGAATTTCAACCCTCATTATTTACTTGATAATGTCTTTACTATTACAAAATTTATCACGAAGGACATTTAATATTATGCCAATACAATTGGCATGAAGCTTCCGAATGGAACTTTTCACTCTTCATTTTTCATAAATTTAAAGTGATATCAGGATGAATACGGTCTTACTTATTTAGCAAAGATTATCTACTTTCTAATGATGAAATGATAAATACTAGTGACCTTAAAAAAATTGAAAAAAATATGAATTTCTGAAGAAAAAAGAAATTTCAGCATTCTTGTAGAAGAATCCTTTGAAAAATCTGAAATTTTTGAGATTGGTGATAGTCATCTAAATTGATCTTTCAAGCTCAACTTGGATATTGTCAGACAAGCAATTCCGTGCATATACGCTCATTGCATGGAATAATTTTTCAAAAATATCTCAGGAGCTGTTCGGTCGATTACGTTGAAATTTAATATCGAAATTCGCACTCATAAAATGTACAAACACACGAAATTTGAAGTCTCTAACTCCAATATTTTTTAAGTTATCGCGATAACCGTGATTTTTCAAAAATCACAGAAAAAAAATATAATAAAAAAAGTAAAAATGAGAGCACTGGTCACCCTTGAGGTTTAATGTGCGCCCTATCCGTGCGCATCTCCTCGCGGAGGATAGACGCTGCAAATTGATTTTTCGCTAAGAAAACTCGAAAAAACGATTTTTTGATTATTCACTTTTTCTCGAGAACCATTGAACCGATTTAGCTGAAATTAAATAGCAAAGTTGGCACTCATAAGATGTATAAACACACCAAATTTGAAGTCTCTAGCTCAAATATTTTTTAAGTTATCGCAATAACCGCGATTTTTCAAAAATCATAGTAAAAAAAATATTTAAAAAAAATGAAAATCGGAGCCCTGGTCACCCTTGGTGTTTAATGTGCGCCTCATCCACGCGCATCTCCTCGCGGAGGATAGACGCTGTAAATTGATTTTTCGCTGAGAAAAGTCTAAAAAACGATTTTTTGACAATTCGCTTTTTCTCGAGAACCATTGAACCGATTTAGCTGAAATTTTGCAGAGAGCATTGCGCTCACGTAGTGAATATTCCCTCAAAATTTCATATCGATACATGCAGCCGTTTCCGCATAAAGTGATGAAACGTGTCATCACACACATACCCACACACACACACACACATACATACACACAGACATGTAGAAAAAAATATTTTTTCCGACATTTTAGATCATTTGTAGTCATAATCCGATGAAATCTCAAATTCGAAAAAAATGACGATTACAATGCTTCCATTCGGAAGCAAAAAAGGGAAAGTAGATTTTTAATCATTGTTTTTCAAACCGCATCTCAGAAACTAAGCGAGATAAGATCATTTTTCTAGAATCCTTTTGTGTAGCCTTCGAAATTCTCTACAATATAGGATTGAGTCGAAACCGTCCTATTCAATTTTACCTTTTGACTTTTTGATTTTTTAAAAATATCTTGGAAACTTTGAAACATCTTGATATTTTCAAGTTTGCCAAGATATCGTAGTGGCCACGGTTTCTGACAGTGCCGCATTGACTGACAATTTTTGCAAATTCCTCAATATATTTAAATGCTTGAATAATTGCTTCGAACAAAATGTTGTTAATTATTCAAGGCAATAAACTTCTATTAATATAATTGAATTACATTCAATGAGCAAATAGTTGTTGTTTTTGATTTATGCTATCAAAAATAGGCTCTAAAGTGTCAGAAACTGGATCCACCACCGTATAAAAAAAATACATTCATTCTCTTTATTACATTTGGCTATATTTAAAAATTATTTTCTATAGAGAATATCTCGGGAAATAAGTAAGATGCGGCAATTTTTTTCGATGATATGACATTTCTCTCTCATTACATCCCTTCAAAAATTACTACGAAAGCGCAACTCGGCAAAGTAAGCTTGATAATTTATTGACTATCGGAAAAAAATAATTATTCATCATTATTTATTATATCTGTTTCCCTTTTTCTATAACAATGTAAAACCACCGTCATTCATTCGTAAATACACATGTCATGTGATAAATATACCATGTATCTATTGTATACAGTAATTAATAAATAAATAAAGAGATTATTGATCATATCATTCATTGCAGCTGGAAGAATTCCTAGCAGATACTCTGGATTTAGATGATTCACTCATTGCTAGTTGTATTAAAACGGCTGAGGACAGAATTCGTTGGATCAGCAGTCATGAACAGGAGTTTATTGGTTTCTTCGAGACTGCCGTGAAAAATTCAAATTAACATGAACCTGATTCATTTAGGTCACTTGCTGAATGACCTATTCTACAGATTTTGCTCTATTTATTTCATCGTATAAGTTGAATTTATATAAAGTGCTATTCTATGTCATACATTTTTCCCGAATTTCTTTGAAACTAAATGAAGTAGATCTTTTTTTTTCGTTCTTAAAATTCTATACGAAAATTGCACTACCTCGCTTAGTTTCCGAGGTATTTTCAAAGAATTGAGAATGAAACTGGTTCACTCAATGCATGTAAATGTTGACACAATAAATAAATTACACAAAGTTCAATGTCATTTTTCGAAATTTCATTTTTTTTCACAATGTATCTGTGATTGTAACTGACTTTAAGAAATTGACAGGAGTATTTTTTCAATGAAAAAACAAATTCATTCGTTTACAACTAGAATTTGTCGAATTGAATTGATGAAAAAATTATGCATAAAAGGATATGAGCATTGCAAGATTCATCTAAATCAGTAGTGGAGAGATTACAAAAGATGTGGTGATTTTTCTTGTCGATTTTCTTCGCAAAATATTGTAGAAACTAAGCGAGAAACAATGATTTCATGATCCTGCTTTGTAGTTCTTGAAATTTACTACAAAAAAGAATGAAAGCAAAATCACCCTATCTTGTTTAGTTTTCGAAAAGTTTTTATAAGATAAATGGCAAAAAAATGATCTATTTCTCTTTACTACTGAATTTCTGTAGAAATTCTCTGCTGTTACTCTTATACATGTCAAGGCAGAAAGATTCCAATATAATCGTATTCAATTAGTAGAGCTGGAGACTTGAGTTATTCCGTCCAGTATAGTCACTTGGTAACCGTTCGAATTCCGAATGTTTTCCATTAAATGTATCAGAATGTTCGACTCATTTAAGAAATTGAAAGAAGAATTCCCCTGAGATTCTCCTGAGATCCCCTCCAAATTCTTCAGAGATCCCCCCTCCAATTCCCCCTGAAATCCTCCTTCAAGTCCCCCTTTAATTTTCCGTGATATACCCCTTCGATTGCCCCTGCTATCGCCCGTCAATCCCAGAGAAATCTCCTTCAGTTCTCCATGAGTTTCTCTCCATTGAATTATTGATTGTTTTCATTTTTCTCAAATACTAACGAATTCAATTTTAAACACTTGGGATTGTGCGAACAGTTGCCTAACGACTATACCGGACGAAATAATAACTGAAGTCTCCAGCCTTAGTAATTAGACGTAATGAGCTCCGAACAGATATAATCAGGTATATTCAGATCACGGAAAGTAAAAAAGAGGGTGCGTGGAACCCACGCGACACAAGTGAAACTTCTTATACATGAGCCATTGGTCATTTTACACTTGGCTTTGGATTAAAATATCTCGAAAACCATGCAAAATTTAACGAGACATGCTGTGAATGAAATTTAGAGGGAAGATTAACGAACAAAATAAGCAGAACGCTGTTTTTCTATGACCAGTAGTTTCCGAGATATCATTCTTTGAATGAGTAGTTCAGAAACAATGGATGAGGCCCGATAGCAAATAAATGAGCGCTTCGACGTCCTTTCTGATTTTGTCATTCAAAAATCGATATCTTAATAACTACGAGTCGTAAAAAAACGGAGGTTCGCTTATTTTGTTCGTGAATCTTCTCTCTAAATTTCATTCACAGCATGTCTCGATAACTTTTGAGTAGTTTTCGAGATATTTCAATCCAAAGCCGAGTGTAAAATGGCAATTTTTCAAGAAATAAAAAGCAAAAATTATGAGGTGGAGCATGGATATTTTTCGGTCGTGTTTCATGACAACTCCTCCTTTGAATGACAATTTTCCGTAATTTTTTAAAAAATCATTTAGATAAATTCCCATATTTTTCTCTCCGTGTATTTCCCTCTGTAAAAGAAACAGGCATTGAATATCGAACATGGCGGATTCATGTAGCACAATCGATAATCGAAACTCGCAAAAACTCGAATTAAGTATAACCCGTAACTGAGTGTAGCATACGGTCAGATAGATGTCGCGGCAGTTAGCTTTTTTCATGAGAATGAGCCTTTAAGTGATTTTAATCATCTCATTTGAATTTAAAATTTGTTAAAAAACGAAATTGATGACAAAAATCTCAAGAAAAAAACGGCCGGATGACCAAATGGTCGGAGCCATAATAAAGAAGAAGAAGAAGAAGAATCTCAAGAAAAACGGGAAATGAGAGGAACATATAATTATTATTTAATTTGAGGTTATGTGAGATATTTGGACAAAATAAAATAAATTATAAATGTCAAACTTTACATTTATTTCCTAAATTCGCAGTGAATTTAGAAAATAAATGTAAAGATTGACATTTACAATTTATTTTATTTCGTCCAAATATCCCACATAACCTCAAATTGAATTTACAAGAATATGGACGAAAAAACACACAATAATTATTATTGAGGAATAATGCAAAAGTATTTTTTTTAATACGAAATGGGTGATAATTATTATGATGATTTATTAACTAAAATGAAAAAATTGCGAAGAATGAAAAATAACTATTTTTAAAAAATAATAACAACCAACAAGTGGAGAATTGCATTGCACATCATAAGATATAGCTTTGTTAGCTCATTTATTAGCAATTTGCTTGCGAATGAATGAGTATGAATGATGACTCGCGTTCTTTCAAATATATTCAATCTGATTTTTGAAAAAATCGAATAGACAATCCTCAATCTGGTGAAATTTTCAGTTAAAACTCAAAACACGGTCGAATGAATGAATGCAATATTCAATCCGAATATGTCACATTTTCAAGATAGACTTTTTTTAACGTTCCATGAAATGAAAGTTTTATGTATTATTATGAGTAAACGCATACACACACAAATATTCTGCTAAAATATTATTTTCAATATTTTTTGATCATTTCGGACCTTTTCCAATAGGCAATTTAAAATTAAAATTTTGATGATAGTTTCCAGTCGGAAGCAAACATTCACTTTTTCGGTTCTATTAGTTATAGCGTGCTGGGGTTGATCTTAAATGAAAGGTGAGCTCATTTTCCATCGATTCATATAGTTCGAATTTCTTTAAATCAATTTTCAAAATATGCATAGCTCATTTACCGGGAAACAATTTTTACTCTAGATCCATTTGAAAAATTGATGATTTGCTCTTCACAATTATATCAATCGATGGGAAATGAGACAAAATGAGACAAAATCCAAGTCGTTACCAATAAAAGCGGAGACATTCCTGGAGAGGTGAAATTTTCCAAAACTGAAAAAAATATTTCCTTTAAAAACTTTTCAATCAATTATGCCCATCAGCAATCCCATGCATCAATGTTATGAGAACAATGAATTCACTGAATTGGAAATCTCAATCTTGAATATTTTTCCGGTTATTGTGCTAACGAGAACTCCATTGAAAAAATCGTTGAAATTAGAATTTTTTAGAAAGTGTCATTAATAAATAGATGGAAATTCTTAATCAACCAGCTCATCGGATTGCCAACACAGCCTGTAAATCCGAGTGAAATTGGTTCAGAAGTTTCCAAAATATTCATGAAAAACGAATTTCCGAACATTTTTGATATCTTGAAAACTATTGAACTAATTGAAAAAATTTCAGACTCTTTAATATAAGCCTTCAGAAGTCATTGAAATATGCGTGTGCGCACAAACACACCACACACACACAAATAAAGACATTTTTCCAAAATATGATTTTTGGTCTTTCCGGCTCATTCGAGATATGTCCAAATAAAAAAATCGAGATTGAAATTTTCACGATAGTAATGTTCCATTCGGCAACGAAAAAACATCAACGGCATCATTGACAGCGACAGCGGCTCACTAAATAAAATATGGGCTGGGAGAGTTGAATTTGATGTTTAAAATTAGAAGCAAAATGTTGTTTCTTGACATTTTTTCGAGCATCGAAACTTGGAAATAACATTCATATTGCATTCTTTTCTGTAAATCGGAAATTTCGAAGTTATCATTATTTTTTTTCATAATTGAGGAATAAAATACATAGACATTAATGATGTCATTGGAGGCGACAGCGGCACCAGGCTGCTATATGAAAGATTTTGGTTGAAAATCTAGAAGAATGAACATTGCCATTTTGAATGTCAAAACTCGAATCGAGAATTCAAGATTAGAACATCACCATCTTCGAAAATTGAATTCGACATTTTGTATAAATGATAATCTCTTAAACTTTCTATGAATACAATATTATTAATTGAATTCGGCATTAATTATTCTATTCATTTCATTTGAATGTAAAATTGCATGCCATTATTATCATTTAGGAAATGAAGAAATCGAACTAATGAAAAATAACTGAGAAAACACGAAATGGAGGAGAAAGATTATGATTATTCCTCGAAGAATGGAAAATAAATCATGGAAATTGAAAAATCATTTTTTTCATAATAACGAACAAAAAGACATAAACAATGTCGCCGGAGGTGATAGCAGCGCTAGCCTATATGATGAAGATTAATCTCAAAGATTTAAAACCCATTCTATTGAACATTGCTGTTTAGGAAATCGGAATTTGTATCGATAATCCGCGATTGAAATACAAAATAGTTGAAAGTAGACAATGGCTATCTCTTAATTTTCACACAAATACAATATCAGAACTCGCAAACAGCATTTATTGTTTCATTGCAATCGAAAATTTTATGCTATCATCATTATAACAATTGTAAGATGAAATTAATGAAACGTGGTTCCGAAAAAATTGAGTGAAAGATAGAGATTATTATCATTCCTTGAATAATAATGGAGAGAACATTCAATAATAACAAACAAAAAAAACATCAACGACGTCGTTGGAGGCCAGTTGGAAATCGCGAAGATTCGAAATTGAATATTGTCATTAAGAGAATCGAAACTGGAATCAAGAAATCGAGATGAAAACATTGTTATTTAAAAAAATTCAACTTGGCATTTAAACTTAGAGACAACACTGTCACTTGACATTTTCTCGAACACGGGGCTTTGAAGATAGCAAAAAGTACGAATTTAATGGGTATTTTCAGAACTTACAAACCATGTTTTCTGCAAATATGCATAGAAAATCTACTTCGGGCCGGTCAAAAATGAGCCACAAGCACATATTTCTCTGAATATCAATTCGAGCTAATTATAATAAGCATCCCTGGCATGAGGAATAAATCTCATATAAGAATAAACATGAACATGCTATTTTGGCGAGTTGAAATTTGACCAAAGACCTGTATTTGTTTAAATTTACAATAAAATGAGTTTTTGTCATGACAAAAACAAATTGTTGGGAAAGTAGGACAAATTTTAAGGAAATGGGATAAGTCGGAACTGATTTTGAATGAGAGATATTTTAAACGTCACTTTATTTCACATTCGTTCATTGATTTGTAGTCTTGAAACTCATTTGAAAGGACAACAAGGCAACAATGTCGTAAACAATTATGCATATACAGAATTATTTGTTTGCATCGGTTATTGATCCATGAAAATACTTTGGAAAAAGTATATTTCTTTGCAGAATACAAATCATTTGTGCACAAAGTTCAAGTCCCAAGCGGGAAAAATAAAAATCGAAACCTATGTCAATGTAAGATGAGTTCTGAACAGAATAATTTACATAGCTGTTCCATTGTAGAGATTGAGAATGAATAACCATAATATGTTATCGGTTATTTGAGACTAGAAGAAAGAATACTGATTATGATCATCGTATTCTTGCAATCTCTGCGAATCATATTGTAATTTATAGCATGCTGAGAATGGATTTTTCGAATTGAAGTATTATAGAATAGTATATATTATGCTGAGACTCTTAGTAATGGAAAGTGATTTTGAAGTAAAATCATCAATTTTAGATAAATTTTCTTGCAAATAGCATGGTTAATTCAATAGAATTCTATAATAGAAAGACTCTATTATCATGATTTCCCAACACTACTAATGAGTGAATTTCAATTGGAACAATTATTCATTCCTGAAAGCATTTAATTGTAAAAAAACATGTGTTTAGGTATAGTAATATTTAGAAGATGTAAAAAAAAACGGATATAACAAATGTCACATTGATGTAACAGTTGAATGTAAAGGCGGTGATCAACGGCGCCGGCGACGGCGCTATTATAAAAAGGACAAGGCATTAAAATCGAACATGGCGGATTTCATCTCGAATTGAAGGATAATCGAACTCGAAATGAAAAAAATCGAACTCGAATAGACAAAAGCAAATTTTGGTGGACATTATGGAAACTAATTTTTTTGAATTAGTTTTCCATTAAAAAAAGTAAATAACTTTGGAATTTTATGTTATCATTAATTCAATAATTAAAGGATAAAATCATTTTTAATTAAAATTAATTACAAGAAAATAATTACAGACATTGAAAAATAAAATTGTTAATTAAAAAACGAAAAGGGGATCAACGACGTCGCCGAAGGCGACGGCGGCGCTAGTAAAAGAAAAAACACAGGCTTCCCCCACCACCCGGAGAGCGACCCGACGGCAGCAGCAAACATTTCTCCTTCCCCCCACTACTCTACTACCACGTTCCCCTCAAAGCCTTACACTCGTTTCGTGACGCGAGAAAAAAGTTGGTACCCTCCCAAAAGAAGTTTCACTTCAAAAATTTCAAAATTTCAGATCTAATCAGATCCAATAATATCAAATGCCAGATTTGTAAAAAGCTAAATATTTATCAGCGAATCTAAAGCAGATCTGGGCTGTTTCTAGATTGCTATTGGGTTCACATTGCTAGATCTGATCAGATTTTGCCATTTCTTGTCATATCTGACAACGGAACTAGGACGATAGAATAATATGCGATCATATCTGATTCAGATCTGGGCCGTTACGTTATCGGGTTGGCAGATCTCATCAGATCTACTAATTTGCCTTTATCTCCACAGATATGAAATGATATCTACCGAGATATGATGGCAAATGTGTATTCCTTCGTAAGAATATGTGATGTAAAATGAGTAAAAGGATGAATTATATAGAATTATGTTTTAAAAAAATTTCCGGCTGTTCTAAGATCTTATATCTCATTCCATGCTCTTTGTCATTTTCATGTAGGGTCGAGGATGATGAACGAGGAATGCATTATCAAGTACGAAAAACTCATATTCAAGTGGTTTTTCCGGCTCATGCTTTTGAATGTTATGCTCTAAAGTTATCAGTTCGTCAAATATCGAATCTTCATTAGGGCCAATGAATACTGGTTGCCACTGCTGTGCATTGAAATAGTTGAAGCTGAAAGTTACATTGAGCCCATCAGTCTCTGGGATATCTTGCCAACGACTATATAATAAGATATTCTGAGCGTTTGCAGCAATGCTTGGGCCAGATGGCGTTGCCGTTAACATTTTCTTCAGCATGGGTATCTGGAATAGAAATATGAGAAGTTGGAAGAGTGAACTATTGAAGAATTTTCCATATTAAATCAAGCAGTAAAGTAGTAAAGCCAGAATGAGGCTTCACCACAACTAATTGAAGTGAAAAGGACATATCTTCATTAATTCTCGAGATATTCTCGAAAAACTATTAGCTGAATGAATCGAATGATTCTGTTCTACTGCTTTTTGAAAATTGAGAATCTCAAAAATTTCGATAACTAAACGAGATAGACTGATTTTGTCTCAATCTTTTTATGTAACTCTCAAAATTCATGAGAATGGTCCTATCTCACTTAGTTTCATAAGATAAATGACAAAAAAGTTGTCTTTTACTGTTTTATATTTCCGCTATGGAAATGATAACTGACTTACCAATGCAGTTTTGCTGAGTGGCAGCGAGCTGGTCTCAGCGACTTCGAAAACTGGCAGAACGAAAACCTTCTTAGGATATTTATCTAAGAAGGCCGAGTTAGATTCACTCATCATTTCCAAAAATTTCGATGGTAATTCAGGAGTAGGACGGAGATTGAGCTCCCCTTCTAATATGAAATGGGTCAATGCCGATTTTCTGGCTATTCTGCGTCCAACATTAATTGGATAATGCAAATCATAGAACAATATAGCTGAACCACCACGGTGGATCCTATCTAGAAGATTCTCATCGCAACGAGCGTAAATTTGATCGATGTAGTTTCTACGCAATAGGTACTGTGAGATCGAAGAAAAGCATTAATTATTAATTTTAATGACTCTGGAATATGTATTTTTCACTCACTCTCTTTTGAGAATACCTCGGAAAGCGAGCGAGATAGCACTATTGTGTATAGATTCTTTTTTTGTAAGAATTTTCAAGATATACAAAATAGACGCCCGGGTAAAAAAAAATAGTTATTAAGAGATTTTTTTTCGAACACCGGTAGATCAGATTTGTTAGTATGCCTAATGGCATTGCCATACTTCATTGAATAGAGATTTGTAAGACAGAACATCGCTGTCATGCCGTTTAGATCATCGAATGATCGAAGAAAAGTATCTAACGTCGTTGAAATTTCGTGAAACGGTTTTTAAAACTCATAATATTGGAAATATCTCGAAAATCATTATAATATCGTTTTTAAGTTTTCTCTTTCTCGATCACATCCTCAAATATTTATTATCTCCTTGAAGTCATCAGATAATATCAGTAATAATCTAACCCGAAATTATCACTGGCTTAATCAGACTCATTCTTTTTCAACGTATGCTACATTTGGCAATTTATTTCTGTCATAATAAATTAATAAATTTTCTTTGTTTTTGTGCAGCTTTCTGAATTTCAGTGATTTTCACCAATTACATATCATTACCCTCATTGCAGTATTATATAGTACTATATAGTATATATATACTATATACTATATACTATATAGTACTATGTAGTACTATACAGTAAAACGATATTATAATGATTTTCGAGATATTTCCAATATTATGAGTTTTAAAAACCCTTTCACGAAATTTCAACGAAATTAGATACTTTTCTTCGATTATTCGACGATCTAAACGACATGACAGCGACGTTCTGTCTTACAAATCTCTATTCAATGAAGTATGACAATGCCATTAGGCATACTAACAAATCTGATCTACCGGTGATCAAAAAAAAATCTCTTGATAACTATTTTTTTTACCCGGGCGTTTACAAAATTTTCACTATCTCGCTCTAGTTACTGAAATAGAAAGCAGAAAAAGGCTAAATATATTTCATAACTCGTAGTGACAGAGTTTAGGCGAAATGAAAAAGCGAATAAGCGAGAGAGCTGTAGCAGATTCGAAAAGAATCAAAAGTATATGAAGGAGAGGGAGAGAGTAAAGACAGTTTAGCAATTGGTCTTAAGCGAGCAAGGTATGAAGGTGTTCTAGAGGGTTTTACCCTATTGTGAGAGTAAGATATTAAACAGCTTCAAAAAACAAATCAAAGTTCCGGCATTAGGTGATGAGAATGATACCAACCGCCAAAGGAGCATGGGCTCTATCGAAATAAAGATGAACCGTTACGAATTTCTTGACGAGTGGACTGCCACAATCCCTCAATCTCTTCATAGTTCTGAGAACCCGATAAAAATCCCAGCCTGGTGCATAAACTGCCAATGAAATTGGTGCCCTCCAGCGCTCCAACAGTGGCTCAAGATCATTGAAATCTTGAAGACTAGCATGTGCTGTGAATGTGAGTGTATCGGAGCAGTTGACTGAGGCATTCATCAATATGTGATTATAAAGTACACGGAAACGGCCATGCTGAACATTCCGTGGCTCTGAACTTTTTCCCTCACAGGACCCATGGATCTAAAAAAAAAGCTGGAGTAGAATTTCTGCCTATATCCTTCTTTGCAGAGAATTTAAAGGGCTACGAACAAGGATCCGGAAGAAATCTCTCACTTAGTTCTCAAGTCAATCTCAAAAAAAGAATGATCAAGATTTTCTAAAATTGAAATAGAATAAGTCTATTCTTGTGTCTTTTTCCATAAGAATATCAACCAAGACAGAGGCTTGATAATGGAGATGGATAAACCAATTGAGACAGGGTGATTTAATCCTAGACTAGTCACCATAAGCGACCTGACGACTCTTATTGGGTGATAAGTGACCACGGTATTGCTTCTACTGCAACGTTGCTGAATTCCCTCAACGCTGCGTGAGCGCGTTGAGCGAGTTTTTGGCAACGTCGCTCACCGGACAACTTCGTATACCGCTAGGAGAATTTTAGTAACTCCTAGAATCCAGTAGTGAAGCGAAGTAACACTTCAAGTCGAATTCGGTCCGAAATTAGATTTTATCACAACTTGCTTTAGAGTATATGTATATATATTTTGCTGAATTTTATAAATCAGTAGCAATACAAGATTCTATACAATCAACTAGAGAGTACTGAGTACCAATGGATTCCGCTCTGGATCATCAAGATGATCTGTTTTGACGAAAAAAAATTAGTAAAGATAACAACTTATTTGATTATTGAAAAAAAATATTTGCCAAGAGACAATGTCACAAATATATGATCGTTGTTAGTACTATTTTTTCCTCAGTGTATGTATTTTATTTTCAGATGTTTAACCGACAAGTTGCTCATTCCTCTCTATTCAAAGTTTCGCATTTAAAGTGCGTGGTGACTACGCACCCTTTTCTTTCATAAAGTTCATGGATTCTTCTCAAATAAAATTTACCTCTTGTGCAAATCCGGTTGAGAGATTCCAGAGAGTCACTAAAATTGAAAGCCTGAGAGCCAAAATTCTAGAAATGATATACATATTATAGCAGTGAAAATTATTAACGAGGGAACCTTAATGATTTTTATCTTTCTCGTTTTTTCTCTAATTCATCGATGAGAATAGAGCGTGTAGACTAACATCATAATCTGTAAAATATTAAAAAATATGGAATTACTGTAGGTATCAATTTGAATAGTCAATCATAGCATGAATATCTTCAATGACATGATTATGCAATTAAGATGATAAAAGCCACTCTACAAGAAATGAGACACTTCCTTCAGCTTTTCAGAAATATCTCGGAATTAAAGCGGATAGCGCGATTCCGTTCAAATCCTTTTAACTCATCCCTCGTCCGTACACACTGCACCAACCAAGCTTTCCTGTTATTGATAAAGCAATAAATATTTCCGTTACCTGGATGCTTTCCTTGTGCATTTCTTCGCTATTTTCTGTATTATTTACATTTTTCATTTCGTTATTCTAATATTGATAATTTTTCATAACAGTACTTTTCATTAATCCTTGAGAATTATTTTCACTCGAAAAAAAACATTTGGCCGGGAGTGAATCGTTACACGTTTCACATCACGTATGAAAAAAGTGTATGGGGAGTTCCTATAGGAAAATCCTATAGCGAAGCGTATACATTTGCGTATATAGAATTCGGATATTTCCTATACGATTGGAATTTGTTGTGTTTCTATACGCAAATTAGAGCTTATACGATTTATATCTATATGAATGAAATCTAATTTGCGTATAGAAACACAGCAAATTCCATTCGTATGGGAAATATCCGAATTCCATATACGCAGATGTATACGCTTCGCTATACGATTTTCCTATAGGAATGTCCTATAGGAACTTCCTATACACTTTTTTCATACGTGATCGATTACTCACATATTTGTATTTGCATATAATGTATTATACATCATAAGACTTCCCATTACCTCTTTATAGATCAATTGACGGAGAAGATGGAAATCAAAGGAAAACCCTTTTTCTCGACCCCCTACTCGAAAGTACGGTCTTCCCGGCTGCTCTTCGGTCCAGGAAAATCGGCTTTTGTGACCGGTTAACGCGCCCTCTGGCATTTGGTCACGGAATTTTTTGATACACAGTAGTGGAATTGCAGGTGCGTATAATGCTCTGCTCATTTCCGAAAAGTCAAAGAATTTCTCCAATTTTTTAATTATTATTTCTCGAAGGTTCTCATTAAAAATTGATGAAATGTTTCAATAACTTTAACAAGATTTTATTAACATGAATATTATTTATATTACAACAAAATAGAATTTATAACAATTAAGTAACGTGTACAGTGGGTTTAAGGGATACAGTCCCAGCCCATAGGCTTTCACATACATAAATGATAATTCAGTAATGATTTCTTGAGTTTTGTTGAATAGAAAGAATTTGTTTGATAGGGAAAAGCTGAGAAAAAACCCTGTTCATGGAGGAGTGTGTAGAGTAATCAGAGGTGGTTGGTGGACCACCTTGATAATGTGTAGGGGTTTATGTCTTTGATAAAGGGATTAGGATTAAGCTTGAGGTTTTCGGCATATTTATTTGTTAGTTTCATTGGGTGCGTGTTTAGAAATTCGATATTCGTTGTTTTATGGAGACAGGAAATCGCGGTGCAACGATAGGCATCATTTATTACTCTGAGGAATTTATTCTGCGTGACCTATAGCTTAGCTGAAAAGGGAGCGTTATGCCACACTGGGGATGCGTAAGTCATTACAGGTCAAACAATGGTTCTGTACAATTTGAATTCAGTTTTTTGTGAGAGGGATTCGGATTTGTGGGGAGAAAATAATCATCCCGTGATGGATTTAGTTTTTTGGGTAACATTACTTAGGTGTAGACGCCATATCAGTTTGCTGTCTAACTTAACACCCACGTAGTCAGCACTGGATCCAATCTTTACTTCCTCATTGTCGAGGTTTAGAGTTTTAATGTGCCTTCTCCTGGTGGTAAATGAGATACATTGGGTCTTCGTTATGTTAACATTGATTTTCAAGATTTTCAACTGACTTATCAGCTTGTTTATTGCATATTGCGTAGATATACTCGAGGCAAATATAGTCAGGTCGTCCGCGAAGCCTGCAATATGGGCAAGCTGCACCACCTGACTCTGGCAGCTTGGACCTGCGACCAACCAAATTTTCAAACCGTCTTGATAACCTAGTCCGTTCAACTCGGTCGGTCCACCTCGATCGGTCAGGCTCGGTTGGTGTGGCCCACAGACGGACAAACTTGGTCGTGCAAACCCTAAATTTTTATGAGTCAGCCGACTCGGTTGTATTATGTATGGCCACATTTAGACTCAGACCCTTATAATTGGGCCCACGTACCGCTGCTACTATACTGCCTTCTTACTGTCGACAATAAATCAACCGCACAAGGGCAGCGTGGTTATGTGGAAGCGTGATTCTTTTAATGAGTAAAAAGAAATCATCAATTCAAGTTTTTTAAAACCTTTGTGAAGTTTGACGGAATTCATAATTGATGAAAATTTGACTGACTTCACTGAAGAATCATTAATTCAACACATTACTGAAACCTTTTCCTTTTGGGCATCAGTCGGTCCTAATTATGAAGACTTACCGAACGACCAACAGTCCGGCTAGCTGAAATCTCAAGGGAAAATCTTGACTTCGATGACGACGTAATTGCTGACCCTCTTTGACCGCAATCTGGACACTCCAACGCTTCCTCTACGGCAACCTCGACTTCTCCTAGACTGGACATTGACAGATTCAATCTCTTCATGATGACGATCCCTCGACTATGACCTCCTGACCGACGACGACTCCTTTCTTCCGAGACGATTACCTAGCGAGACTTGATTGCGACCACAACACCTAACTTTTAGCAGCTACCGTGCGAGTAATGATACACTTATGTGTATTGCCCTACGTGGATATCTTGGCCCTCTACCCACTCCCTTCATCTTATACGCGAACTTCCGATGAGAGAGCAGGTTACCCCACTCTCCCTTATCCTCACTAAACGCGTTACGCGAACATACCGTTGACAAATCACTTGTAACTCGTCACAACCTCTCAATACACCGGGAAATTCTGAGCAGAACGTCAAAAATAGACAGCTCTTCATCAGAAGGTTCTGCAGACGAGGAAGAGGTATTGCGAAATTTTCATGAAGAAGCAAATAATATTCTGCAAAGCGAAGCACTACTTGAAAAATCGTCCAATCAGTATTTGCTAGTCTATAACACATGTAAGAAATAGCGAGCGGAGAAGAATAATTCATCGTCCAGCTCGGAAGAAAATAATTTGATTGTTGAGTTTCAAAACCTAAAAGTAAAACTGAAACCACCAGCCATGGAGGATAGAAGAGATCTCTTCTATCCTCCATGCCACCAGCATTATAGAGCAAATGGAGTATGCTCTGGAAAACGGTGAGTGTGAAGGGCAACATTAACATTACTAATTTTCTCGATTTGGGAAGTATCATAAAAGCAAACGCTAAAGGCTACAAACCGAAGAGAGCTTTTGTTTTTAGAAGGAAGCAAATAATGAAATTCATGGAGGAAGCTCCAAATATATCTCCAGCTCTAAAGTTAATTATTCACGTTTTTTCCACTCGCTTCTAAGCTCTAATTATCCACGTGTTTCTTTTTGTGATACTGTAATTGTTATCTTCCACTGATTACATTCGTATCAATTGAGATTTACATTTGCAGGTCAGACTTGTCTTTGGAATTTGTAATTGTCTGCAGTGTGACGAAATCACAAATATGAAGGTTGAAGATGTAGAAGATTTAGGCAATGATAAATATCTAGTATCGATTCATCACAACAAAAAATATTAGTATTAATATATTATATTTGAAAAGATTTCATACATAATTTTTTTCTCGGATATCTGAAGAGATCTTTCTATATCTCCATAGATTTCCCTAGATCCATCCCAAAATTTAGATATAGATAGATTTAAATCTATTTTTCTCGGGAGTTCTTGACGTTTTCGTCCAAAATGGATCATTTGCAGTTATATTATGATAAAATCTCGAACTCGAAAAAGTTGCGATTATGTAGCTTTAATCCGGAAGCAAAAAGGATTCAGGAAGAATCGGCCTATCTCGCTTATTTTCCGAGATATTTTCCTTATATTCTGGATTCAATTACTATTACTTACTTAATAACACAAAGGAAACAGCTATGAGAGACTTGATAATTCTACTCGATATCCACTCTCTAAGGTCCCGAGATAAACTCATTGACATCAAAAATCATTTGGACTTTATATATGACAGGGTTTCGTAATCTTTCCTGAAATTTACTCAAAAATGCCAGGAATCAAAAAATGAACACGAAAAAAAAGTCATGATGCCACGTCTAGGCAAATAAATGTCAAGTTGACTGACTTATTTGAGATATGGCTTAAAAAATTATCACAGAATTCAGCATCGCGTTCTCCCTTTGCCACGTGTGTTTGTCGTTCAATCTATAAGTGCGTAAAATTATTTCTCATTCCAGATAATATCACAAATTTATATTTTGATAACCCAATTAATCATCGATTTGCTTATGTGCTAAGTTGTCTAGACACGAAAAGTACGTTTCAATTTTCTGAATGAGTTTGTATGCATCATGAAGATGAAGTGAGAGAAAATTAGATGAAAAAAATTTTTAGTGCCAAATTTTTGATGAAAACATTTTTTAACATAATTTTTCAAACATGAGAAGAATTTCCATAAAAATGAATGTCATGTACTATTTTCATTAAAAAATCCAAATGAATAAAAATGAATATATTCAAAAAAACGTTGATAATGATGACGGAACATTTCAAAATATTCTACCAAGATAAAGAATACCCGATAAAAATTAACAATCCATTAGTAAATAGAGGAAAAAAATGAAGTTGAAAAAAAAGGAAAGAACATTATTTCAAACAAAAACTATGGTAAACGGATAAAATACCAGTTGAAAATTGAAATCGCAATAAAATTGGAGAATTCGTGAAGCAATGTAACCACTCACTTATGAAATTGAAAAAAAATTTGTTATCATTAAATTAATAGACTAAAATTATTGAAAAATGGTCAATTAATAATAAGCTCAATTCAATTTTCCTCAAATAAATACACTACAAATAGACTCAGAATCAATGACGATTTATATTATTTTGTTGGGAATCGGCCATAGTGGTCACTCCAGAATTTAATAAATTAATACATTAAAATTAACTATCGAAGCACCAACGTTTCGTCTGCTGTGTGCATACCTCCTCAGGGTGCATAAATTTATTAATTTATGAGATTAAATCAGTCATTGTTAATAAAAATCTCTGACAAAGAGATATTTTCTCTTGTGCCAATATCAAGTACACTCATTTCAACTGTCATGACAGTTAATGACAGTTGAAATGAGTGTACTTGATATTGGCACAAGAGAAAATATCTCTTTGTCAGACATTTTTATTAACAGAGACTGATTTAATCTCATAAAGTAATAAATTTATGCACCCTGAGGAGGTCTGCGCACAGCAGACAAAACGTTGGTGCTTTGATAGTTAATTTCAATGTATTAATTTATTAAATTCTGGAGTGACCACTATAGCCGATTACCAACAAAATAATTTGAATACTGATGGTCGGAGGAAAAACAAAAATAATTACGATTTATTATTTATTGGAAGTGTTACATATAATTACATTTTCAATGAATTGATTAGTTTTATTGAAATATCTTAGAAATTAAGCGAGATATGACGATTTTGTCTTGTTCCTCTTTAGTAAAGATTTTAAAAGTTACTCAATGACGAAAGCAAAATTGCGCCATTTCACTCATTTCCTGAGATATCCGTAAAGGATCTGCAGAAGGCTGTATTCATCCTGTATAAAACGAGAAAACAAGATATTTTATACTTGACAGTGCCTTGAGGGCCCATATGAATTCCGATACTCAGGTAAAATAACGTTTCTAATAAAATGATCTGTGTCGGTCACTATTTTTGGTTTGGCTGGATTTCCCTTGACAAATTTAATACCGGGACGATGAACAAGGAATGCATTATCAAGTATGAAGAAATTGTAATCAAGTGCACATAGAATCCAGGCTTGCATTTTTCTGTCACTTTTTCCCTCCCATGATAGTCTCTCATCATGTAATGGTTCTTCATTAGTACCAATAAATACTGGCTCCCAAGATGCATACCTCCCATAACGTTTAGCACTGTAAGGTGCATGAAGTCCATCAGTTTCTGGCATTCCTAGCCAACGATTATAGAATGGTATTGTGTGACATTCTGAGCACCAAAATTGGTGGAATGGAACTGCCTCTGCGGTTATGGTTAACATATTTACCTAGAATGGAAATTTGAAGTAATAAATATCAAGAGAAATAAGAGCGGAAAAAGGGCTGACTCTAAAATCAAATTCTATTTACTTTGGTACTGAAGTAGAACAGAATAAGTCGATTTTGCTTGTTAGTAGGTTTTTAACCCTTGAACGCTTATGGGCTGAATAGATCTAGATCAGGGTCTCAAAGCGGTTGATTGAAAAAAATAGGTTCTTGAGAATATTTCAAAAATTAAGCGAGATAGGGCAAGTTTGCCTGATTTCACTTGATTTCCGAAATGTTCTAGAAAAAACGATATCACGTAATAATGTACTGAAGACTAAATAACAATTGACAATAGCTCCGAAAATAATAATTCATTGAAAAATATTCATTAATTCAATAACTCATGACAATATAATTCTAGCTTGGCGAATTTTCTTCATGAGTTGGATTTTCTTCTACATTTTCATCTCAAAAATAATAATTTAATGGAATTTGAACATATTTTCCAACTTCATGATGTTGGGAATGCATGGGATATTTTTTGATTACTTAGTGGCATGTTCGAATTTTATGATGTACTCTATCTTATTATTTTACTATAAGACTATAATTTCAACAATTTCAAAATTTAAGACTTCTAATGGATGCATATGAGAATATATGCATACTACTATATGTGTAACATGAAAGACTCAATATTTCTGGGAATTCCAAAACATTGAATTTTTTTTTTTTTGTGAAATGTTATCGATTCTTCTTTCGTGACGATAATTCAATTTTATAATATTGTGATTTTTTCGGTTTTATTTTGTCATCAGTTATTTTTTCAGTGATATTTCATTGTTTCATAGTTGTTTCCTTGTTCTTGGGGGCTTTTCATTAGTGATTCTGTTATTGATTTTCTCAAATTGTTATTTGATCGGAGCTGTTTGATTAATTGATTCCAAAAAAACCCATCCAATTTATAAATTGATGAATCAATTTTGTTGTCTTCATTCGTTTTTCCACGAATATCAATCAATATTCAATATTTTCTCAGCGAGATAGTGTGACTTTGACGTCATCTGTTTTTTTGTAAACCGTTTTGAGAGCTACAAAAAAAGGATTCGGGTAAAATTGTCCTATCTTGTTTCCGAGATATTCTCCAAAAATGATTGCCAAGAGAATTCAAATTCTATGAATATTAAACGTAAATTGAAATATTTGACTTACTAATTCAGTTTTGTTCAATGGTGGTAGAGTGTCTTTAGTAACTTCAAAAATTGGCAGAACAAAAACGCTTTTAGGAGGGAAGTTCGGGTTGTCTCTGATCATTTTCATGAACTTTGAAGCTAAATTAGGCGTCGGATAAAGCTCATTATCATTTTCTAATACGTAATGAGTTAATGCTGCTAGTCTAGCTACATTACGGCCAACGTTAATTGGATATAGAAGTTTATTCTTCTTTCTATATGTTTCAGGTGTGTATTTTGAATTTTTCCATGGTGCATCTGAGCTGCAGTTATAGGACATTGTTTTTGAGACTTCTTCACTTTGTGGAATCTGCGCAAAAAAAAACCAAGAGTGATGATTGATTTCAATAATTCATCAGCAAAGAGGTGAAACAGAAAGCAATTATTTTCATTATTTTTTTGAAAATATCTAGGAGAATAAGCAAGATAGGACACTTCTGATAGCCAATCCTTCGTGAAGAATTCTAAGAGCTAACATACAGGTCCTAGACAGAATCGTTCTACCTTACTATTTTTCGAGATATTCTCACATAGAGAAATGACAAAAAAAAATTTATTCGATTTCACCTCTTAACTAACGATTCTTACAACTCATCAATTCATAACAAAATATTAGAATACTAACCTCACTCGGCTTATGATCAGTATCGTAGTACAGATGAAACGTCACAAATCTCCTGATAAGTGGACTTCCACAATTTCTCAAATATTTTATAGCTTCAACAGTCGGTTCGAAGTCACTTCCTGGTGCATATAGACCCAACGAAATTGGTGCTCTCCAACGCCTCAATTGTGGCTCCATATTATCAAGATATTGAAAATCAGAATGTGTCACGAGTGTTACTGTTCCCAAGCAATCAACAACGGCATCCATCGGCACATAATTATAATGCACAGTGTAATTTCCACGTTGTTCAATACGTGCCTCTAAAGTCTTACCCGCGCAAGGTCCAGAACTCTGAAAAAAAAAATTTCTCTACAATTCTTTAAGATTGGGATTAAAGAGAGAAAATAGTATGATACGCATATAGGAAGTGAAGAAGTTAATTGTGACAAAATTTGCCGTCCGAGCGAGGCGAGAGTGCCAAATTTTGTCACAGTTGCTTTTTCATTTCCGTAGTGCATAGGAAGTTTTTGGCATCGAGAAACGTCTTTTTTTGTTCCCTAGATGCGAAAAAGGCATTGGATTTCACAGCTAAGGACCTTCCAGACTAATCACTTTTACTCCATCATCCGTTTTCTCAAAATATCTCGAAAATTAAACGTGTCACTTTTCTATTTTTTTGTTTTTTTCAAACATCCTGGAAACTAAGCGAGAACGAGCAATTCTGTCCTTTTTTTCGTAAAGAATTCTAAGAGCTGCAAGAAGAAAGATCGAGACGAAATGGCTCTATCTCACATAATATCCGGGATATTTCTTGCAAACTAGAATATCTTTTGAAAGTATCCGAAAAACTAATGAAGAATCTCCATTCTTTTATATTGTTCCTTCCTTATAGATTTCAAGAGCTACAAAAACATGATGAGGACAAAATCGCTTTGTCCCACTTAGTTTCTGTGAAAATATTTCGGAACTAAGCGAGTTTGAAGAAATTTTGTAGGGACCTTTTTTGTGGCTCTTGAAATTCTGCATATAAGGTGATTCGTGCAGCATCGTCCTATTTTGCTTTTCGTTAGTTACTGAGATTATTTTGAGACAACTGGTGATGTGATGCAATCAATTTGTGTGAAAACTTCATATTCTTCAAGTTTCATACTTTGCACGCGTTGACTTCGTCATCTGTACTCTCAACTTCCGTTGAGATTGCATTTTCACGATCATCATTATCTTCTGTAATTTCTGCAGCTTTGCTTCCACTTTTCTCGAAGGATTCTAGACTACTGAGACGGAGGAGAAATGCATTATCGAGCATCAAAAAGTCGTAGTCACGTGCACATGACATGGAAGGCGGAATTTTTTGATTGTTCTGATCTTCTAACGTTATTGTTTCATTGTACAATGGATCGTCGTTAGTACCAATGAATACTGGCTGCCAGTTTTGATGTTCACTGGTTCGTTTAAAGCTGTAACTCACGTGCAGACCGTTACTTTCTTGCAGATCCAGCCAACGGTCATATGATTTGTTGGAGGGAATTGGGATTTTTGTTTTTTGCAGCATAGTTATCTGTAAAAGGAACATGAGACCATGAAATAATGTATAAATCGTTCATTCTATGCGTCAATAGTTTTCTTTGATCATATCTCAGAAACTAAGGGGGATAAGACAATTCAACATAAATCTTTTTTTTTGAATTACGAGACCGATAAAACAGGACTAGAGACTAAATTGGGTTATCCCGTTCAGTTTCTGGGATATTTCCATTAAGTAATTGGAAGGAATTGACTCATGTTGGCTTTACATTTTTTTCCAAGAGAAACTATGATTTTCCAAAGATTGTCACTTTAGAAAAATCGGAAAAAATTCGGAAAGATGCTCCAACATGCCCCCAGTTTTAGCTTATTTTCCCAATCATTTTTGGAAAGGGCTTCTCCCAAAAAAAAAATCGGTTTATTTCATTGCCATTCATTTTTTCGAGAATATATTTCAAGAAGTGAGAGAGATGGAGCGATTCTGCTTGAATCCTCCTTTGTAACTGAGAACTTTCTACGATGAAGAATTCCGGCAAAATTGCCCTATCTCCCTTATTTCCTCAGATCTTTCATTGAAAATAGTCGCAATTAATGAATTCTTCTCTTACGAATATCATGAATATTGAATTGAAAGGAAAATAATTGACTTACCAATGCAGTTTTGTTGAGTGGTAAATTATCCTGGCTTGTATTAGCGACTTCGAAAACTGGCAGAGCAAAAACAAACTTATCATACTTTTCAAAGAAGCTCGAGTCGGTTCTCCTGATCATTTCCAAAAATTTCGACGGTAAATCAGGGGTTGGACGGTGCTCAATATCCCCTGCTAATACGTAATGGGTCAGTGCCGATTCTCTTGCTATATTGCGTCCAACATTGATTGGATAAGGCAGTTGATGCTTCTTTCTGAATGATGTATTATTTTGATTTTTCCATGGTATGCCAACTCTGCAATCAGTCCACAATATATCCAGGAATTCTCTGCTGCTTTCCCACTATAAATATAGAGACCATTTTGATGAGCATCGTGGAAATAGAATGGAGTCTCTCCGCCCTACCCCACCTCCCTCTCCTTAAAATCATCGTTTTAGATCAATCAGAAATATGACCGGAGATTTTCGGTATGCCTCACAAAACTCTTTTAGTTCATTTCAGTGAAAGAAGAAATCATTCATGAGTTGTTGTTTGGCAGAAAAAAAATATTTTCTACGACGCCGTCAAAATTTTCACGTGATACGCGTACGGATTTTCATAGAACGGCGCCGCCTGTGGCGAAATTTGGCAACATTCTCCCATAAGAATAACATGGTGAGAGAATCTCCCTTTACCTCTTTGATACAGAAATTTTCTGGAGCAAAAACTCCAAACACAATTTTTTATGGAATATTTGCATTATTGGAATATTAAGGAAGTTCAAAATCGTGATGAATTATAGTACCTCAGTAGGAGCATAGGCATTATCGGAGTAAAGATGAAACGTTACAAATTTCTGGACAAGTGGGCTACCACAATTCCTCAACCATTGGATACTCATAACAGTCAAGTTGAAATCCCAGCCTGGTGCATAAACAGCCAACGATATTGGTGCCCTCCAACGCTCCAGCAGTGGCTCAAGACTATTGAGAGATTGAAGATCAGCAGATGTCGTGAATGTTACTGCATCCAAACAGTTAACTGAGGAATTCATCGGTGCGAAATTATAGAGGACTGTGAAATTGCTGCGATTTTCTACTCGTAGTTCTAATCCTTTCCCCTTGCAAGGTCCATTAGAGCTCTGAAGTCACAAAATTGCATTAAAATTCCGTAGAAGAGAAGGGAAACAGGATAAATTGATTCTTTGCTAACAGTTTTTCGAGAATATTTCAGAAAATAAGCGAGATAAAGCAATTTTGCCCAAATCCTTCTATAAAGTTCATTACAAAAAATGATGAGGGCAATATCGTTGTATCTCGTTTAATTTCCAAGATGTTTTTTGGAAAACGGCAAAAGATGAATTAATTCTGTTTCATGTCTTCACTGTTGAATTTTATATAATGGGATATTTCATACTGTGCACTCGTACGTTGGAGTAGGACTTCCGGCCCATCGACTCTTACGAATGTATTCCAAGATCTCATTTCTCATGTCATCATCTGCTTTGAGAAATATGTCTTTTGTTTCTCTCCTCCTGATGTGAGGATGACGAGGACGATGAACAAGAAATGCATTATCGAGTACTAAAAAGTCATATTCATGTGCACATAACATATAAGCCGGCCAATTTTTATTAGTATCACCCTCCAAAGTTAGTAGCTCATTATACATTGGCTCTTCATTGGTACCAATGAATACTGGCTTCCAGTATCGATGGACACTATTGCGTTTGAAGCTGAAAGTTACATTGAGCCCAACAGTTTCTGGGACATTCTGCCAACGACTGTAAAATGAGATTCCATCCGAGTCCTTAGCAGGTGATTGATCAGATGGTTTTGCCGTTCCCGTTTCATTGAGCATAGTTATCTGGGATAGAAATGTAAGCAGTCAAAAAACTAAACTATTGGGAAACTGTTTGTATTATATTGAGAGATAGAGACATAAATCAGAATCAGAGTTCTTTTTGTCATTCGTTTTTTTAGAATATCTCAGAAAATAAGCAAGATGAAACGATTTCGCCCCAAGCCTTTATAGCTGCCTCTAAAATACTCTGCAAACAAGTATCAAGGTGAAAAGGGCGTATCTCTAACAGTTTCTAGAAATCGAAAAATCTCGGTAACCAAGCGAATCCTCGACAAAAGAGGATCAATCATCCTACTAAGGTAAAATTACCCTATCTCTCTTAGTTTCTGAGATATTCTCATAAAATGAATGACCAAAAAAATGATTTTTCGTATTGTGTTTTCTCACTAATGAAATCATAATTGACTTACTAATGCAGTTTTGTTGAGTGGCAACGAGCTGTCCTTAGTGACTTCAAACACTGGCAGAACGAAAACCCTTTTAGGATACTTATCAAAGAAGCCTGAGTTGGATTCACTGATCATTGTCAAAAATTTCGATGGCAAATCAGGAGTTGGGTAGAATTCAATATCACTTGCTAATACGTAATGGGTTAGTGCAGCTTCTCTGGCTATATTGCGTCCAACATTGATTGGATAAGGCAATTTGATGCTCCTCATATATGTTGGACGATAGTTTTCATGTAGTCTAGGCTTCTTGCAGTCAACCAATATTTTATCCATATATTCTCTGCGCATTTGTGACTGTAAAATAGAGAGAAAATGTGAATTATCAATTGCCATGACTTTGAAGTATGTTCTTTGCTTTGGAATGGAAGCATTATGTTCGTCACTTTTTCCAATATATCGACTTTCATTGGAAATTATTTGTCATGATTTGAAACATCGAGAGATAATATAGAAAGTGTTGCTATGTGTGCTTGTAAGCCTGTCTGGATGTTCTTACGATTTCTTTTCAGGCCAAAACCGATTTAAAACGGAATGTTGAGTTTTGGCTACTTGGACAATACATTTCAAAACAATTCCAGAAAAAATCGGACAGTCCTGCACCAGGAGTCGAACCCAGGATCTTCCGATGTCGACGCGACACTCGAGGCGCTTTACCGAGTAAGGGCCATGGTACATGAGACGCAAGCGCAGCGTAAGCGCAGTGTTGCGCGTGACTACGTTAATTCCTTCTACTTGAAGATAATTGAAATATATATTCACTATTCGATCCGATTCGAAAAGTATTTCCTCATCCTTAATTTAAAATCAAATGTTCGAACTGAGAGTCGACTTTCAGATCAAACTGTGCAATATTCGAATTTTAATAGATCATTCAAATTTGTAATCGAATATTCGAATTCAGAATCGACCCTGGTAGACCCGTTGATTACCTACATCGATATGATCATTCAGTCGATCTTCAATCGGTTAATGGTCGATAAAAATGATAAAATCTTTGCAAAAAAGGAAAGAAATCGACTTGGACAGGTGATGAATTCGAGTCAATCATTTTTGTTTTTTCAAAGATTTCAGAATTCATATCGACCATTGACCGATGAACGATCGACTGAGTGGACACATCAATATGAGTACACGACCAACGATCAATAGCTCAACAACGAGTCCGTTAAGGGAATTTTCGGATTAAAAATCGAGATTCGGATCGAATTCTTGAATACTCAAATTTCGAATTGAATGTTAGAATTTCGAATATGAATATTTGAATTTCAAATTGAATTGAATATTCGTATTCGATCCGCTTCGAATTATTTGTCGTTTCGAATTATGCGCACACCCCTAATAGGAATTCAATCTGCGTCATATCGGTTGAACGATTCTTGAAATATTCCCAATTGTATCATTTTTGGAAATAGGCTACAGTTTCATACTACTAATCCCATTTCATTCCAGCAGAGCCCAAAAAAAATCGTCTTTATGAGCTGCACTACCCGTCAATAGGTGACTCATAACTTTCTCTCGTATTATTCGTCTAAGACTCCAAATTTGAATACCATTTGTGACGTCTTGAAAATAATGTTAACAGTTTGATTCAAATGATGAATGCTGCGTCTAATGGGGAATACTTATCTTTTATCATTTGGATAGACGAATGATACTAACCTGCGGAAGATGAAATGACCTATTAAAATAGAAGTGGAAAGTCACAAATTCCTTGACAAGTGGACTGCCACAATTCCAGAACCATTTGATACTTTTAAGAGCCAGGTAGAAATCCCAGTTTTGCGCATAAACTGCCAACGATATTGGTGCCCTCCAATGCTCCAACAGCGGCTCAAGATGATCGAGATCTTTAACATCAGCATGTGTTGTGAATGTTACTGTTTCCAAACAGTTGACTGAGGAATTCATCGGTATGTGATTATAAAGTACATGGAAATGACCATGTTGAACAGTTCGTGGTTCTAAACTTTTTCCCTCGCAGGGTCCATGGATCTGAAAAAGAGTCAAATTGAGATTTTTCAGTAATTTTCTTTGTCAGTAGTCTTTTGAGAATATTCTGGAAAATAAGCGAGATGAGGTGATTCCGCCTGAATTCTTTTTTCTAGAGAATTTTAAGAGCATCAAATAGAACAGTAGAACAGAATCACTTTATCTCATTTAGTCTTCGAGATATTCGTAGGAAGGCAATGATGGAAATTGACTTCTGTGTCACCCCTTCATCAATAAAGGGATGGAAGGAGGGAAATTTTTCTCAATGTTGTAGGATTGAAGAGGACTTCTTAGCTAAGTAGACTTCAAAGAAATTTTGAGAAGAACTTGCAAAAATAGACACATTACCAAGATTTCGAAAAGTCTCAAGAAATCCAGGGCAAAATTTCCAGATTTCTGGTTAAGGAGGAACAGCAGCAAAAATTGAGACGCAAGATTAGTTATGAAAAAATTCTCTGATATTATCGAATCTATTTTAGAGTTATCTACAAATTTTTGAAGAAATTCACCCTACCGATTCTGAGTAATTAATTATCAAAATTTGCCATTTAACGCAAGCCTTTACGTATTGTTATTTGTGCGGTTACCCCTTACAGCTTCAAAACGCACAACGCGTATCAAATGTTTGATATCTGTATTAGTTGATCCAAGAACAATTAACATATAGAATCTGATGAAATTTCACCTTACCAGTTTTTAATAACTAAAAAAGAGGAGAAAAAGATTCTGAGCTGTCTCTGTCTAAGACAGACAATTTTAGAGTTTAGCTCTCTTATACACTTCGTTTGAGCATACCTCGTCCCTGCGCCCCGTTTCGTCTTTTACCACGACCCTGCGGAAGACTGCTGATCCTCCTTAAATCGTTAACCCGTCAAGTACGGGACCCATACGCCGTGGCCGGTCCTCATCGGCCGAGAGCTATCTAAGGGCCATGCTACATAGGACACAGGCGCAGCGTTGTGCGTTACCACGTGATTTTATACAATTTGAATATAATGTAAATGACAGCTGTGAAAATTATGAAATCTCATTTCATTCTAAGTTGATTGAAGATGCAAGAAAAAGAATGGATTCCAATAGATTATCACTATTTGTATATGGATGAGCTTCACTCAATTTATTATCTCTTGAGTTTTATATCTATATTATGAATAATTCGGGTTCCAAATAGAATTTCTATTCTTCCTGATTGCCGTCAGAATGAAAAGGTACTTATTTTGTAGGAAAAATTGTCTACTTTCGAACGGCGAAATAAAAAATAGTAGTATTCCTAGGGAGAAAGCTAAGAAAAATGGTGATTTTTGAAAAAAAATAATTTATCGAACACCTTTCCAATAGACTTCTTCTGAAAAATCTGAAATTCTCACCATTTGTGGGGCTCATTGAGATGAATCTTTTAAGCTGAACTTGGATGTAATCGCTTGAATAGTTTTCGAAATATAACCTCTTTTCATAAAATGGTTTTTGGTCAATATCTCAGAAGCTACTGGAGCGATTTCGCCCAATTTCAATACCAAATTTTTCGTTCATTAGATGCACAAACTAACGAAATTTGAAGTCTCTAACTCAAATAGTTTTTGAGCTATCGTGTATAGTAAATTCAGGATAAAAGATACTGTCATTGAAATTATCTGCAAACGAAAAATCTCAGCAAAATGTACCCCGAGTGAAAACTGTGAGTTCAAATGAGATGTATTTCATCGTTGAGAGTGGAGGCTGTGAATCAATATTTCGCGGAGAAAAATTGAAAGAACGATTTCTCGAAAATTCGAGTTTTCTAGAAAAGTGCTCAACCGATTTCGCTCAAATTTCACTGACAGCAATTTGCATCGGGAAGGAAAGTACTGTTAAATTTTCAGCACACCAAGAATTACCGTTGCGGTGCAATGAGCTGATATCTGTCACACATACACACACACATACATGCAGACATTTTTTAAAAATGTCATTTCTCGGCGTTTTGGATCATTCTGAGTCATATTCCAGAGGCATTCCGCACTATTTCACTCGATTTCTGGGTCGTATTTTTTTATTTTGTTCATTTTTGAATATGTTGCTGACATGGTTATCAGAAGTCATTTCCCGAAAAAAAAAGGAAAAAAAAAATTTTTTTGACGAAATTATGACCATTTTTGATTTTGGAAAAATGGCATATGTGCTCATTTCTGTGTAGCTTTGAATACTCATATCCTCTTCAATATTAGTTTTATGGAAAAAAAGAAAGGAGACTTTTCTTTCGAAAAATAGTGATACTTTGCAATAAAATTTAGTACGGAAGTTGAAAGTTAATATTTCTATTTTTTAACAACAAACTTAATAAACAAATAGCCGAAACACAACTTTGACAAATCTTTAAAAATCTGAAAAAAATATATGTTACGGATTGAATTATTTTTGATTTTTCTGTAAATTATCTTTTTCCGTTTCGAAATGGTTGACGAGATATTGTTTTTTTAATGTTTTCGCGTGGTCCGTGGCCGATGCTCCAGAGCCTTGCGCATGCGCACAGCGCACTAGCAGCAGGTCACGTGGGAATTGGCGCGTAAGTTGAGCACTTTCCATCGCAGAGGTTCTCACGTGACCTGCTACTAATGCGCTGTGCGCATGCGCAAGGCTCTGGAGCATCGGCCACGGACCACGCGAAAACATTAAAAAAACAATATCTCGTCAACCATTTCGAAACGGAAAAAGATAATTTACAGAAAAATCAAAAATAATTCAATCCGTAACATATATTTTTTTCAGATTTTTAAAGATTTGTCAAAGTTGTGTTTCGGCTATTTGTTTATTAAGTTTGTTGTTAAAAAATAGAAATATTAACTTTCAACTTCCGGACTAAATTTTATTGCAAAGTATCACTATTTTTCGAAAGAAAAGTCTCCTTTCTTTTTTTCCATAAAACTAATATTGAAGAGGATATGAGTATTCAAAGCTACACAGAAATGAACACATATGCCATTTTTCCAAAATCAAAAATGGTCATAATTTCGTAAAAAAAAAATTTTTTTTCCTTTTTTTTCGGGAAATGACTTCTGATAACCATGTCAGCAACATATTCAAAAATGAACAAAATCAAAAAATACGACCCAGAAATCGAGTGAAATAGTGCGGAATGCCTCTCCATTGAAATCTCGAAATCGAAAAAAATCACGTTTACAATGCTTCCATTCAGAAGCAAAAAAAAGTGGTAGAATATTGGAAAAAAAAATTCCACCATTCCGAAGTCGGTTCCATCACCTATCCAAATAAATTTTTTTTATTCTATATCTGTGATAGTATTTCAGAAAATGATTTTTTCATGTGAACGGAGAGGGTCGATATGACGTATGGACCCAGTACTTGAGGGGTTAATTATTTAAAATGAATTTTTTTTTGTTATCACAAAGCTATTCCAAAAGCTGTGCCTACACTGAAAAAGAAAATGTTTGTTACAAGAAAATTTTCTTAATTGAAGAAAATTTACTTCACCCCAGGAAATTCCAATCTGTATATACATGAAAATTGCGAAGGAAAATTGTGTTGAAAGGCAGTATTCTTGCTGCAGGAATGTTTTTTCTCAGTGTATAGTTCATGGATTTTTTATTCAATAAAATTTACCTTTTGTTCAAGTCCATTCGAGAGACTCCAGATAGACAATAAAATTGAGAGCCTGAAGATCGAAGTTTTTGAAATAATGCCCATATTATAACAAACAGAATTATCTACAAGGGAACCTTGATTTTTATCTTTTCCTCCGGTCTTTTAATTCCTATTGTTATTTCTCCTTCCCACTGCAGTCAAATTTATCGAAGACAATGGAACGTGTCAACTAACGTCACAACCTGTTAAACTTAGAAAATTATGGAATCAATGCAGACGCCACCTCGAATAGTCAATCAATATATCAAAATTCTTAATGAAATAAAAATTATAAGGATTATATTCTCTGAAAATTGTGAATTTTCTTTAGGTTTTTGAAATCACACGTATGAAAATACTTTATAAAGTCTTTATGAAGAATTCTTTATAAAACGTGTTTTATAAGAAATTGGAACTTTTCTTATAAAGATTTTTCTATGGAGTCTTTATCGTAGCTCTATAGAAATAGTATGTTATACTACTGCCTCGGCTTCGCCTCGGGCATCATATCACGCGGTGCAAAATTTCCAACTATCTGCCAGCGTGGTGTATACGATTTTTCTTTATAGCTGGTCGAAGGGTGCGTTTAAAATTACACTCAAAAAGATAATATAGCATTTTCGTCAACATTGATGCCTTCCCGGACATTTGCGGCACGAGGGAAGCGAGTGCTGCTGGTCAGGGGCAGGCATCAATGCACCGATAAATAAATAATAATAACAATACCGTGGTGGCCCCGGTTTCTGACCATACTCCAGTAACTGACAGTTTTTGCAAATTTCTCTGTTATCTTTGAATATATAGTCTATTGTTTAATATGCAATTGCTGAGCTCGCTTAGCGCAACATATATGTATTGAAATAATCAAATTACATTCAATGAAGAGATAGTTGTTGCCTCCGATTCATGTTGTCAGAAACTAGCTTCAAAGTGTCAGATATCGGGGCCGCCACAGTAATGGAATCTCCAATGAAACGGTAAAAATTCGATTTTATCATTAGTTTTTTGATAAGATCTCGGAAACTAAGCAAGATAGCCTAATTTCACCCTAGTCTTTTTCTGTAGCTCCCAGAATTCTCCACAGAAGAGCCGCAGTCCAAAATCGCTCCATCTCCTTTACTTCCCCCAATATTCTCAAGAAAACAAATAAAAAATTTTCTATCGCCTTTTTTCAAACACTTCAATTATATTATTCCATAATCCTTTCATCGGCTGCGGTTTCGTTATATGAGGATATTTCGTTCATCTTATTTTTATTGATCTCCAGAGTCACTATTAATGTTTGGAGAATAATCACTATCGCAAAACTACAAATGAATTCCAAGCGCATTTTGAGGCTGTACATAAGAGTATCGGGCATCGGTGCGCGTATAAATTTTTGCTCCCGCTGTTACAGCCTTCCCGCCCGCTGTTACAGATGGCGCGCGTGTAGTTTTACCGTGGCACGCATCTTCCATTTCATCTGAAAATACGACTATAATACATTAACAGTAAAAAAAAGAAAAAAAAAGGAATTCTCTTTTTTTGATTCGAAAAAAATTCTATCCCATCATTATCCCATTATCGAACTAGGCTTAAAATTTGTGTTTTTAGTATTCGTGAGAATTATTTTTTTAATCGAAGGATAATAACAGTCTTAGAATTCATGTTTCAACTTTGAAATAAATGAAAACCGATCAGAATGATCATGAATAATTTTCTGCATAAAATTTTCAGAAAATTCTTCAAAAATAGGCATTTTCAACAAAAAAAAACCATATTGGACAGTTTTTCATAAAGTTACAATCTTTCCAAAAAAAACCCGAAATTTCAGAAAATTCATATCTCCGAAGTGGCTGGATCAAAAAATTTGGAAAAAATCACAGAAGCCTCTTTCGAAAGGCACAGAAGGATCCCCAAGTTTCAGCCGAATCGGAGATGCAAAGGCAATTGGTAACATGAGTTGGCATGGAATGCCCCATATATACGTTTCATAGAAAACATCTTCACAAATTTTTTTTTTTTTAACGTTCCCTTCGGAGGCACTCCTGTAAGATCCCGAGTCGAAATTTTAATGCTCGTTTGCTTCTCCAAATTCTCCAAGTCGGGAGAATTTGAAGAATCATAGGAGGAGCATACCTCCTATCATATTAATGTATTTTGAGTGCTCGTTTCATTCTCCTCGATGTAGTTATTTCCTAAAATACATCGAGGAGAATGAAATGAGAATGTTAAGGAGAGCTCATTGAATCCTCGTTGAGCTCTCCATTTTTCAGATTGTGGGATGGGTGGGGGAATTTCAATATTAAAATGGTAAATTTTCTATAAATTTTTAAGAGTTAATTTCAGATCCAAAAGAAGTGGAAATTCCTCATTGAATATAATCAATGTTAGAAATTGCCATCTTCTACAAGTTTGAAACAATCTCTCAAGAATTAACGTCAAATATCCGGCGGACTTCCTCGGTTTACCATTTCAATTAATAATTCCAATTAGTCAAAAGAAGAAAACAAAAATATAACAAACATGGAATCTATTGTTTTCATCGACAATTATGGATATTCCATCACAAGTATTAATACATCACTGTTCCCGAATGTAACTATAAATTAGTAATGAGAGAACGTGGAGAATCAATTGAGGATGACAAACGGATCCTGAGACGTTGGAGTATCGAAGGAGATTCATGCGAGGACAAGGAGTAGTAAACGAGCGTTATTTTTCGGTTGGAGAAGTAAACGAGAATCAAACGAGTGTTAAAATTTCGACTCGGGATAGTTATTTCACGATAGTATCTCTTGGCAGAACTTTATCCCTAATTCATCAATAATTAATGAACAAAATAGTTAAAGCAAGTAATGAGTAGATAGTAAAAAAAAAGAAAAGGCGCAAAGAATAAGAATGACATTGAAATGCAAGAAAGAAATGAAGTATAAAGGGACAGCCCCGAACGTCACAGCGAAAGGAAACCGTAGTACCACTGCTGCGGATAGGTCGCGCATCATCGGAATCCCGTCCGTAAGCGGAGTTTGACAAAAAGTACATATAAACGAGATCGTGGCACAGTTTGACACATTTATCTGGGGAACAGACTTCGTTGCTGTCGGAACCGCACAACGGCTCCAACGGCTCAAGTGTCTGTATTTTTGTTAACACTGTTTGGTGTTTTCCATCCAGTTATTTTTCAAAGGATAACTATTTCGCTGGTGAGGGATGATTATTGATTAAATAGAATAAACTATTCAGCTGAGAGATAAAATCTTTGTAGAAAGTGATTTTATGAGGAATGTCTGTATAAAATTCCATTTCCTATAGACATTTTCTATAAAGAATGAATTTATAAAATAGTATTTAAAAAAAAAATATTACTACTATCGTATATACTTTTACTTTCGTACTTTTACTTTTGCTTTCCTCTATGAATTTTTTTTCATAAGAATCACCTTTATAGAGCAAAATTTCATCAAGGGTAGCTCCTTTACAATATCACTCTATAGAAGATATCATCAATGATCCTATCGGATACAACTGCGTTTTTCTCATTCAGAAGAAGTTTATACATATTTTTCTTATTAAATTTTTTTTATAGAGCTACGATGAAAACTTCATAAGAAAATCTTTATAAGAAAAGTTCCAATTTCTTTTAAAACACGTTTTATAAAGAATTCTTCATAAAGAATTTATAAAGTATTTTCATACGTGACGCGTTCTTGAAGGGTTAATTTGCGAAATTTCTAGAAATTACCCTCTTCGTACACGATTTGCTGATATCAGTCTGCAAGAAGTGACTGAACCAAATTCACACACATCTACAAGTTAATGTGTAAATGATCTACCTTCAATTTACTTAATCACATTTAAATCATATTGTAATATTGTATAAGGATTCCGGTGAAAGAATATGATATATTTTCAAAATATCCGTTCTGCAGCGAACTTCTAATTGATGAGCAGATAAGCCTATATAAAATTATATACCAAACAATTTTTCAATTTTTACGTACTTGATAACACAATCGCAATAGTGCCGAGAAACTGAAGGGATTTCTCCTGATATTCACTTGATGAGTTCCAGGGTAGAACGAGTTGACCTGGAAAATAATGTCCCCTTTATATATGAAAGAGTTTCGTAATGTTTTCCTAAAATTTACTAAAAACTCCCAGAAACCAAGAAGAATTAAGAAATCAACGCCATAGAACAAAAAACATTTTGATTCCACTTGTGAGCAAATAGACGTCATCTTTTTCGTCACGACACGTCTGATAAGATCTAAAAAATAAGTACAGGATTGAGCATGACCTCTGCAAAAAGAGACTCATTTTCTTTTTCTTACCACGTGTGTTTGCTGTTCAACGTCTATCAATGCGTAGAATCATTCCTCATTTAAAACTATCGAAGAATGTATATTTTGATAATCCAATTAATCTTTGGTTCGTAAATGTACTTAGCTGGATGTATCTATAGACACAAGAACTCCGTTCTAATTTACTGAATAAGGTTTCATATATGATGCAATTCAAATGGGAAAAAATATCTGAAAAACATTTCCATACAGAATTTCTCATGAAAAGAAATTGTGTAATAAAAATATTTTATTTCAGATAATATTCATAGAAAAAAAATTTGCAGTCTCCGAAAATGCGGCTACAAAAAATTAATGTATCGGAAAAGCTTTCAATAATGATAACTGAGAATTCATTCTACAAAGCCAAATAATATCCAATGGAAATCGCTGAATAGAAACGAAAATTGAACTTGAAGACAAAGAGGAAAATCTCATTCCAAACAAAATCTATGATAAATGGATACAAAAAGTAGTTGAAAATTACAATCAAGATAAAATTGAGAAATTCTTGAAAAATGTAACGAGCCTCTTACAAAATTAAGAAAAATTTATTAGTACTCAAGAAAATATACAATAATTAGTAAAAAAAATGCCAATTGATCATTCATTTATTCACACAAAATGATATATATATTATTTGTCTTTATTAAAAATGAATAACTAATATATGTATCCCACAAAAATATCGATAATTTATTTTCATCAAAAATGAATTATTAATATTTTCACCAAATATTTATTCTAAGATCGAAACACAGTTATGACACAGAAATTAAACGAGGGGTGCGTTGTTGCTCGCTCGCTCGCGACTTGGGGTACGTTCTGGCTTGCTCTCTACGCTCGTTCGTGAATGGAGGAGTGTTGTCGCGTTGGTTTTAGAATGTGTTTGACCTTTCAGAGGTCACAGAAAAAACTTCCCGATTCATTCATTGTCTGGCGACAGATTTTCTTCATAATGTGAAAGGGCTGTTCGTTTTACCATAAGGCCCACCCCTCCCCTCCCGGTTTAATTTTACCGCTGGGTGGTCCCTTTTGCCCCACCATCCTCTACTAGTGACGTATTTTTGATTGAAATTTGGGAATTTTTCGCAAATTTCGTATTTTTGCTTTCGAATGGAAGCTTTGTAATCGTAATTTTTTTCGATTTTGAGATTTCATCATAATATGACTGCAAATGACCCAAAACGTCGAGATCCGTCGTTTTTAAAAAATGTCTGTGTGTGTGTGATGACGCATTTTCCGCTTTACTCTGAAGTGAGGTTAGCTAGCGATCTGAAAATTTTACCATAAGTTCGCCATGCGTGCCCCAAGCTCTCACAAAAATTTCAGCTAAATCGGCCGGATAGTTTTTGAGAAAAATGAAAATGTGGCAATATCGTTTTTTCGACTTTTCTCGATGAAAAATTGAATCACAGCGTCCAGTCTCCGCGAGGAGATGCGCGTCCAAGAGCCGCATCTTTGACCCCCGGGGTGGTGGGAGCTCAGATTTTTATTTTAGCCAGTAGAAAACTTTTGATAAATTTTTCGTGAAAATCTTGATTCCACGATAACTTAATAAATAATTGAGCTAGAGACCTCAAATTTTGTGAGGTTATACATCTGATGAGCACAAAGGTTGGTATTGAAACTGGGCGGAATCGGTCCAGTAGTTTTTTAGATATTAGCATAGAAACATCAGAAAAGGCAAGCTATATCTTCAACCTTGAATTATCTGCAACCTTGAATTAGGCTGAGTTTGGGCAAGGCTAAACTCGAGTTAGCTAACTTGACTATGAAGTTGAAGCTCAAGATTTCAATGGAATATGACTCAAGATGTTCCAAAAAGTAGAAATATGACAATAAAAAAGAATTTTGTTACTCATAGCAAACGAGGGGATTCTCATCATCTTCAGAACATTCAAAGAGATATCATATTTAACAAAAAGAACATGAATTGACGTGATTAATATGAATAAGATCAGTGTTGGTAGATTTGAAATTAAAAAATTCATTCGGAAGCTTTCTGCCAATTGCATTGGCAGAATATTAGATGTAAGATTCTCAAATTACGCACAAGTAATGGGGCTCCTGCTTGTTTTCATCACTTTTCCGTAAAAAACACAGAAACTAATGAGCTGACATGGCTCATAATCTAATCAGGGCTAAGTTACATGAAGATGATTCCATTCCATTAAAAAAAAATTTGATCAGATAAGTAATGGCAGTGCAATCGTTTTTCAAAATTTCCTCCCATACGCACATACATACATACATACATACACACACACACACACACGGACAGTTCCGTAAAAATCTCAGAAGTTCATGTCAGCATCTTGAAATATCGAGATCTGATGAAGAAACGAAAATCGATTTTCGGGGCAAACACAATAACTTCCTCATCGGGAAGTTGAAAAAACCTCGTATTCCCTCGGGAAACGGATGAAAAATGAGGATAAAGGAATATTCGAAGGAAATCAGCCATCATGAAAATCCCGATTTTCAAATGTTCATAACTTTTTTTCTATAGTGTATTTTCTGATGAAATTTTACAGTGACACTGCCTATGTCGTCAGGAAGTAGCCTGCAAAATTCCACAACAGTATCGCGAACGGTTCTATGAATCCGATAGAGCAGACATTGTCATTTTTACTGATCCCATATAGACGTCCATTTCGCTCTATCTCGCTTATTTACCGAGATAATTGCGAAAAACCGTGCAAACTCCTCCCTGATTCCATATTACCGTCCATTTCGCTCTATCTCGCTTATTTACCGAGATAATCGAGAAAAACTGAAAAAATTCCGCCGATACTGGATATCTCGAATCGTTGCGGCTTTTGGCCTTTCAGGTTCCCCCATCATCTTGCTTTCTGTCATCTCTTTGCGAAATTTCAAGGAAAACCTCGTATTCGCTTGGGAAATGGGTGAAAAACGAGGATAAAGAATATTCGAAGGAAATCAGCCATAATGAAAATTCCGATTTTTAAATCATCATAACTTTCTTTCTGTGGCGTATTTTCTGATGAAATTCTACAGTGATACTGCCTATGTCGTCATGAAAGAGCCTGCAAAATTTCATAACAGTATCGCAAACGGTTCTGAGAATTCGATAGAGCAGAAATGGTCATTTTCATAGAGCAAAGGCCTTTGCCTTTGGGTTTGGCCTGAAAATTCCGCGGATACTGGATATCCCGAATCGTTGCGGCTTTTGGCCCCTCAGGATCCCTCATCATCTTGTTTTCTGTCATCTCTTTGCAAAATTTCACGGAAAACCTCGTATTCCCTCGGGAAACGGGTGAAAAATGAGGATAAAGGAATATTCGAAGGAAATCAGAAATCATGAAAATCCCGATTTTCAAATGTTCATAACTTTTTTTCTGTGGTGTATTTTCTGATGAAATTTTACGGTGACACTGCCTATGTCGTCAGGAAGTAGCCTGCAAAATTCCACAACAGTATCGCGAATGGTTCTGACAATTCGATAGAGCAGACATTGTCATTTTCACTGATCCCATATTGGCGTCCATTTCGCTTTATCTCGCTTATTTACCGAGATAATCGCGAAAAACCGTGCAAACTCCTCCCTGATTCCTTATTACCGTCCATTTCGCTCTATCTCGCTTATTTACCGAGATAATCACGAAAAACTGTCAAAACTCCTCCCCGATTCCATATTAACGGTTCAAATCGATGAATCATTCATTCATTCGTCGAAAAAAATTAACTTTCTTCGGGGAATTTTCTTTTTCATATTCTTTTTGAATTCTAAAAACTGTTCGAAAAGTACACGGAAGTATTTCTACTCATTTATTTACACTCTGTATTATGAAGAGTCATGCCAATTGGACAGTATTTTCATGTCCTTTCATAGAGTGTTAGAACTCATCCAGTGATCGAACTATTTGTCGTACTTTTCTTGAAAAAAGTGATAATCCAGCGACGTATAATACTTCTAATCCTCCAAATATAATATAGAGTTCATGAACTCAGATGAGAATCAATGAAGCTGTTAAATATATTAGTAATTATCAAATTTCTTATGTTCGATCACTGGTGTCTCATCCGTTCAATCACTGGACGGATTTGTTAACAGTTAACTCACGGATTCAGTTACATTGAACCAATATAAGATACCCTCGAATACTGGAGAAGGTTCACTCAACAGCGTATTCGTTAAATATTAACTGAGGGAACTGGCAGGAACTGTAAGAGAATTGCGGGAAAAGGAAGAGATAATGGGCAACTGGAAAACAGCGATCATCTATCCAATCCACAAACGAGGCGTGCAACTATAGAGGGGTGTCATTGTACAGAGGGTACAAGATAATGGCAACGGCGATTGCGAGGAGGCTGGGGCAGTGGTTGGAGAGGAAGAAGAAGCTTTCAGAAGCACAGGCGGGGTTCAGGAGCAAGAGAGGGATACTGGAACAGTTATTCGTGTTGAACACACTGATCGGAAACAGGCTCAAGAGGAAAGGGGGAAGGCTGCAAGTGGCTTTTGTGGACTTCAAGGCAGCTTTCGATAAATTGGACAGAGAAAGACTATGAAAGAAAATGGAAAATATGGGCATGAGCGAAAAATTTATAAGAGTAACGAAGAAAATGTCCAAGAACACGGAGAATAGGGTAATAGCGGGCGAGGGACTCAAGGTGCCGTTCAAGACGAACAAAGGAGTGAGGCAAGGATGCTCATTGAGCCTCATCCTCTTCAATATCTACATAAACGGAGATTGAAGCAATGTTAATAATAAATAAATTTCTGGTTGATAACAAGATAAAAATATAAATAGAGTTAAGCTGTAATAGTCGTTTCATAAAAATTCTTATCCATTTTTCATTTGTCTTGTTTTATCAAATTTGTAAATCCCAAGGATAAAACTACAAGGAAAAAATAAAAATAACAAGAAATAATAATATTTGAAAGTTGGCGGTGAAAATAAATACTGCCAAAAATAAATACTAGATGGAGCCATACTGTGAAAAGAATTGGTACTTGCCCCTTGAGAGGGGATATAACCAAAAAGGAATGGAATCTACATAAACGACCTGGAGGAAGAACTGCGAAGGAGAGGGAATGGAGGTACAGCGATTGGGCGAGGCGCAGGCGTAAAAGTATTCGCATTGCTCTATGTGGACGACGCAGCGCTAATGGTGGAAAGATCGGAGGAGCTGGCGAAGATGCTGAAGACGCTAGAGAAATGGTCGGACGAGAATGAGATGGAGGTGAGTGTGGAGAAATCGAAGATAATGGTCTTAGAAGAGATGGGAATACAAAGGCGAGAGGCTGGAGGTGGTGGGTGAATTTAAATACCTGTGATATCACTTCACGACGGGGAATAGACACGGCACGCACACGAGGGAACAGGCTGCAATGGCACAATTGTTAATGAACAAGACACAAAGCGAGATAAAGAGGGCAAAGCTAGAAGACCTGGAGAGGAGACTCTGTTTCATGGGGGGTGGCGGTGAAGTCTGCAGCGCTGTACGGGGTGGAGCTGTGGGGCTGGAGAAGGAACAAAGAGATTGAACGAGTGCAAAAGAAATACGTAAAAGCAAGCATGGGACTGGCAAGGAATACGCCAGACTATATATGAAGAGCGGAATCGAGAAAGAGCAGCGTGGAAGTAGAGGTGATTAGGAGAGCAAGCGCATTCCTCATCAAGATGGGAAATGTGGGAGAGGGGAGATGGCCCAGAAAATGCCTGAGAGAGGAAATAAGAGGGATAAAGAGCCGAAAGCCGACGAGATAGGGCAAAGAGAGGGAAAAAGTGCTGCAGGGAACGTTGGCGGACAGCTGCTAGAGAGAACCTGGGAAGGAAAATTGGAGGAAGCCGCAGTTATGCAGCAGGAACTGATACAGGCATTGGATAGGAGAGAGAGAGAAAAAGATAGGGAGAAGGCTGAAAAATCGAAATACTGTGAGTACTACAAGGAGGTGAAGACAGTACAAGGCATGGAAGAGTATTGGAGCAAGAAGAAACTGAGGCTGGCGGACAAGTTTACGTGGGTGGAGTGGAGGTGTGGAAATGCGGTGCTGGAAGGCAAGAGAGGATTCGACCAAGACAGATGCAGAGTATGTGGCAGGCAACAAAAAAAGCTGGAACATGTGATAAGTTGTGAGAAGATAATGAGGAGAATTGGAAAAGTGGAGGCGGACTTCTGAAAGAAATGGAGAGAAGAAGGTGACCAGGAGGGCTGAAGAAGAAGGCTCGTGGAAATACTGAAGGAAAAACCAAGGAGAAGAATGTGCAGAAGGCTGAGAAATATAGAAGCAGTGATGAGGGGCGCCGAAGAGAACAAAAGAAAAGATATAAGTACCCAGTGAGATAGAGAATAAGTAATTAGTGATAAGAAGGGGACACACACATACTATAGCGAGGGGGCCTAGACTGGGATTAAATTAGTTATTTCATCAAAGACTTGAACTAAAAAAAATGCAACTGTAGTATTAGGAGACAAGTGCTCCAGGCGGATAGAAAAGGAAAGAATGTAAATAATGTAAGATATAGAAGTTACCAGATGTAAGAAGGGGCGGTATTACCGAAGTTAATGAAAAAAGTAACATAAATACTGTAAATGTAATCAAGATAACGATAATGTTGGGGCAGGAGGATAATGTAAAGCGAAAAACCTTGTAACTCTGAGAAATGAATTGAATTGATTTTATAGCTCCAGTGATCAGAGAAAAATATTCTCTCAGTGCAAGAGACCGATCTTTTATTGCTCAATCTGATCTATGATCGATCAAAAATCGACTGATCTGGATTGATCTTTCGCTATTCGATCAGAAACCCTAGCAGCATGTCAAAGTTCATTTTTCCAAAAATATTCATTCTACATCGAAAAAAATTCGATTAAAATTTTTACTCTGATGATAAGTTATACTCTATCACCCTTCAACTAGATTTATCGTCAATCGGTCACTTACCATATGCGAGTCACAAAGTTTTCTCCTCGAATTTCCTTTCCAACAAAAATCAGTTGTGAAATGGTAAAACAGGACAAATCCAGTTATTCCGATCATGCTCAAAAGAATATCTCGGAAACTAAGCGAGATACATCCTTTTAAACAGAAAATTTCAAGAACTACAAAAACGGACCCGGACAGAATTGCCCTATCTCGCTGACTTTCCGAGATGTTCTTGAAAAAACACCAAAGGAATAGAATTATCCTGTTTTACCTCTTTCCTACTGATATCAAAATCCATAAATTCCTTCTTGTGTTTTCTTTGAAGGAAAGAGGATAATTGTCTTCCAAGAACCTCAGGAAAGACATCGACACATTACTTGAACTTCAATTCTTTAGAATTCGTTATTATCATCGTTATTACAATGAAAATATATCTTCGAGAATCTCGTAAGAGTGTCGGCGAGTTACTTGTGCAGTTACGTCACCAGTTGTTTTCATCCGACCGGTGAGTCAATTCAATTGTAATTTGATAAATTTTAACGATGAAGAAATGCAATTTAGGTGTGAATCAATTGAATAATTAATCAACTTCATATTCCAATAGGTCATTTGAAGAATTATCCACATATTCTTCATTTCATCAACGACACGTGAGTGATAACCTAACTTTCTTTCACGTTTTATACGATGATGATACTGAAATTAGCACATATGTAGAAATTTTTTGGATTTTTTTAAACCATGAAATTATTGTAAAAGCAAAAAATATCAAAAAAATTGGCACTGCTAATTTTTTGAATTTTCGACAGGTGCATAAATTTGCATTATTTTCATATTATTTATTTATTGAAAGAAAAAAATCTAGAAATCATCAGTTCCTGCTATTTTCAGTTTCATTTCATACAGAATTTTTTTTACTTGAGGAATTTTTTTTTATATAATTATATCTAATTAGATATAGTCTCCTTGAAGTAAAAAAAGCAGAAGGGCCAAAACGCGAAATTCTAGTGTGAAATGAGCATATCTCCACTTATCATTCCAAAAAAAAAATTTTGGTGTCCTGAATGTTATTTGGGTAATTGAAGATTGAAATTACAAAGTGGCATAACTGCTAATCTTAGAATGAAAGGGATTCATCTCCGCACTTACGTCTCCTTGTTATTAGTATTTCTTCAATGATGAGGAAACATACAATAAAAAAAACTAAAAACGAAGAGCCGTTAGTGCTGGAGATACGTCTCTTCGTTTTCAGTGAATGGTATTTACGCCTATGTTATTATCGTTTATTTTATTGCCAATCTTGCGTAGAAGGCCTAGGACAGTCTGAGGAGCAAAAGAGGTGTAAAGACGCCCCTTTGTTATTTACAAGAAAAATTTAGAATCTAAAAATTTAGATCTCGAAAAGTGCAGAAAAATTATAAGCTTCTAATCTGATCAGATCCAGGTCTATGGAATTTCAAATCTGCCAAAATCTAAATATTTATAATTATATCTGATGCTGATCTGGGTCATTATATTGCGGCTTCGTCAGACTTCATCGAATCTACTAGCATATCTGCTTATATCTCCACAGATATGACATCATATCTACCAAGATACGACTGCAAATCTAATTATATCTAATTGAATAGAATTAGATATAATCCGATGAAATTACATTAAGAATTTTTTTCCCGGATATGCAGTTATGCAGAATGGAGAAAAATCGGAGGAGACTGTGTGGGATCCCGTGGATTTTTTTTGTAATACCAGAGGCGTTGATTATGCTGTTCTGATATTGAATCAACCGATTATATTGAGACAACATGTCATAATGCCGATTTGGAAGAAAGGTGAGTTATATTTAGGTAGTGGAAAGGGAAACGGGATAAGTTCATTTTTTGGCTCATTTTCTCTTAGAAATATACCGGAAAACAAGGGAGGTTGGGTGATTTGGCATGAATGTTAGTTTGTAGGAAATTTCAAGAGCTGCAAAGGAGGATTGGTGCAAAACAGTTCAGTTTCAGGCATATTCTTAGAAAATGGATTTATCCTACTTTAGTTTTGGAAAATCTTCGATAGCACTTTTTTCTGAGAACATCTTGGAAACTAAACGAGATAGCGTGATTTTGCCGGGACCTTATTGTAAATAATTTCAAGGGCTGCAAAAAAAAATTCGAACAAAACAGTCGTATCTCCATTACATTGCGTAATAGTCTCAAAAAACCGAAAGACAAGAAAATAGACTTATTCTGTTTAATTTCTTCACCCCTAGTTTTTCCATTTATTTCCTGAAAATACCGGAAAAATTGGGGAATTTTTCTAAGAATAACTCATTTACAGTTCTCGAATATATTTTTACATAAATTTTTTATTAATTTTTATGATAGTATAATCTTGAAAAAATATATATCAAAAGAATAAAGCTTATAAATTTATCAAACATCACTCAATTTCGGTTCAATAATAATTGAGATGATTGAAAATTAATTGAATTAATTTAATCATCATTTCAATTTGATTTCATTATCTCGAAGTGTTGAAGCAATTACCGCAAAAAATTCTAATTATTTTAAAAATTCATCAACTTTTGTGTCATCTCTCTTTTTCTTTACTATTTAAAGCACTAATAAAAATAACAGTCGATGGAGGAACCAACAGGTGGCTCGAGTACTTGAATTCAATAGGTATCACAGAAGAAATACTCAAGGAAAACCATCAGGAATATACTCCAACAATGATAGTCGGTGATTTTGACAGTATTGATCCGGAGAAACTTCATAAATTGGAGGAACTTGGGGTTTCTGTTATTAAAACACCAGATCAAAATTACACGGATTTCTCGAAGGCACTGATGCAGCTGGCTACAACATGTAAATCGAAAAACATTTCTGTAATTTTTATGATTCTATTTATTCTCCCTCTAAATAATTACATTAATTCAGTAGTAAAGAGGTAAAACATGAAGATTTTGGTTTGTATCAATCATTTTCTGAGAATATCTTTGAAAATAAGCGGGATAGAGCGATTTTGTAAGAATCCTTTCGTGTAGAAAAATTTCAAGAGTTACCAAACAGGATCATGATAAAATCACCCTATTTCGCTCAATTTTCAAAATATTCTCGAGAAAGGAATAAAAAAATTATTTTTCGTTTAATTTGATTTTTTTTCATATTTTTTCTTTTCAAACGCTCGGAAAGTAAGCGAGATAGGGTGATAACGGCACAATCGCACTATCTTGCTTACTTTCCAAGATATTCTCAAAAAAAAAATCTGCAAAATCGAATTCCCTTGTTTTCCCTCTTCACTACTGAATTACATTTGATTACATTTATTATTTTCGTACTCATCAATGAATTGATCTGATAATTGTAGCTGGATGCAGTTTATGTATTTGTTGAGAATGGAGGAAGATTCGATCATCAAATGGGAAACATCAACACACTATATCAAACCAAAAAACTCATGGGCGATGGACATGTGAGTAATTCCAAATTATGAAGGAGATCTCACTCATCATCAATTATTTCATAAATTCACGCATTTTTCCTTCTTTTATCCACTCTACCAAACTGAATATCAATATGGATATTATTTAAGGATGCCCAAGTAGTTCTGATAATTTTTTTTTCTTCAATTATTTTTGGGATTCAGGAACTATATAAGTGCGTTTACTGTTTTTGTCCATTATAGAGAACATTGAGTTCAACGTCCTAAAATTTAAACTAGTCAACAATTGTCGTTGACTGATTGGAATTCTGGGGCGTGAATCTCAATGTCCTCTATATTTATTTATTCATTCATGTACGCAATCTGCATTTTACATAGTCATATAATATATTTATTTTATTTTTATTTATTCCATATGCATGACCTCCCGGCTTTTTACATTTGTTTCCCCACTCTGTACCGCATTCGTCGAAAGACGAGGAAAAACCTCATTTTTTGAGGAAAACCTGGCCAGATACAGTCGTCTCTCGTGAGACTCTAGCTCGGTTAAGCGAAACTGTGAAATTAAAGCTTTTTTCAACTTTTTGGCTTCCCCTCCCGGGATCCGAACCAGGACCTCTGCGGGCGAAACCCCCCGCTTTAACCACACAGCCACTGCCGTCGGTTTAGTTATATAATATACACCCAGCAAAAAAATTAAGGGAACGGTAAATTTTGTCAGTTTTTTGCTTGATTTTCAAATGGCTGTAACTTCGCCAAAAATGATCGTATCAGAATAAATAAAAAATCGTTGGAAAGCTTGAAGTCTCTACTCTTGAAATCTTAAGATGAAAATTTTTTATGACCATTTGTTATAACGAGATAGGAGAGTTGAAAGAGGAAAATTTTTTTTTCTTTTTTTTTCATTTTTTCAACTTGTTCCACGGACTTCAAAAAAATTTTCTCGACTTAACCCTTATGAGGATCGTGTAGCCTGGTCTTTCAGCTTCAATTTCTTTTTTTTGTTTTTTCCCTACGACCCTTTGTTGCTGAGATATTGTCGATTGAATCAAAAAACACCCTTTTGTCTTTAATCGTCGATATCTCAGGAACTACTGATCGCACAGCGAGCGGATGATGAGATTCGTAAACTTGAATAAATTTCCTGTGAGATTCTTGCACTGTTTGATTGAAAAAAAAATTTCTTCCAATTTTAAAATTGGTTCGAAAAAGTACCAAAAAATTGCATTTTTTTCCTTTTTTGAAAATTGCCCTGCATTTTGCGAATTTTGCGAAAATTGAAAATGTTTCAACGTTTTTTTTTAGTTTAATGTGTGCTGGAACACCCCCTAAATTTTTAAGCCAATCGGTTCGACCGTTTTTTTTTCCCGAACGAACAAAGTTTCAGCAAAAATTAAAGGAACACTTTTTTGTGCGTAAACACCAATTAATGATGATTAGGGCCGAAAATGTTTTTTCTCCATTATTTTTCCGTGATTTTTTGTGCAAAATTTGTTGAATTTTATCGAAAAATGAGAACAATGAGGAAAACAAAAAAACAATAAAAAAATTGAAATTTTGTTTTTCATTAATCAATAAAAAATTCGATTTTTTTTTAATCAATAAAAAGTTCATTTTTTTTTTTTTAATCAATGGAAAATTAGAAATTTTCTCTTCTTTTGAAAATCAATGGAAAAATCAATTTTTGTTCTCAAAAAACCAGTAGAAAACTCGGAAAAAAATTTGAAAAATGAAAAACAAACCACCGGAATCGCATTTGATTTGGAGAGATAGTGACTCAGCAGATTTTTTCAAACAATTTTTTTTCGATTTTTTTTCGTTTAAAAAAATTGTTTTTTTGATTTTTTTATTGATTTTTCTTCATTTTTCATTGTTCTCATTTTTCGATGGAATTCAACGAATTTTGCACGAAAAATCACGGAAAAATAACGGAGAGAAAACATTTTCGGCCCTAATCATCATTAATTGGTGTTTAGGGCACAAAAAAGTGTTCCTTTAATTTTTGCTGAAACTTTGTTCGTTCGGGAAAAAAAAACGGTCGAACCGATTGGCTTGAAAATTTAGGGGGTGTTCCAGCACGCATTAAACTAAAGAAAAACGTTGAAACATTTTCAATTTTCGCAAAATTCGCAAAATGCAGGGCAATTTTCAAAAAAGGAAAAAAACGCAATTTTTTGGTACTTTTTCGAACCAATTTTAAAATTGGAAGAAAATTTTTTTTCAATCAAACAGTGCAAGAATCTCACAGGAAATTTATTCAAGTTTACGAATCTCATCATCCGCTCGCTGTGCGATCAGTAGTTCCTGAGATATCGACGATTAAAGACAAAAGAGTGTTTTTTGATTCAATCGACAATATCTCAGCAACGAAGGGTCGTAGGGAAAAAACAAAAAAAAGAAATTGAAGCTGAAAGACCAGGCTACACGATCCTCATAAGGGTTAAGTCGAGAAAATTTTTTTAAAGTCCGTGGAACAAGTTGAAAAAATGAAGAAAAAAGAAAAAAAAATTTTCCACTCTCAACTCTCCTATCTCGTTATAACAAATGGTCATAAAAAATTTTCATCTCAAGATTTCAAGAGTAGAGACTTCACGCTTTCCAACGATTTTTTTTAAATTCTGATACGATCGTTTTTGACGAAGTTACAGCCATTTGAAAATCAAGCAAAAATTTGACAAAATTTACCGTTCCCTTAATTTTTTTGCTGGGTGTATTTGAATTACTTTCTTCTTCTGTGGAATTTGCTTCTAACTCTTTTCAAATCATTTCTCCCCTCTCCTAAGCCTCTACTACTCGCTTTGCTCATTTTATCATTATTTCTTTCATTCATTTCCTAACAATTCACAAAATGTCTCATTCTTCACACTTTACTCCTCCTTCACTGCCGCAGCCACTTCTCGCTTCAATGCCGCGTAGCTGGTCCCATAAAAATTGAATTTATTTCCGTACTGGTTCACGGTTGTGAAATTCGATTACTGAGCCCGTTCTGTACATAACACCGCTCACTTATCAGTAGCTCGAGTATTTTGCTCTCCCTCAGTCTTTTGTTCAGCACCAAGAACCTCACTTCCTGCAGAATCTCTGGACTATCAATTCCATTATTGATAGCTTTATGGAAGAGCGCAAATCCTGCATTACCCCATATGAGACCTTATCATTACCATTTCTTGTTTATTTATTATTAACCAAACAAATTGGTCAATTGATCAGAAATATCAATATAAATATTATTATCATTCAACATCGTTCTACATCTTTTGATCGTTAACTTTTACAATTTCCTATTCATTCTTTTAGGTTGAAAAAATAGTAATGATTTCAAGTAATTCATTAACATGGCTTCTGAGGAGTGGAGAGCACAGGATTAAAATTCCCGATGCCTTACGTCACAACAATTCTCCGATAGGCCTAATTCCATTTGGTTCAACTGTCCAAAATGTCTCAACAACTGGCCTGAAATACAATTTACGTAATTATCTTTTTTCCCTCGTTGATCAACACATCCTTTCCAAGAATTTGAAGTTTTCAGACAACTTTTTTTTTCAGAAAAATTGATTTTATTTTGCAATCAGGTTGCAAGAATTTTGGTAGAAAAATCTCGAAATCTGAGTGAGATAGAGGAATTTTCATAGTAGCCTGGTAACGTTTGACGCAATTATTATTTCTAATTCATTAATCTTGACTTTAAATTTATTGAAACTTGACTCGAATAATGCATTATCTAAACTTTATCTTTTGGGCGCCAGTGCGGCTTATTATACATGAATTCACTGGACGACCAAAAGTCCAGCTAGCTGAAATCTCGAAGGAGGGAGGAGGACGATACTTCTTGCATCCTATACTTTACTTTAATTCTTCGAGTCAGATAGCAATAAATAATGCAAATTTTCAAGATGATAATTTTTTGTTCTGTACACTGTGACGGAAGTGAGACTTTCGGCCCTCGCTGCGCTCCGGCGTAAGCTCACTTCCGTCCCAGTGTGCAGAAAAATAGTATACACACCTTGGGCAGTAAGTAAAAAAGCCTCAGAGCACATGTTTGTTGACCTCGGCTTCAGCTCGGCCAACAATTACATGTGCTCCGAGACATTTTTTACATTACTGCCCTAGGTATGTAATATGCTCAGACTCGACTTCATGTTACAAATGACTTTACTATACAGTTACTGCTTCTGGTCAGGACGGCGTTGAGAGTGGATGGATCTAACCTTGGTGATGATTGAACTTTACCTTGACTCGAACTAGACGTTAGATTGACTTGACGTTGGCTGGACTTTGCGTCGAGCTCCTCAACTGATGTTATTGAACTCTCTGAAAACGTTGCCTGGACTTGCCTTGATGACTTTACGTTGCCGCACTTACCTCAACTCTACTGCACCTCACTTGCCTGTCTTCTATTTTCCTTGACTTGACGAATAGAATCAGCTCTCGAAGTTCTCTTCAAAAAAGGTTACTATATAAATTACTCTATCGCACTCAGAAGCTGATAATAGAATGGAATCGTTCTATCTGAAACTTTCATCATCGTTTTTTCCCAATTCTTCTTATTTTTTCTATCATTATCGTTATTATTATTCACAGATAATGATCAAATGGCTTTTGGAAAACTCGTAAGCACATCAAACACATCCGATGGATCACCAGAGGTGACAGTGAGCACTGACACCCAATTTATTTGGACAATGGACATCGAATCTTTATTAGAAAACACGAAATCTTGAAGTTACAATGCATAAATTTAGGGGTAAATTAAATTTAGGAAAATATGAAAACTTGCATGAGGATGTTTTGTTGCAGGAAATGAAAAAGGCTAAAGTGGTTTTTTTCTTGGAATTTATAGAAAAAATATATAAATTAGATGTGTGCTAATTTCATCATCACGATATACAAATCTGGAACAATCAAGGAAAATGTGATATTTGAATATTTGAATATTCACGAACAGAAATTCTATTGTAAAATAAGCATAATCGGGATCTATGCTCTAAAAATGGGTTTACATATGTGTACGTATGTATACTCACTTTTTTTGGCTGAAGAAACCTCATTAGGAGTCGCATAACATTTAAGGTAGTATCCCAGTGAACTTGAGTATAGTTAGCCCCTTATTTTCTTGATGCCGCCTTAAAGATCTTACATTTTCCTGAACTTTTTCATAATTTTTGTCCATGTAGTTTATGAGATATGAATTATCAAAGTTACGGAAAATAGCGCTGGTGGGGTTGAAACGCCTCAAATGGGACAGAAATAACGAAATTACTAAAAAACCATAACGTTGACCCATTATTTAAAAACTATTGGCGAAGAAAACGGTGTCCGACATTCTGATCACCGTAAAAATATCACTGTAAAACTATCTCCGGGATATATATAATATAATATATATAATATATAATATATAATATATATTATATATATAATATAGACCGGGAACCAAGAAAACAGCATTTTAACTAAATAATAGAAGAGAAAAATATTAAATTCTCCGCATAGTTATTGAGAAATTTTAATTAGTAGGTAGTCTTAACTATTTGCCTCTCTCTCTATCTCATGCATGTGATCAAAGAGAATATGAAAAAAATTGAGAGAGACCTCCAATATGACAGCATTATTTTGGGATTTTTCCAGATTTTTTTGTAGAGATGCCTTTTTGGGGAAAATTTCCGAAGACAATAAATTCACTAAAATGATGTTTTTCAATTCTTCAGGAATTAGTAATGTAAAAAAATTATATTCATAAAGCTGGAGATATAACTTCCGAATAGTTTAATCACTTTTCCGGATAAATCAAATCACATTATTCGGACCCTTGCGGTTTCGTAGCAACGGTGAAGTTGCAGTGAAAAGATGGTCGATTCACGGTCGATTTACTTTACCGTCAATCGACGTTCTTTTGGCAGTCGAAGCAGAGTCGATTCACGGTCAATAATGGGTGTGCTTGTTTCATTCTCGCACCGACTTTAGATGGTGAATTGTTAGTGACTAAGCAGTCGTTTTATGATCGAAACCCGGTAGATTGAACGTCGTTTTATGGTTGAAATCCGGTAGTTGAAACGTCGTTTTATGATCGAAATCTGGTCGTTGAAACTTCGTTTTATGGTCGAAATGCGGTAGTTGAAACGTCGTTTTATGGTCGAAATGCAGTCGATTCAATTCTTAACTCGACTGAGTCTCGGCTGCCAAACATAGGCTGATGAAAAAATAACGAACTGTAGCACTGATTTCACGTCATATCTTTTATCAGTCATTTTTCACTTGAAAAAATATAGCAGTCGAAAATCTGACATCCAAAAATCAGAATTTTTTTAAATTGATGAAATTATTTCTGACTATGAAATGACTTCTTACAAATCTAATTGCATTTCATTTCCTCAAGAAAGGTTGGCGGCAATAAGAATATCAGGATCAAAATTAATGTCATTGTTGCGTGTCAACACGTATTGAAAATGATTCATTTAAAATATCACAAATATTCAAATTTAATAGGAAAATTCCACGAATAGGATTAACACTTTTTCCCCAACATCTGGCGACCATTCCCTCAACAAGTCCTTAATCCTACCTCAATATAACAATAAAATACACGTCCTAACATGCGAAACAACCTCTCCTCTTCACCAAAAATGAGTCATCGTTAATCCCCAGTAAGAAAACTATTTCTCCTCGTTAATCCCATACAATAAAAACTCCGGAAGAGTTTTTGGGTACTCATTAATCCCGTGCAATAAAACCTCCAGAGTTTTTGGGTCCTCATTAATCCCGTGCAATAAAACCTCCAGAGTTTTTGGGTCCTCGTTAATCCCGTGCAATAAAAACTCCAAATGAACTTTGGGTTTTTCCTTGGGTCGTTTATGACCTGCAGCTGCAGCTAACATTGGCGACACTATCCCTACGCATACCCCCACCCCAACGACTCCGAACATCTGCCTTACTTGGGGAAAGGCCCACTAGCAACCAATGGAGAATTTAGCCGCCCTACCCTCAAATTTCCGACCAATGGGAATCGAGACCCCTCCAACAAACATTTTACATTCTAGGCACATAAATACAGCAGTTTTAGAATTTTAAGTTAGTAACGAATACAATCTCTTAAGGAGAACAACACTTGTAAATATTTTAGCAAAAATAAAATCTAAGTCTTGTTTTCAAACACTTGTATTCAATCCAAGTCTCCTAGTCTCCAAGTCAACCCTTCCTACCCATTCACATCACACACATTTGAATTAGCTACATAAAGAACCAATTCGGCGTGTAGCAGTTTCCCTCAAGTATCTCTGAGAAGGTCAGACTCTTGGAACTTACAACTCCAAGAGATTCTAACGAATAATACTTTGAGACGAAACATTTTGGTCCTTCGAGCCGGATCATCCGGAAAAACACTAAGTAATTACAGCTTTCCACCGGGGGAGCTAGAGAGAAGAACTTTGTCTCATGACAAAGAACACACCTAGAAGAAGACCTAGGAGGACACCAACGCACATCCGTCAACTCAACCTATCCACTGCATCAAGTAAAAGAATGGCGGACATTGAAAACCTCAAAGGCAAACGCACAAGCTTCAAGAGACATTTGACAAAAACAAAGAATTGGCTGGAAGCAAATGAAGCGACAGCAAGTGCAGAACTGTTAGGTGTCAAAGAAGAACAGCTTCGCGGAAAGTTCCAAGAATGGGAACGCTCCAACACACAATTATTGGAACTCGACGTGGATAACCAAGGAACTAATGAAGAAGAAGCAGACACAGTTGAAGCTGGCTATGAAGAGCTCCTGGCGCAGATTATTCAGCTGCGGAACCGAAAAATTCAACCTCTCAGACAGGAACCCCTGCACATACAGCAGAACCAACACCAAGCTACAGTTCACACACAGCGCAACATCAGAACACCAGAAATGCCAATTCCCAGTTTCGATGGGAAATTCGAAACTTGGCGAAAATTCAAGGATCAGTTCTGGGCTCGCATTGGTAAACATGACACGATTGATGATGTTGACAAGCTAGAGTACCTACAGTCAGCACTATCAGGAGAAGCCGCTCAAGCCATTGCAGCATTAGAACTGACAGGCACAAACTGGAAACAGGCATGGGACCTCCTGAATAAGAAGTTTGACAATCCAAGGCAAACTCTACGACGTCACTGTTCACTTCTCCTTAACATTGGGAAAAGGAACAAGGAAACAAACAAATCACTTCTGGATCTCGTGAATGCAGTGAGGCAACAACTGAGATCAATCAGTGCTTTCGGAGAGTTGAAGGAACAGTTCAACGCGTTAATTTCAACAATCATTTTGAATCAGCTGGATGAAGACCTCATTTTCCAATGGGAGATAACACAGGAAGGAAACACCATGCCAGATTATGAGAAACTTCTGGAGTACCTGGAGAAACGAGGAATCTGCGCAAAGATGTCTGAAACTTCAAGAACGAATAAACCCAAGCCAGAGCCGACAACAGGAAGGACAAATCAACAAAGTAATCCAAAACCCAATCAGTCGGGAACTCCAAAGGCTCAAACATTCGTCAACACCACAACTCCAACAAACCCAACGATTCCAGCAACTCCAAAGAAATGTCCAGTATGCACAGAAGACCATAGAATCTACGACTGTTCCAAATTACGAGACATGACAGTGGAAGAACGCACAAAATTAATCTTCACTCAAGGTCGCTGTCTCAATTGCCTCATGAAAGGACACGGTGTCAGGGAATGCGCAGCGAAAGGCAGATGTAGATCCTGTAAGCACAAGCATCATACGCTCCTCCATCGAGAGCAAGAAAATGGATCATCGCAAGACGAAAATAATCAGGCATGACTAGCACCAGACACCCCTGCAAAGCGTTTGGAAATATCACTCCCACTGGAATCATCAGGACAAGACATTCTTCCCACAGCAGTCATCAACATTTGGAACAAGAAGAAACAACCGATTCCATGTCGTGCACTGATTGATAGTGCGTCTACCAAGAACTTCATCACCGAGGAACTTGCCAACGAATTGGGAATAACTCAAAAGAAATGCACAATTCCAGTCGGAGGCCTAGACCAATCAACAACAGTGATACACAAGACAGTTATAGCAACAATTACGTCAAGAATCAACAATTTCAAAAGAGAATTAAAATTCCTCATCGTACCGAAAATCTCTGCCTCGTTACCTTGTGAACAGGTTGACAGAGAAACACTGAGTATACCTCAAAATCTACCTCTCGCGGATCCAGACTTCCACAAACCCTCAACAGTGGATATTCTATTAGGATCCACCACTTCAGTCTCAATCCTCAGCATTGGACAAATCAAGCTTCCCAATGTAGAAGAAACATATCTTCAAAAAACTCTGCTTGGTTGGATAATATCAAGCAGCACCGACGATGATGTAAACCCTACAATGGCAAGGTGCCATTTCACTCAGATCATCGACAACTTCAAGAAATTCTGGGAAATTGAAGACATCACATCCTGCAAAAAACATTTATCTTTCACCGAAGCAGCTTGTGAAGAGAACTTTCAGCAGCACGTCACTCGCACACCAGAAGGCAGATACATGGTAGCTCTACCATTCAATGACAGAAAGGAATCCTTAGGTACCTCGAAACTCCAAGCCAAACGAAGACTTCTGGCACTAGAACGCAAATTCCGATACAATTCTAGATTCGCCGAAGAATACTCAGCAATCATCGAGGATTACAAACAGCGCGGTTATCTCAAGGAAATACACGATGAATCAGAAGAAGGATTCTTCTTACCACACCATGCAGTCTTCAAGGAAACAAGTCACACAACAAAGGTACGAGTAGTCTTCGATGGATCAGCACGCTCCAGCACAGGTGTATCTCTCAATGAAGCACTGATGGTTGGCCCAACTATACAAGACGACATTCTGGCTCTCGTACTACGCTTCCGTCTTCACAACTATGTCTTCACGGGAGATATAGAGAAAATGTACCTCCAAGTTCTCGTGCGCCCAGAAGATAGGAAATTCCAACGTATTCTGTGGCAAGATGAAGGGAAAATCAAGACATACGAGTTACAGAGGGTCACATTTGGACTCGCATCTGCTCCATACCTAGCCGTGAGATGTCTCCATCAATTAGCAGACGATGAAGGAGAGAAATTCCCAGTAGCAGCGCAAAAACTCAAAGAAGATACATACGTCGATGATGTATTCACCGGAGCATCAACAAAAGAAGAAGCAGTAAAACTCGCACAGGATATGATCAGCCTACTCGAATCTGGAGGATTCTCTCTACGTCAATGTGCATCAAACTCTCCAGAAATTCTCCAAGGACTACCAGAATCTAAGGTCAACATCCAACTACTTGGTGGCGAGGATCCTACTCTCAAGACTCTTGGCATACACTGGGACTCACAGAATGATGTCATAGTTTATACAGTCAATCCAATAGCCACCAGAGAAACCATCACCATGAGGACTATTGCTTCAGATGTAGCTCGGATATTTGACCCTTTAGGATTACTGAACCCAGTTATCACACACGCGAAAATCATTCAACAGGAACTTTGGCGATTGAAACTAGATTGGGATGATTCTACACCAGCCGAAATCCATACCAGATGGAACAACTTCGCACATCAGCTCCCTCTTCTCAACGACATGCAATTTCGACGCCAAGCCATCCTCAAGGATCATCAAGACATCGAAATCCATGGATTTTGTGATGCTAGTGAGAAAGCATATGGAGCCTGCATCTACCTGAGATCCACCGACAAAGCAGGACTAGTTCATGTTGAGCTATATTGTGCCAAATCTCGCATCACACCTCTCAAGGGCTCACACACCATTCCACGACTCGAACTCTGTGCGGCCGAACTACTAACAACACTCCTAAACAAGCTGAAGGAAGCCACGCAGATGAAACCCTCCCGAGAAGTATTTTGGTCTGATTCAACAATAGTACTACACTGGATCAACAAATCACCACATGAGCTTGAACGTTTCACAGCAAACCGAGTGGCTAAAATCCAGGAACGTACCAGCCCTCAAGCATGGAGACATGTCAGGACACATGATAACCCTGCCGATGCGCTCTCAAGAGGCCAACTACCTTTAGAATTCCTCTCTAATAATCTTTGGACACTCGGACCCGATTGGTTGAAAGATGATGAAGAATCCTGGCCTCAGCTCAACATTGGCGAATGTATCGAACTACCAGGGCTCAAGAAGGCTACTTGTCTTCTTGTGGCTAATACTGATAAGTCCAGCCAGATTGACTCACTGTTATTCAACAAATTCTCTTCATTCAACAAATTGAAACGAATAACAGCATGGTGTTTACGATGGAAAACCAACACACTCAAAGGATCCAGAGAACAAGGAACATCGCAGCAACAGCAACTTACTCTAGAGGAACTACAGGCAGCAGAAACAAGGATTCTCCAAATAGTTCAGCGTACCAAATTTCCCAATGAGTACAAACAGCTGAACGGAAAGCAGAATTTATCAACGAAGAGCAGCATCAATAATTTAAGCCCATTCATTGACAAGGACAACTTAATACGAGTGGGTGGACGACTCGAAAATGCCTCACACCTCAACTTCAATCAAAGGCATCCGATTCTGTTGCCCAAGGGACATGTTGTCACCAACCTCATCATTACTCAAGCTCATCAGGACAATCTTCATCCAGGGATACAGAATACACTTCATCTCATTAGACAGAAGTATTGGCCTATTGATGGACGCAACCAGGTCAAGAACGTCATCAGAAGATGTGTACCATGCAATAGAGTGAACCCACCAGTAGTGAATTATCCAATGGGAAATCTTCCAAAGACAAGAATCACACAAGCCAGCCCATTCACTTACACCGGAGTCGACTACTGTGGACCATTTTTTATCAAGGAAAAGAGGCATCGCAACAGAATCAAGCTGAAAGTGTGGATTTGCATCTTCGTGTGTTTTACAACAAAGGCTGTACATATTGAAGTTGTCAGTGAACTCAGCAGTGAGGAATTCTTAGCAGCATTCAGCCGATTCTTGTCAAGGCACCCTTCATGTAAGATCCTCCATTCGGACAACGGGACGAACTTCGTAGGCGCAAACAATGAGCTGAAAGAATTATACGCTTGGCTCAACAACACAAACAACAAGGACCATATTCAAGAGAGGCTGATAGAAAAGGGCATCCAATGGACATTCATCCCACCAGCATCTCCACACTGCGGTGGAATATGGGAAGCAGCAGTGAAGTCATGCAAACACCATCTCAAGAGAGTCATTGGAAATGACTTATTAACGCATCAACAACTCAACACCTTATGCATTAAAATCGAGGGAATATTAAACTCCAGACCACTAACTCCATTATCATCAGATCCTAATGATCTTTCTGTACTGACACCTGCACATTTTTTACATGGAGAAAGCACCAATGATCTTCCCTCTCCAGATTGGACAGAGACGCCATCAAATCGTTTGTCATACTGGCAACACCTTGAAAAAATAAAACAGCATTTCTGGAATCGATGGCATAAGGAGTACTTAAATGAACTCAATATCCGTCATAAATGGACTGAGGGACAACACAATATCACCATAGGAACATTGGTGCTGCTGCGTGATGAGAACTTACCACCATTAAAGTGGCGTATGGGACGAGTAATCGAACTCTACCCAGCAGCAGACGGCATCATCCGCAAGGTCAAATTGAAGACAACCACTGGAGTCACGGAACGCAACGTGAAGAAGCTCGCACCTTTACCAGTGGATCCAAAGGACAACACTTCACCGGATACTTGATCGCTGAAGGCTCTCAACGGGGGAGCATGTTGCGTGTCAACACGTATTGAAAATGATTCATTTAAAATATCACAAATATTCAAATTTAATAGGAAAATTCCACGAATAGGATTAACACTTTTTCCCCAACATCTGGCGACCATTCCCTCAACAAGTCCTTAATCCTACCTCAATATAACAATAAAATACACGTCCTAACATGCGAAACAACCTCTCCTCTTCACCAAAAATGAGTCATCGTTAATCCCCAGTAAGAAAACTATTTCTCCTCGTTAATCCCATACAATAAAAACTCCGGAAGAGTTTTTGGGTACTCATTAATCCCGTGCAATAAAACCTCCAGAGTTTTTGGGTCCTCATTAATCCCGTGCAATAAAACCTCCAGAGTTTTTGGGTCCTCGTTAATCCCGTGCAATAAAAACTCCAAATGAACTTTGGGTTTTTCCTTGGGTCGTTTATGACCTGCAGCTGCAGCTAACATTGGCGACACTATCCCTACGCATACCCCCACCCCAACGACTCCGAACATCTGCCTTACTTGGGGAAAGGCCCACTAGCAACCAATGGAGAATTTAGCCGCCCTACCCTCAAATTTCCGACCAATGGGAATCGAGACCCCTCCAACAAACATTTTACATTCTAGGCACATAAATACAGCAGTTTTAGAATTTTAAGTTAGTAACGAATACAATCTCTTAAGGAGAACAACACTTGTAAATATTTTAGCAAAAATAAAATCTAAGTCTTGTTTTCAAACACTTGTATTCAATCCAAGTCTCCTAGTCTCCAAGTCAACCCTTCCTACCCATTCACATCACACACATTTGAATTAGCTACATAAAGAACCAATTCGGCGTGTAGCAGTTTCCCTCAAGTATCTCTGAGAAGGTCAGACTCTTGGAACTTACAACTCCAAGAGATTCTAACGAATAATACTTTGAGACGAAACAGTCATAGATATGAAAACGTCCGATGGCGCAGGTGGTCGATGATAGACTAGTGATGTGAAGATCCCCGGTTCGATACCACCCAATCGTTTTTTTCTTAACTCAATTTTGTCAATTTTTATACATGTCTAAAGATACACATGTTACTAATTAATCGATCCGACAAGCAATTATATCTGACGATTTTTTCCAGCTCAGTCCGTCGGTTGATTTCGACCGCAGAACTATCATCTAATAACTCGATATTGACTCTCTTTCTACAGTATCACAATGAAATAAGCGCACTGTTATACACCGTCAAAACACCACATTATTACCAAATTTCGACCGTCGATTTCACGTAGAATCACCGCATTTCGACCCCATTTCGACCGCGACCACTAAACCGTTAGGGGAATTATCAGCAATTGATAGGAAACTAACCTAAAATTCCTCATTTTTATCTGTTTTATCCACTGTACTCTGCGATACTACCTTAATTCAGAGGAAAAATCAGTAGTGAATACGTAGAATCCGATAAATCGATTCTTTTTCAGCAGTTTTTCCACAATATCTCCACAAAATTCCTCTATCTGGCTTAGTTTCTGAGATATTCTGGAGAAAAACTGAAATAAAAAATCCATTCATATTTTGCTACTGAGTTTATCTCAATTACTTGACTATCAAATGAAAATTTCAAATATTCCCGCGTACTTAATAGCAAAGGAGACTATTTTTCTCCAAATGAACAAGACGCTGTGTTCCACAATTGCATGATGCGAGTTACCATGATTGACCAAGAATTAACATTAAAGATAAAAAGATTTGCTTTTTCAATTTAAAAAATTGAAGAAAATATGGGATAAATTTTTCTTTAATTAGAATCTCATTTCAGAGAAATAAATTCTCTTGAATATTTATAATTTACTCTTGTAATTACAAAAAAGGATTAGCCTCTAATATCATTGACATAGAAATTTAGAAAATGACTCATTCATTTCTGAAGGTCATGACCTTATAACTCGTGACTCAAAACCATTACTATAATTGGTAGGATGGTCATCCCAATAATGATAATGATAATTGAAGTTTGCACATTTGTTAGGCGTTGAAGGTGATCTTTTTTTCTCCTTGAACCTTTTTTTTTAGGAAATTATTTGAAATGACCGGAGTTCATGAGTGAATCTCAGGTAATTCGTTAAAAAAATTGTTTTTTTCATTAATAAAAATAGAAATAAATGAGATTGTTGATTAATTTGGTGATTAAGTGATTTCATTCAATTGAAAAAATCGAGGGTTTTTCTCTAATGTTAGACATTTTATCTAACTGAGGGAAAATCATTTTTTTGCCTTTAATTTGTGGCTTTCTGGGGAATTTCATGAAATTCACAGGATCTGGAGGTTTCAATGAGTCACAATAGAAATCCAGTAACACAGGAATTAAAGAAGGAAAAGGGCGTATTTCCGTCATTTTTCATGATATTTTCAATGAATTTAGTAGTAAAAATATTTGGCAAAAACCCTCATTTCCCTCTGTTCAACAATTTTTTGGATTCTCTTGGAAACGAAGCGAGATAGGGTAACATGACCAATAGATGGACGGTTAAGGAAATATTGGACTTTATTAATTCATATGAAATATGCAAATCACGTTCAAAAGTTGCAGAAAAGAATGATGTACAAAAAACTATACAGTGAATCGACTAAAAATCAATTAAACTTGAATAATGTAGAAATAATTAAAGATAATCAAGGAAAAACTGGAAAATAACTCAAACCCCTAGTAGATGGACAGTTGCATATTTACAGTGGTATGATTTAGCATTTCGATCAATCGGTATGTAATAAATAGTTTATAAATCTGTATGAATGTAATAATCGGGAATTGACGTGAAAAGTATAAGGATCATTCATTTATTCATGAAAATCCTCGATAACAGAAACCGCTCATCTTTTGGTCAGTGTCCATCTATTGGCCGTGTAACCCTAGAGCTATTTGTACTCTAAATTCTGTTTTGCAGCTCTTGAAATTCTCTACAAAAAAAATGTTTCAGCCAGAAATACTCTATCTCGCTTATTCTCCGATATTTTCCCAGAAAATTCGAGGAAAAAAATCGATTCATTTTGTTTTCAGCCTCTCCAAAAACTCAAGAAAAACCTGTTTTTCAGCCTCCCCACCCTTCTCCCCTCCAATCTCTTTATTCACTAGAAGAATTCACTTTTTTTCATAGACCTCGATTTTCACAACCTACACTATTAACTCAATCAGCTGTCGCTGTGTTTACATTCATTCGGAGCACACGAGGATAACTATAGTGGGGCTACGGACTGTGGCCAGTCTTTTACGATACGTCGTAACAGAAACAACTGTGTGTTGAAGAAAACCGATAAAGAAAAACCATTGCCGGCAACAGAATTCCATTCTCAATTTTTTTTCTTTTTTTTCGTTTTTTTTTTTAGTAAAATAATTTTTTTGTGTTGTCCCTTTGATATTGTGTATTTTATTGTTAAAAAATTGTGAAATTCAATAAATGTGAGTGCAACAGGTCTTTTTCAAATGCCACGTCGCTCATTCGGGCTTGGGCCAACGGATTTCAATAAATTTGTAAGTCTGCCAAATAATTGAAAACAAAGAAAATCTGAAATTCATAAATTTAACCAGAAAAATAATGGTTTTTTTTTTCTAATTCAATTTTGCGATTATTTCTCCTTTTTTTCCTTTTTCTTTTTGTGAAACGTCACATGGCCATTGTGTTTTATTATTCATTAGCGTATTTTTGGAAGTAGAAACAGCCACATGAATTCTTAATGATCAGACAAATCGATGAAAGTCATTTCTGCAAAATTTTAGGATTTTTTTTCATGATTTTTTTCCTTTTTCTATTCTAAATTAAATATTTTTACTGTTTTATTGAGCTGTACTGTAGTGAGGGATAAAAATAAACCATATCAAGATCGATTGTTGTGTTTGAGTGTGAAGGGAACAAGGTGGAAGGGCGACCAATGGAAATACTTTATTCTGATCAATAATCTTAAAGAATTGATGATCAATTAAAATTGAGGGGACAAAGAAATTGCTGGGGCACGTTTCTTTGAATATTTTTGGGAACCAAGGGAGATGGAGAAATTTTTGGGATTTTTTTTTTGAAAGTTTTGAGAGCTACAAATAATAATTGGGGCAAAACCGCTCTATCTCGCTTATTTTCCGAGGTATTTTCAAAAAATTTACTGCATTTGAAGAAAAAAAAGGAAAATTTCATTTTTTTCACCAGTTTTTTGTAGATTGTTTCGGAAAATAGCAAAGACAGGGTGATTTTACATGAATCTTTCGTTGTAGAGAACATTGAGAGCTATAAAAAAGGTACACTGCGAGAAAAATAATTAGGTTGTAAGAAAATTTACTTAGGTGAAGAAAATTTATTTCACTCCAGAAAATTTCCATATACATAGGTATGAAAATTGTGAAGGAAAATTTTGTTAAAAGGTAATTTTCTTGCTACAAGAATTTTTTTTCTCCGTGTAGAGGACAAAAAAGACGTATATATTCATTGGTTCTTGAGATATCCTTGAAAAATGACTTCATTAGTAAAAAAGTAAAGAAGGAAAAATGGATTTTTTTCGACAGTTCTCTTAGAATAGCCTGAAAAATGAGCGAGATAGAGCGATTTTGCTGAAAACCTTCTAGTGAAAAATTTCGAAAGCTACGGAAAATAATTGAGGCAAAATCGTTCTATCTTGCCTAGTTTACGCACTATTTCAAAAAAACTGAGATTGATCCGGAGAACGAGATATTTTTGTCAGAAATGTCTCGGAAAATGAACGACACAGAATAATTCCGCTCGTATCTCTTTTATGAAGAATTTTGAGAGCTACACAAAAAGACTGGGATGAAATCGTCCTATCTCGTTTAGTTTTCAAGATATTTCCAAAAAAACTGGGATTGATCCGGAAAGTGACGTACTTTTTTTATCAATAGTTCGGCAACTAAACGAGATAGAGCGATTCTGGTCTGAACCATTTGCAGCTCTTGAAATTCTCTATGAAAAATGAGTAGGACGGCATCGCTGCATCTCGCTTAATTTCCAAGATCTAAAAAAAAAACAGAATTGACTCAAAAAATTTCTTCTTGGGAATGATATTATGGAAAATGAGCGAGATAGAGCGATTATACTTTCATCCCATGTTGTAGAGAATTTTAAGAGCTGCAATACACAATCAAAGCAAAATCCCTAAAACGCCTATCTCGCTTACATTCCGAGATATTCTGAAAAGACCAAAAAAATTCACTCGAATAATGTCTTCTTAGCAATAATATTGCAGAAAATAAGCGAGATAGAGTGATTGTACTTTTATCCCTTTTTGTAAAGAATTTCAAGAGCTGCAATAAAGGATTTGTTCAAAAATGCGTTATCTCGTTTACTTTCCAAGATATCCCCCAAATAAACATACAATTCATTTAAACAATTTCTTCTCATCAATAATATCACGGAAAATAAACGAGATAAAGCGATCTTACCTTCATTCTCTTTTGCAGAGAATTTTAAGAGCTACAACAAAGGTCTCATGTAAAATGGCTCTATCTCGCTTACTTTCCGAAATATCCTCAGAATAAACACTAATATCGCAGTAAATAAGCGAGATGAAGCGATTCCAGTTTCATTCTATGTTTCGGAAAATTTCCCGAGCTACAAAAAAATGATTCATGCAGAATCGCCCTATCTCGCTTACTTTTCGAGCCATTCTCCCAGAAAAAAACATAAAATTCAATCAATTTCTTTTTAACAGCAAATAAATCATTAATAAATCACAAATGGCCTGTCATTGGATTAAGCAAAGATATCTCGCAAGTGGGTATCATCTCTGCATACCGACAAGTATTATGCAATGGCCTCGATCACGTCACACGTCTGAATCGTGTGTCGATACTGTGCCGTGACTTTTACGTAATATCAACGGTTTTATTTTATTGAATTGTTGGAGCACGGTCAATGATCGATGATTTAAAATTCAGAAAAATAAAAAGTAAATAAAAAAATCAATAAAATATTAGTTCAGAGTGAACTTTTTTTTTTTCATTTATTATCGTCAATTTTTAATCTGATAATAACAGTGTTGAGTAAAATATAAAATGTTTTACGAATAAATTGTAGTTGGGAATTGTTAGATAAAGAGTGTTATATTAATAAATCAAGTGGAGCTGCCGTTTGGCTCAGTTTAGGACGCTGTGACCTCTTGCCACTTGATTCAATGCATCTTTTGAATTTTTTTTAGGCCTGATCAAATAAATTTTTTGGGAGGAGACTTTAGGAAATTTTCGTAAAAATTTAACTGAATTTTTTTTCATTATTTTATGAATTGAAAAGGAATAAAATGAAAAAAGTTAATTTTTTTTAATATTTTGAGAATTCTCCGGAAAGTTAGCGACATAGAGCGATATTGCTTGAATTCTTTTTTGTGAAGAATTTCAAGAGCTACAAAAAATGTTTCGATGAAATTTGTGTATTGAATTTAGTTTTGAGAATATTTCAGAAACCAAGCGAGATAAACTGATTTTTTCCCAATAGAGAATTTCAAGATAGAAAAGGTTTTTATGAAAATTGCGCTATCCGGTTTAGTTTAGAAGATATTTGAAAAAATTTTATTGACAGAATAAGTTATCTTGTTTGAGTGAACTTTTTTTTCTGAACTTTTTCTGATAATGCGTCAAAAACTAATCGAAATAATATGATTTTTATGGAAACTTTTTTTTATGGAAAATTTCGAGAGCACCAAAAGAAGGTCCTTGCAAATATTACGGTACCTCGTTTAGTTTCTGAAATTTTTATCAAATAAAGAAGGAAATACTCATTAATCTTTTTGCTACTGATAGTATTTTATGACTTTTCTTTAACAAAAAATTAATTTTTTTGTTTTTTATTACATTTTTAAAGAGTAACGAATTCGCTGGATAATTTTAACATTTCCAGATTATTTTCAGCATTACTACCGAATGCAACCTGTTGCACTGTTTTCGAGTATTCGGAGATTATTAGAGGTAAAAGCGGTTAGAGGAAGTGGCAGAAAAAAGAAAATAAAGTAGAAGTTTTTGGTTCTTTTAATTTTATTACAAAAGTTCATTCCTTCCTTCAATTACAAAAGAAAATTTCTGCAGAATCGCCCTATCTTGCTCACTTTCCGGAATATCCCCAAAAGCTCATAAAAACTTCAAAATTCCAGATTATTGTCAATATTTTCACAGAATACAATCTGTTGCACTCTGGCCAAGTACTTGGGGACATGTCACGTCGGAAGAACACTGACGGAAACAACACATAACAAAAATAACATTATGAAATAACACATAAATGAAATAACATATGCCAAAAAAATTATTTAACAAAAATAATCTATGCAATAATAACACAGAGTGATAATGTTACAAATTGTGTGAATTTTTCGTAATTTTTAATTGTCAAGAAATAATTTTCTTCTATTCATACATTTCTATTCTATTGCATTTTTCTTTCATTGCATGCATTTGAAATTTTATGGTTCATATGTTGAATCTGTATATTTATACAGTGTGTAGGACTAGATCAAATCATCAGTCTTGCTTCTTGCCTGGACCGCATCAATATCGTGGACTCTCCAGCTTGTGAAAGTCTGAAAATAAAATCAAGAATAACCAAATACAAGCGGATAATTCACAAGGGATAGACTCTCTATGGTATATATGTGACATTTGGTATTCATTTGAATACTCTCATCTTCGTCTTATTTATTCAAATTCTTGTTATTCACTAAATTTTCGAAAGTAATGGTAAGGAAAAACAAAAACGCCAGTGTGTATTAAAAGTACGTGCCCCGATTTTATTGGAAAAAAAAAATATGAAATGAGAATAGTAAAAGTCCGTAGATCTCGATTTTCAGCTTCATAAATTAAGTTGTAAGGATCATATGACGTTGGAAATATTAAGTTTAACAATACTAATAGTTGTCAAATGAAAATCTGGAAATGTTAGAAATCCTCATTTGACAATTATTAGTGTTGTTGAATTTCATATTACCAACGTCCTGTGATCCTTACAATTTAATATGTTTTTTTTGCTTCCGAGTGGAAGCTATGTAATCATAATAATCTCGATTGTAATGTTTTTAATAGAAGATACTTGAAATGATCTAAATAGAGAGAAAATGATATTTTCAGCGCATTTCTGTGTGTGCGTGTTTGTCCGTATTTGCATAAAAGTCTCAATTACAGCAAAACGGTTCTATAGGGAATTTTCAAATTTTGTGGAAAACTTTCTCTGGACAAATTCTATTTTCCAAGCTTCATTTCAAGAGGATCCGATCGGCAGCTTTTGAGATATGTCCATTTTTCGAGAATCAGTTATTGCTGAAATTTCTTGAAATTATTCAACTGATGTTATTTATACCCATATATTATCTCGAAAGTTTTATCAGTTGGAGACCTGTGAATTTTGAGCTTATTTGCATGATTAGTTCTCAAGTTATTGGCGTTTCAATGAATTTCTCAAAATTTGATGTTTCGATAATGGTTTAAAAAAAATGGTATCACTTCCATTCGGAAGCATATTCCTAAAATATTAGCAGAAAAAGCTATATCTGTTGAAAATATTTTTTCTTTATTATATATAATATATATATATATTTATATGATGAAAATCAGATAAATATCCCACACCGACCTTCCTTCGGCAAATTATTTTATTGGACAAAAAATATTTTTTCTTTATTATATAAAGCAATACTATTATTCACTTGTTCTATCAATGCGTTCTTTCATGTGTTCCTGTTAAATAAAAAAATTGTGTTATTTTTGTTTTTGTTACTTCGACATGTAGGGTAATTCGACCAATAGATAGACGGTTAATGAAAAATTGGGGTTTATCGGAGCGTATAGAATGGGCAAATCATGTAGAGGAATTGCAACAGGAAGCGACACATGGAAGAATTTATAATAAAAAGTTAACCATCAATTGAAATTCAATGGTGAAGAAATAATTAATGGAAATTGGGAAACAATTGAAATATCGAGATGTCTATTTGCACGAGCCACGGGTCCACGGGTGTCTATTGGAGATATGAGAGCGTGTGAGAAAGACTCTATTTCAGCTCTCTTCTTTCTCGCTCGCTCTCATGTCTTCTATCGGACAACCGTCGACCCGTGGCTCGTGCAAATAGTCACAAATATACCCCAAGCCGCCAATAGATAGACAGTAGCATATTCCCAGCACCATGATGATAAATTTTGATCAACCGGTATGTAATCGGAAGCGCATGAATCTATATGAATGTTCTCATCAGAAATTGAAGAGAAAAGTCCAAGAAATCTTTATTTATTTACATAATTCTCAATAAAAGAAACCGTCCATCTTTTGGTCGTATTAGCCTAACCCTCGGAGGTTATTACGGATAAAAGCAGTTACAGTAAATGCCGGAGAAATTGAAATAAAGTAGGAGTTATTTTTTTCTTTCATTACGAAAGTTCATTCATTCCTTCAATTGTCATTAATAATCACTGACGTTTAGCCAATTAGCGTTGCATTGATTATGAGTATTACGAGTTAATTAGACTCGATCACGAGACGAATTGATTGAATAATTGAACGAATATAAAAAATTCTTGGGGTTCAATGGAATATTTACATCAATTATTTTGCGAATAACTGAAAACTTATTCAGAGATCTTTTTCGTAGAAAGTTTAAGAAGGAACGAGAAAGGTTTTCTGCTAAATTCGTGAAGAACAATAATTCCCTGAGACATTTGAAGAATTGACTCATTCTCTATTCGTCATTAATTTTCTGCGAATATTTCAGAAACTAATGAATAAGATGGAGACTTAGGTGTACGATTTCGTTTAGGCTGAAGCTGTCTATAGATGAAGCACATTTTGAATGGTTATTAATGTCAAACTGACATTTATGTCGAAAAGTTCGTTAAAGAAATTCGTGTTCCCTAATAATTTGAAGAATTGGTTATTATTTGGGTTCAATTATTCATCTTGAGTTATAATTAGGGCCGGAGACTTCATTTAAATTTGAGTCTCACTAAGTTGCTAAGCAACTAAGATACTCAAATCAATAAATAAATTTGATGATTGAACAAAGTTTGGAATGTCAAAATGATATTTGCGAGTTTTCAGGCATTTGAAAGTTTGCCGCGAGTTCCGCTCGGAGGTCCCCTCAGAGGTCTCCTCAGAGGTCTCCTCAGAGTTCCGCTCAGAGGTCTCCTCAGAGTTCCGCTCAGAAGTCCCCTCGAAGTTCCCCTCAGAATTCTCCTCAGAATTCCGCTTAGAGGTCCTCTCAGAGCTCCTTTCAGAGGTCACCTCAAAATTCAAACGCTCAAAAACTCTCACAAATGTCACTTTGACATTTAGAATATGATTCAATTATCAAATTTATTTATTGATTCGAGTATCCTAGTTGCTTAGCAACTTAGTGAGACTCGAATTTAAATAAAGTTTCCGGCCCTAGTTATAATCGAGATGAGTTCCTCTGAGAGTTCCCTAAGAGTTCCTCTGAAGTTCCCCTAAGAGTTTTAGAATGAGTTTGATCTAGTGGCAACATCAGCCCAGATCAAACCGTCCACCAGCATCTCGGCCCTACTAATGGAGACACGCCCTTTGTGTCCTACTCCTTTTTCGTACACTTGATATAATCCTCTACAGAAAAGGATTCGGGTAGAATTGCTCTATCTCGCTTAGTTTTTGAGATATTCATCCAAAAAAAAGTGGATCAAAAATGGAAATGTTTTTTTTTTCGCTACAGGATTAGTTGTTTTGGGAATAACTTTCAAATGAGTGGATTCATAAGAATTAGTCAAGAGATTCTCTTCGTAGAGAACTCAGTAGTGAAGCGGAATAACAGGATAAGTTCATATATGAACTTATTCTGTTATTCCGCTTTACTACTGAATACGTCTAAGCTAAGTAGTTTCCGAGATATTCGTAAAATTAAGTATTTCCTTTTTTTTCCCCTCAATTTATTCTGTGGATTACGGAGCAATTAGGTTCAGGAATTTTATTTTCTCTTGTAGATCATTTCGTGCAGTTAGAAGAGCATGGAATGCCCTGAACTTCACGAATTCAATTATACCGATTCTTCGAGAAATTTTTGGGTCTAAGATCGGTATAGTAAAGATCGAGGGATATTTTAGTATAATTTAAGAATCATACCCGAATCATGCTCAAATTATGCTCATATTTTCAGTATATTTGTGAAATTTCTAAACCCGAATTATACTGAAGAAAAATCATTGTCTCTCTATTCTTCACTGCTAAAATCAAAATATCTTCAATTTTCAAACGAATAATTGGGTAATTTTTCGAAACAAATATGAACTGGACCGTTCAATTGATTTGTATAAAATATATTTCATGATCAATCTTTCTTTAATATCTGAGTCTCCACCAATAGTTTGTCGGTTTGAATCCCCATAAATTCACCTAAATTTAAATTCAAATTTTTGAAAAAGTGTCTCTTGTTTTTTTGTGAAGAAATCCTGTAAAGAGTTCCGAAGTATTCAATAAAAAAGTCGTTTGTCATTGGTTTTTGTAGAATATATCGGAAATTAAGCCAGATAGGGCAAATTTGTTTGTATCCTCTTTTGTAAAAAAAACTTAGGAGCTATAAAAAAAGAATTTGGACGACATCGTTCTATCTCGTTTAGTTTCCGAGATATTGTAAAATAATCACAAAAAATCGCCTGACAAAAAGAACCCTTTTACCTCGTCACTGATAAATAATTTTTTTTAAATACAAAAATTAATTTTTTCCATCATTTTCCTCGATTTCATGGAAGCTGGAGTTGAATTTGAGAAATTATCCGAAAAAATTTCGTAAAAATTTTATAAGTTTCATAAAAATTTAATAAAAATGTCGAAAATTCTGAAAAATCTCAAATATCAGAATAAACCTACTTTCTTTCGATTCATGAAATCATCCAGTTTTCGGATGAATTATTTGGTGTTTCTTGACTTCAAATAAGTAAATTTTTCATTTTTCTATGAATTAAACGAAAATATTGTATTTTTACTGGATTTCTAATTGCCCTAATGGAACAGAACACTTTACACTAGTAATCCGCAGACTATTGCTCAACAGAGAATGTAACTCCTTTCGCACGGGTTTCCTTGACCCAACCTATCAGGTTCAAGCTCTCGTAGTAAACACTAAATTTTTTCGTTGAATCAATAGAAATTCCAGAGTAATCAATAACGATTCAACTAAATTTTTAATATCCTTCCTTTCTTCTTTGAATATCCCAGAAATTAAATGAGATAGGGCAAATTTTTCCGAGTCCTTTCTTGTAGCTCTTGAAATCATCTACAAAAAAAGTCTCTATGAAAATTGCGCTATCTCGCTTAACTTCCAAAATATTTTTGAAAAAAGATTCGAGAGAAAAAAGTGAATCAAAGAAAAAATTTTCTTCTGTCAGCAATTTTTTGGAAATATCTCGAAAACTAAGCGAGATAAAGCGATTTTACTGCAATCTTTTTTGTGGCTTTTGAAATTCTCTATGCAAAAGATCTCTAGTAAAATTTTGCTATCTCGCTCATTTTCCAAAAAATGAGAAAAAATCATAACAATACAAATTGAATAATCTCCAATGAAAAATCATTGAATTTCACAATGAACTATCGAATTATTTAATTCAATCACAAACGCGCATTTTTGCAGCGTCATTATCTTAATGACAGGAATTCGATAACTGCAGCTGACGTTCAGAGAATGAGCACGTTGACTCAATGAGAATTGTATTCAATTTTTTTTTTTTCATTGCGGAAAACGTTATTCTGAGCATTACAAAAAAAAAATGTCGATTTCATGAGAAAAAAAGGAAGATAAACCGTTTCAGCTTCATTAAAAGTTTTCGTTGGAATATCTTCAAATCCACTGGTATTGGAATTTTCTTCCCTTTTTTTTCAGCGAATTTTTTTCTTTACTGAAAGTGAAGATTTCCTGATTAAGAAAAAAAAGAGGAAAAAACTAATAAATTCTATCCAATTCTTTTTTTTTTCTTTTAAGAATTGTTTTAAAAAAATAAAAATTAAGTTTTCCATGAAATTTGTTTTTTCTTTCAACAATTATTGGAAGATGAGAAATAGGATAATTCGACAAAATTCATTAGTTTTTTTTTCTTTGTAATCAGGAAATCTTCACTTTCAGAAAAGTCATTTTTTTCCACTGAAAAAGAAAAAAAATCGAATCTCAAATGATTTTTTCTATTTTTCATTTCCCAGGAAAAGCCTTTCTCTCCCACTAAAAAAAAAGTCAAATTTTACATGATTTTTTATTTTTTGAAATTTTTTCATCACATGAAAAATTCATTCAAGTAAACTTGACTCTCATTCTCAAGATAGAAATTCTCTCTCTCTCTTTCTCTTTCTTTCACACTGTCAAATGTATCTCGACACAGCTATGATCCAACACACCCTTCATTTCTCGGAGGATGTGGAAACAGTGACGTCACGCTCTGATAACAGACACAAAAGTTACATAAAAGTAAAACCGGCGCCTTTTGTAGATATCCACACCCTTAGTTCCTGTGTACTCACTTTGATAATATGAGAAATACGTGGATGATAGCTGGTTTTGAGAGGAAAGAGTCTTTATTGTGAATTCGAGATGAATAAAAATGTGGAAAAAAGAGTTGGAAATAATCCAAGAGATTTTCTTCCTTCTTTACATCATTTCAAAAAAAATTACTGACAGAAGAAAATTCACATTATTTGCTATTATTCTTAGTATTATTATTATTAAGTATTAACTCTCATTGGGTTATTGGAATTCATTCATACTATAGTGTGTATTCGTAATTTTTTTTCGTTTTTTATAATCAACTTATTACATTTTTTTGACTAATTTTTTTTTCCCGAAATTAATCTCAAAATATCTCATAAAATAATCGAGATAACGTGATTCTTGATGGAAACCTTTTTCGTAGAGTATTTCGAGAGCTACAAAATAGGTCTCCACACTAAGTTTTCTCATAAAAAAGTGGTAAAAACTATCGAATATTGAAACAATCGTTCCTTAGCAAAGATTTGCTTTGAATTAATTGAAAAAAATTGTTGAATTCACTAAATTCAATTAATTCCAAGTAGATTAACGAGTTAAAATGGAGGAAATTCAGTAAATTCAATAGTTTTTGCATCCGAATGGAAGCTAGGTAATCATCAGAATTTTCGATTGTGATTTTTTCAAATAGAAGATACTTAAAATTATCTAAATAGAGAGAAAATGATATTTTTAGCGCATGTGTGTGTGTAAAGGTCTGTATTTGCATAAAAGTTTCAATTACAGCAGAACGGTTTTATAGGAAAATTTTATATTCTGTGAAAAACTTCTTCTCGACGAACTCTATTTTTTGAGCTTCACTTCAAGAGAATCCGATCGGCACTTGTTTCGATAATTAGTTTTCAATGGAAAATGTGGAAACTATTCAACTGATGTTATTTATACTCATATTATCTCGAGAGTTGCATCAGTTAGATGCCTGGCAATTTTGAGCTAATTTGTATGATTAGTTCTCGAGTTATTGGGGTTTTAATGAGATTTTCAAAATTTGATATTTTGATAATGATTTCAAAAAAATTGTATCACTTCCATTCGGAAGCATATTACTAAAATATTAGCAGAAAAAGCTACATCAGTTGGAAAGCAACACTATTATCCACTTGTTCCAATTATTCTGAGGACCAATGGCATCAATATTTGATGCTTCTTCCCATTTTTTTCTTGACGCACAAATATTTCACTATCTCGCTTAGTTTCTGAAATTTTTATCAATTAAAAAAAAATCTGTTTCATCATTTCGCTACTTATTTTATTTTTTCAATTTATTTCCTGTATACTCCCTTTGATAGTATGATGAATACGTGGATGATAGTGGATTTTGACAGGAAAGCCTCTTTATTGTGAATTCGAGATGAATAAAAATATGGGAAAAAGAGTTGGGAATAATCCAAGAGATTTTCTTCCTTTTTTATAGCATTTTTTGATGGTGAATGCATTTTTTGATATTGAATTTAATAGGAAAAATGTGAAATAGAGGAAGTGGACTCACTTTTATGATTCTCGGTGGAATATCTCGGAAACTAAGCGAGATAAGGCGGTTTTACTTCGAAGCGTTTTGAAGAGAATTTCAAGAGCTATCAAAAGGGGTGGGGCAAGACGGACACCTGGGATAAAATGGACACCCATAGAATCAAAAAAGAAGGGGTAAAACAAGCACCCATAGATATTGAAAAAAATGGAATGAAATTTTTTTGCTACAATAAAAAATTTCCGATCAATTTGTTTAAAAATTCAATGGTTCAAGGACCATGATAGGAGAAAAACGGGCAAGCCCATGTAGGAAACCGAAATTGGCCGCAATTCGGGGCGATGTCGAATTGCCGAGTTTCGATATAGGGGAACTATATTGGTGCGAATTTCGAGCCAATAATGGCATGTCACAGCGGGCCGAAGTCGAAAACTAAATAGGGCGTACATCGCATCCGATTTCGACCCGATATAGGGTTTTGAGTTCGGCCCTACATCGGGCTAAATTTGATGTGACGAATTTCGACTTAGCGCTACGACATACGCCCAACATCGAGTCCGATATCGAACTCGACAGACGCTCAATAATATAAAAACAAATTTTAAACATAAAATAAAAGGAAAATTATCATTTTTTTTTTCTAAGATTTCGTAATTTTATATTTTTATCATTTATATTTCAATGTTAATCATTTCAAAGTCATTTTTATCATTACAAATTTTAGTTCCCACAGGCGGTTTTGAACCCTCGATCGTCGGATGATGAAACTTGCGCGCTGCCGACTGGACCATCACTCTATTCGACTTTGACAGAATCGTACTGTCTATATGAATCTAAAAATCATTTGATCTAAATTCATATCGATATTTATATTGTTTATATGGCTATCTTTATTAAGAGGAATATAATAAAAATGAAGTAAGAACCGAGGAACAAAAGTACATATTTCTCGTAATGGAATATTCATTTTTTTACAGAAAATTCCCCTATTTTTGAAAATTAAAGTTTTATTTCAGTATTATTTTTTCCTCTATTGATGATCGAATCACTTGATGGCAGAAAGAGAAGATTCTTTTCTTGATCAATTTTTATATCTATTCTATTTTACATTTATTTATTATTTTTATATTTTTTTAAATTTAGTTCTTTTTAGTAGTTTTTTTAATTTAGCGAATTAATCATTAGCAAGAAGAATAATTGAAGGAAAATCAATTATGGCGTGATTTTTCAATCGTTATGTTGGAAAATAAAAAAATATGACAATTAATCAAAAAGAAAAATTATCAACTTATTGTTGGAAATATTTTCGTCAGAAGTAGAGCAGCCGAACTTCGGTTACGCGAATTACGTGCCATTTCGGATAGATATAGGTTCCCCGATATTCGGCTACTCGATATAGAACCGAGTTACGATCTAACTCACCATCCCAATATACAGGGCTCGACGTTGGGAAGAATATCGGGCTTATTAGCGGAACCAATATCGACGCCCCGATATTGTTTCGTACTTTGGCCTTTGATCGACAGCCCAAAATCGTATAAAATAATATAGCCCGAACATTGGCCACCCTGTGGATGTCGGGAAACCCTACATGGGAGATGGACATTGATATGGAACAGTGGAAGATAGAGTTTTTTTTCTACGATTGCATTGGAAAGCTGACAAAATTGCAGGTGGCAAACAAGTGGAAGAAGAATTTGGTCTCTTCTAATCGATTATTATTCATTCTAAATGAAAATTCTGTATAGTCAATTCTTTTCGTGCCAATCATACAAATTTATTTAATATTACAAATTTTTTTTCCATTTCAGTGTGCTTTTTCTCGCAACAATTTAATTAAAAAACAATGTTTATGATGATAGTTATATATGCTTGTAATCAAAAACTTGAGACCTGGAAAATCTTGATTGTGTGTCTGGATAGTTTCAAACAAGTGGAAGTTAAGGTTTTTGAGACACAAGTGAACTGGCACTCTTCATTACACTCTCAACAAGTCAAGTAGTTTATTTATTACTGAAGAAGTATGTTGAGGCCACTGGGGGAGACGATGGCTTTACAATTTTTCTTTCACAAAGTTAACATAATATCGTTGCCTTAGACTCAAAGGGGCGCAAGTCTGGTGCTTATACATAGCAATTACGCCCCTTTGTTTTTAAGGTGACGATATGTTTCATTTTAAAATGTTCAGGTACTTGAAATATTAATCAATTCATAATGGGTAATGTTGATTGATTTACGTGAATAATTCGTCACCTTAGAGTCAAAGGGGCACGAGTCCTGTGCATAATCATAGCATTTACGCCCTTTTGTTTCTAAGGTGGCGATTCAAATAAATGCGCTTTTTGAGAGAAGGGGAGAGTGGGGGAAAAATGAACCTCCAGGGTAACATGATGCAGAAGTTTTCTTTCGGAATGAAGGAGTTTGTGGCAGAATCTGCAAAAATTTGAGAAGATGCTGCAATATGTGAAAACTATTGGGGAATTTTTTCAAATTTTTTTGTAGACTCCTTAACTCTTAAAAAAAAATCCTGAATTATTTTGATATGCTGGTCCATTTTGCGCCAGTTTTCCCTATTTCAGAAAATAAGTGATAGAGAGCGATTTTCCATTTTTTTTCTATAGAGAATTACAAGAGCTGAATAAAATAATTTGCTTGAAACCGCCTTCATCTCACTTAGTTTCCGGGATATTCCGAAAAAAGTAATAAATACATTGAAGAAAAAAACTATTTTTTCTTCCAACAGTTTTTTGAAAATATCTCGAAAACTAGGCGAGATAGAGCGATTTTAGTCGAATCCTTTTTCGTAGCTCTTCAAATGTTCTACAAAAAGTATTCAGGCAAAAACGTCCTATCTCGCTTAATTCCCGACGTCCTAACAAAAAACTGAAGAAAAAAAAATATTTTCATTTTCATTGACCATTTTAATAAAAATATATATTTTAAAGAAATATTCAATTTTTCGAATGAATTGGAAGCGATTGAAATAAGTTCAAGGTTCTATTATCATCCTATGAAAGTCTTTATTACATGATTTATGTGTGACTAATAAATTCAGCATAAGAAGATGTAATAAAATGTCATTTTAATGCCGTCACTAGTGACAATTATTCCACGGATTCCTTTGTGTTGATTTTTATCTCACAGTGAATGGGCGACAGCTGTCGTTACAGTTATTAGGGTCACTCAGAAGATTCGTTGATTGGTGTTCAAGGTTCGTGCTGTTCGAGCATTTCGTGGCTCATCACACGAGCTAACAACCAATGAACTTTTTTTTATGTTTTTCTCGTTACAATCGCTTGAGAAATTACGTTGGCTCGATTTTTTTTCCTTTTTTCTTTTTATTTTTTAGGAAAAGTTTCTTCAGAAATATCTGCTATTTTTTTTTTATTTTTTATTTTAGGCTCTCTTGCAAGATAAGCGGGATAGAACGATGCTGCAGTGATATTGTTTTGTAGAGAATTTCAAGAGCTGCAAGAGAGGAGCAGGATGAAGAGGATCTATCTCGCTTAGTTTCCGAATTATTCTGTAAACGAAAAGAAAAGTCGATTCCTGTTTTAATTCAAGAAACACCCGATAATTATGTTTTTTTTCGAATATTTTGGAAAATAAAGGAGATATGCCTCATTTGGTCAAATCTTCTATTGTAGAAAATTTCAAGAGCTACAAAAAAAATTCAGGTCAAATTGCTCTATCTCGTTCAATTTACAAGTTAGTCTCAAGGAAAGGATATAAGAAAATAAGTTTACTTGGTTTTAGTTTAAAGAATTCTTGATTTTGTTTTTTTTTAAGAATATTTTGGTAACGAAGCGAGATATTTTGCATTGATCTTCTTTTTCCTAGAGAATTTCAAGAACTACATGAAAAAATCAGAGCAAAAACGATTCATCTCACTTAATTTCCAAGATATTCTCAAACAACAAGGCAAGTAAAGAATAAACTTTTTCTGTTTTAATTTAAGAAACTCTTGATAATTCATCCTTTGGAGATTTTGAAACTAAACGAGATTTTTCGTAGAGAGTGGCAAGAGCTGCAGAAAAAAGGGAATAGATTAAAATCGCCTTATATTATCTAGTTTCCGAGATATTATAAAAAAAAAAAAAAATTATTCAACGTTTCTTGTTTTTTTTGAAAATACTCAGAAAATAAGTGACCCTTGAAAAATGAGAGAGATACGCCTTTTTTTGTAATTTTCAAAATTCTCTACAAAACAAAGAATCAAGGCGAAATCGCTCTATCTCGCTTAGTTTCCAAAATATTCTACAAAAAAAAAGGAATTATCAAGATTTTCTTAAATTAAAACAGAAAAACTCTATTTTCTTATTTTTTTTTAAGAATATTTGGGAAACTAAGCGAGATAGAGCGATTTTGTCCTCATCTTCTCTTATAGACATTTCTAAGAGCTTCAAAAAGGATGAACCCAAAATTGCCCCGTCTCGCTTATTTTTCGACGTGTCCCCCCTAATGAACAAAAAAATCTCGATCTTTACGGCAAAAGTTGTCAAAATTTTTCAATTAAAATCTCTTCAATTAAAGAAAATTTAAATCCAATAAATTACCAACATTGCTGCAAAACAATTGGCTTTACGAAAAATTGAATAAACGTGCGAAAATGCATTGTTCAATTTAACAGGTTAAATTGTTTGAATTCGCCACGTTTCAAGCCAACAATAATCGTTGGTATTTCAGAAATTTCAATAATTCCTACAATTACATAAAATTATCAACGACCTCTCCATTAAAAGCAACAATGTTTCTATTCAATTTAAAATTCCATACAGAATTTAAACACACGCAACATTCCACAGAATTTCTATGCCTCCAATGTGTAATAGCCTTTTCGTGTGCACATCAAACCATTCGCATTTAACTCTTCCATGTGTATAGTGAGTCGATAAACCCAGCACACTATTCGTTCTTTTTTCATGAAAAAAAAAGGAAAAAAGAAACAAAAGATTTTCACCAGCTGCTTCATGGTACAAACATTTTTCCATTTTCCATTCTCTCTTTTTTTTTCGTTTTTATTTATTTTCCTCACTATTCAAGTCACACTGTGTGAAAATTCTTTGTCCTTAAAATGAAAATACACGAAAGACACTCAAACACAATTCTCCAGTTCACTGGTCTGAAATGGGAAATGTTTGTTTTCAGGGAAAACAAGAAAAAAGAATTTTTTTTAATGATTTTTCATTGTGAGTGAGACGGCTTTTACGGATTCAATTTCAATTTTTCATATTCAATAAATGGAGAATTCAGTGGTAAAAAAGTAAAATGAAAGAACTTTTTTTTGGAATTTTTTTGAAAATATTTCAGAAACTAAAGAAGATAGAGCGATTTTACTTCAAATTTTTTTTTGTTGAGCTGAAAAAAAAAGATTGTTGGGCAGTTGCGCTATCTCGCTTAGCTTCCGAGATACATTGAGAACAATACATTAAGAAATGCACTTGTATTGAGAAAAAAATCAGTATTTTTTCTCAATTTTTCTTTTCTTTCAATTTTTCAGACTTTGAAATTTTCAATTTTTATCACAATTTTCCCGAATTTTTTCAAAAATTGCCAGAATTGCATTGAATTGAAGCTCAACGAGCTTTTTTTTACCAAGGAAATTTTCCTGAAAAACTGCATTTTAATCTCAATTTAAGATTTTCGAAATTTTCCTTTTTTCTGTAATCTTTCTGCGTTTTTTGCAGCATTTTCCCCAATTTTTCAGAAATTTCCTGGATTGAGCTGTGTCAACCTGCTCTGTCCACACAATTTCTCCAAAATCAATATTTTTTCTCAATTAAAGATTTTCCTCTTCGCTCCTTTTTCTACAAATATTTCGGAAACTAAGTGAGACAGGGCGATTTTGTGCGAACCTTTTATTGCAACTCTTGAAATTCTCTATAAAAAAAAGGATTAAGCCCAGAAAAAACATATCTCCGTTAGTTTCCAAGATTTTTAAAAAAATTAATAAGAGTAGAATACAAATTTCCCTATGTTACCTCTTTCCTACTAATTTTTTTGCCAAATCTCTCGGAAACTAAGCGAGATAGGGTGATTGTGTTGAAGTCCGTTTCATAACCGTCGAACTGACTATTTGCAAGAAGTTCTTAGAGTTAAAAGGGCGTATCTCCATTATTGGGATATTCTATTCAGAACGGCAAAATTAATTGATTTTTCCTAGTACTGTTATTATTAATAAATTGTTATTATTATTGTTTAATCACCTAATGTTCATTTTTTCAAATAATATTTCTCATTATAATTTTTTGAGAAGTAAAAAAAATGTTTCAGTCTTTGCAGCCCCTTGTTAAGTAAAGGGGCCGTTCAAAAATTGCACCACGTGTATAATACACGGATGCGTTTAATATTGTATTGGTTTCAGCATCAGTACCCTCACTAAACGATCCTTGAATACTATGCTCCCCAAAGACAAGGACGATTTTATCATCTCCATTCAACTTGTATTTACGTTCTCATCGTGAGACTTGACTTGCAGAAAAATTTGGACATCTAGCGGTACACGCTGCAACTAAAATGACAAATAAAAATTTTAATTTTTTTTTTCAACTTTTTATTTTTCCAATTTTTTCATCATTTTTCTTTCAAATTATTATTTTGTTATTGAATTATTATTTTCATTATTTTTAAATTATTAAAAGTGAGTAATTTTCACTGGTTCTCACTAATTCAATTCATTGCTTAATTAATTATTAAAAATGAGTAAATTCTTTCTCAAGGGTATCATTCTTCATGAATGTGAAACGGGGACATACGTTAATTAATTAGAGAATAATAAAGTTAATTACAGAATTTATTCAGTTTTGTGGTAAAACGAGAGAGAGATGATATTTAGTTTTTTTTTTGAGAATATCTACAGAATTAATTGGTTTAGCAAAATTTATGTGGAGATCTTTTTTGTGGGGAATTCAATTCTCTACAGGAAAGGTATTCTCATAAATTTTGGTAAACTCGATAATTTTGGAGGTATTCAAAAAATGAGATAATTTTTCAAAATTATTTTTTGTTAGGATTTTTTTGAATTTTAATTCTGAATCCATTATTTTGAGAATAACTAAAAAAAACGGGGCTTAGAGAAATTCATTACAAAACCTGATTTGTAGCTCTTGAAATTCTCTACAATAAAGAATCCGAGCGGAATCGCTCTGTCTCGCTTAGTTTCCCGGCTAATCTTAGAAACAAAAATTATCAAGATTTATAAAGATAAAAACGGGAAAAGTCCATTTTTAATCAATCTTTTCCTCGAGCATATCTCGGAAATTAAGCGAGATAGCGCAATTTTACCTTCATCCTTCTTCTTAGTTCTTCAAATCTTACTTAATTTCCGAAATATTAAAAAAAACATTTGAAAAAAGAACTACTTAAATACAAAAAACTTGAGAAAAATAATTTTTTCTTTCATTTTTTTGACGATATCTCTAAAAATAATGGAGATACGCCTTTATCACCCAAAACCAGTTTTCTACAGAATTTCAACAGCTGAAGAAACAAAAACCCTCAAAAATCGCTCTATCTCGCTTAGTTTCCGAGCTATTGTCAAAGAATTATCCGAAAAAATCGAATTATTCTCTTCCACTTTTTCACTTCTAATTTCAAATGCGAATTTTAAAACTCGACGAGTTCATCTCGGGTGAACGAAAAAAAACATGACGAATTGGAACACTCAATTTCCTTCAATCTCAATCCATAAACCTTATCACTTTATGACGGAACGAGAGAATAAATGAAAAAAACAAAATTCAATTATGAATGAGCAATCAATCTCTTTCACTCTGTTGTGCACTTGTTAAACGAAAAATATATCAATGCTTGATGCTACTGCATCCTTGTCCTGATTATCCATGGCATTGTGATAATCTACTTTTCCATTTCAAGATCCACATCGATAAATTCTTCAGTGAGTGACAAGTTGAACACGCAGAGTGAGACAATATTTTCTTCATAATTTATTTATCATTTTTTTCTTCCCAAAAGAGTTATCAGTTGTTTTTGCTGATTATTTTTCGTGAATATCTCGGAAAGTAAGTGAGATAGCGTGATTTTGGAAGGATTCATTTGCAGAGAGAACTTCAGGAGTTACAAAAAAGGTTTCCATTAAAATTTTGCTATCTTGCTTAGTTTCCGGGATATTTTAAAAAGGAATGACAAAACAAGTGGATAATAGTTTTGCTTCCCAACTGAAAAAAAAAATCCACATACTCCCTTCAAGCGGGTTTGTCGTCAGTACAGCGTAAGCTGGAAGTTAAAGTATGAGTGGTCTACACAGTAGCAGTACATGAAATATGTACTAATTGTACTTATTTTTTTTTTTTTAATAATAGCTTTTTCTACTAATACTTTAGCAATATGCTTTCGAAGGCGAGTGACACAACTTTTTTGGAATCATCATCGAAATATCAAATTTCGGAAAATTCATTGAAGCGGCAATAATTCGAAAACTGATCATGCAAATAAGCTCAAAATTGACAGGCATGTAACTGATACAGCTTTCAAGATAATATATGAATATAAATAACATCAGTTCAATAGTTTCTAGAAATTCTCATATCTCAAAAAGTGCCAATCGGATTCTCATGAAATGACGCTTAAAAATTAGAGTTCATCGAGTGAAATTTTTCCACAAAATTTCAAATTTTTCTATAAGCCCGTTCTGCTGTAATTGAGGCTTCTATGCACACACACAGACATGCGCTAAAAATATTATTTTCTCTCTATTTAGATCATTTTAAATATCTTTCATTAAAAAAAATGCAATCGAATATTCTGATGATTGTATAGCTTCCATTGGCAAACAATAATGGATTTGTATAAAAATGAACATTTTTCGTTAGATGTTATCAATGAGATCTCGGAAACTAAGCGGAATAGCGTGATTTCGCTTGAATTTTTTTTTAAGAAAATTTTAAGAGCTTCATAAGAGGTCTCCACGAAATTGCTGCCGTCTCGCTCAGTTTCCAAGATATTCTTGAGAAAATGAACGAAAGAAAAAGAGATTTGTATCGAAATTATAATTTTTTATTAGTTTCATTAAACATATTTCGAAAATAAAGCGAATTAGCGTGATTTCACTCATATTTTTTCCGGGGAAAATTTTAAAAGTCACAGAAAAGATTTCCATCCAAAATTTACTATCTCGCTTAGTTTCCGAGATATTCTAAAAAAATAAATTACAAAAATTTGATCAATATGAAAATAGGATTTTTTCGTTAATTATCACTGAAGACATCTCGGAAACTGAGCGAGATAGCCCAATTTTACCTTCAATTTTTGTTGTGGAAAATTTAAATAGCTGCAAAGAAAGATTTATGCAGAATCGTCCTATTCCGCTTAATTTCCGAGATATTCGCAGAAAACATATATCAGGAAAAAGAAATTCCCCTAGATAAATGCACTACTTTGATTTCTTTCAGTTATTTTTTTTCTCCCAGAAATATCTCAGAAACTAAGCGAGATGTAGCAATTCTGCTTGAATTCTTGTTTGTAACTTCTAAAATTCTCTACAAAAACGGCTGAAGGTGAAAAAGCCTTATGTCCCTCACTTTCTGAGATATTCTAATGAATTGATGAATAAAACCCGAAATATTCCTTTTCACCCCTTTCATTCCCGATCTTATCCACTTGTAAAGACACCATTAACAATTAATTAAATTTGATCAAAGTAAATCCTCTATATAAGTCCTATGATGTTAATAAATAACTGATTAAAAGCCTCATGACTCTTCTCAAAAAAAAAAAAAATTATTACGAAAAGACATTGAAACTTAATCTTTTCCATGGCACATGACTTTAACAAACAAAATTCTATTTCTTTGTCACCTCGGTGTTCATTGCAAGTATATTTGTCCGACTCTCCTATCTTATCAGTTGAGGCACATCATGGGGGCAAGAGTGGGGAGTTCTGAAATCTCTCATATACTCATTTTTTTTTAAAATTTGTTATACCTGAACTACATGGCTCTTGTAATTACCCAACGAGATATGCCCCACTTTGTACAATAGGTAGTGTATTTTTTTTTATTTTCATGCAACGTAGTCTGTAACTCGAGCCACTCTACCTTGATCAACCGTTTGCAATCACTTGTCACTGATTCCAGTACGTATCATTTGTGTTTGCGTTCATCTGTCGGTAGGATCTGTATTATTCATAGGAGAGGAAGAGAGAGAGTGTGTTAAATTTATTTTTCATTACGTGACTTTGGGATTTGAGTGTGACTTGATACTTTCAGTCGTAAGTTTAATGAGAATTAATTTTTAAAAAATGAAAAAAATATATATAAACATATAATGATAATTTTTTTTTCAATTTCATTCATCGGTTTATTAAATTTTTTATTTATTTGAATTCAGTGGAAATTTAGTGTGAGTAATTTTTTGAGGATATGTCGGAAACTAAGCGAGACAGAAAAGTTTTACGAAGACCTTTTTTTTGTAGAGCATTTTGAGAGCTAGAAAAAAGGATTCGGGCAATATCACGCTATCTCGTTTGGATTCCGAGATATCCGCAAAAAACTTTGTTCACTTTTTTTTGGGATATTTAGGGAAATGAGCGAAGTAACTCTGGGAATTCTTTACAATGAAGGCATCTATGGAAATTCCTCTATCTTGCTTGGATTTTGAAACATTTCAAGAAAACTTATGGCTAAAAATTGAATTTTTGTCATGAAGCAGATAAGCCTCGAATTTTCTACAGTATTTCCTAGAAATATCTCGAAATCTAGAAGAGATACGGAAATTTTCAATGTTACCTTTTTTTATAGAGCAGAATTATCCCATAAAGAGGTTCACATGAAAATTTCCGCATCTCCACTAGTTTTTGTGATGCGCTTCAAAAACTGGAAGTCAAAATCGATTTAATTTTGCAAATTCGTTAATTTTTCCATGTTCACTCATAATTCGATTAAAAGAACCCAATCAACTGTTTTCTAATCATTGAAACTCGGAAAAATCAACAATGCTAATTGAAAGACGAATAAATTATTAAAAACTTGAGTAACGTGATGATAATCATTACCATCAATGATACGAATTATGAGAATAAATATATAATTAAAAATTAATAAAAATTAATAATTAATAAAAATTAGGACAAATATGTTGAGTGTTGGATAATATTAATATTCTGTTAATTATCCAGAACTGATAAGATTGTGAATTTTTTTTGCCATTCTCATTGATCATAAAAATTACTTCATTGAAATTTTTCTATTCTTTTCTCTTTATTTGTTACTGGAAAATTTTATTTAAAAATTAATTTCATGATATTGCGAACTGATTATCAAGATGAATCATTCCGGACTGAGATCCACTCGATTTATCCGCGACATAATTTGAAGACTCGGCAAAACCTGTTTAATATAAATTGTAATAAATTTGAAACAAGGTTGAATAATTATTTGCCTTTTTTTGCCTCATCAAAATTACTTCGTAAAAACTGAATTTATCGTATTTACAAGACTGGTACATTATCAATGCTACTATCTATAAAACGAGAACGTGTCAGGAAATAAAACAATAAAATTTTCTATCCTCAAACTATCTGATAGCAAAAGAAGAATAAATATTCTTTAAAAATTTTTTTATTATTATTTCAATTACTTTGTTTATTATTTTTTCAACACTAAATTTTTCTGACTTTTATCTGTTGAATTTATGCGCAGCAAAATTTATCATTTTTTTTATAGCACATCTATCTCAGTCAATGTCAAAAATTTCAGTACTCAGGGTTTTTAGGAGTATGAAAAAAAAATTTCAACATTTTTTTTCCTTCTATGTTTTTTTTTTGATTTGTGATGTCGGCGTGTTAAATGCATTTTTTCAAGAAATATTTTATGATTTTAAGAGTAAGGGGATTTTTGTTCAGTTTTTAGAGAATATGTCGGAAAATAACGGAGATATGTGAATTTTCATAGAAATTTTTATCATTTTCCGGGATATTCACGAAAATATTAACAAAGAGGCAAAATAAAGAAAAAAAATTTCAACAGTTTTTTGAGAACATTTCGGAAAACAAACGAGATGGAGCGATTCTGTCCTAATTTCCTTGTGTAGCTCTTGAAATTTTCTACAAAACCAAATTGACACTCAGAAGGCCCTATCTCCATGAGCTTTCGAGATATTCTTGAAAAAAAATGGAAGAAGTCGACTAATTTCTTTCTCATTTTCTTAATAAAATTAAAATGAAATACGCACAAATCTGACATTTTTATGGAATAAAAAAAAAAATCATTAGAAAAAAAGAGATTGAGAAATTCGCACTTATAGTCTTTTGAATTTTCTACATGTACAAAATTGTCAGATTTCTACGATTTTCAGTATCATTCTTCTCATCACTACAGGTTAATTCATTTTATTATATAATTATCCACATATTACTCATACTACGTAATTACACGTGGCACTTACATCTTTGATTTATACATAAAGGAGAAAAAAAAAGAAGAGAATTAATGACTTGATCGGTGTAATGGAAAAATGCTCAGTCATATGAGTTTTTTGAGAATGAAAAAAAAATTAATCCTTTAACATTAACAGCCCAACCTTGACGTTGTACAATGGCATCCTGCCGTTTGAAAATCGTTTCCGACTATTACATCATTGTGCATCAATTTTCATATCGCGTTACCGAGAAACAGCATTTTAAATCATTCATGTAAAAAAATTATTGAGATAAATAGAAAGTCATTGAAAAAATTGACGGAAAATAATTTTTTCTTAGAGATAATGAAGTTCATGGATTGTTTTTGAATTTTGGGAATTTCATCGTATAATGCAATTGACTTTTCAAAATAATTTTCGAAATTTTTTAGAAAAAATTGCAAAATAAAAATATTTTCATTCATTTTTTTTTCTTTATTTTCAAATTATATTTTTGGAAATATCTCGGAAACTAAGCGAGATAAAGAAATTTTTGATTATACAGATTTTTCGTAGAAAAAAATGTTCTCCACGAAAGATGTTTCTGCTAGAAAAAAGTCGTATCTCCACCATTTTCTGAGATATTCTCAAAGAATTGAATTTTAAAGAAAGGTCAATTTCTATCATCTTCTTAAATTGGAAAGAAAAAAATGTTATGATATTTAAAAAAAAAGGGAAATTGTAGAAAACAATGATTGAAGAGTCACGAGCTTTACGAGGATGTTCAATTCACCACAAAATCATACGTCGTAATACATAGGCTCTTCCTATTATAAATTTAACACCATTGAGAGACAGTCCTTCCTCATGTGTCATTTACGTCGTTCTGAATCACGAACTCGTGACCATCATCCCAATAGAGACGAGTAGAATGAATTGTACTGGAAATCTCAAGATCTGAAGAAACTCATGGATTTTGGCAAGAAAAACAAATTTTTTTAACAAACACTTTCTTGAATTAAATGAAAAAAACATTTTTTAGAGAAAAAGTGAAACAGAAAAAGTGAGTTTTTTGAATCTATTTTCATTGGAGAATGTCTCGGAAACTAAGCGAGATGGCGCAATTTTGTTTCATTCTTTTTTTTGTAGAGACTTTCAGGAGCTCCGAAAAAATCGGGCAATGTTGCTCTATCTCGCTTACTTTCCGGGATATTTTCAAAAAAATTTTAATAAAAAAATGGATTTATTATTATTTCATCAGCAAAAAAATCTTGATGATTCTTTTTCTGGAAAATTAATTCAATTAAGAAAGTTCTTTATGAATATGATAGAGAGTGTAGTGTACAGTATATCTACAAACACTATATATAGTAATAAAGAACGTAGCTTCAGCCTTTGGGCTTTTACATGCATGCAAGTGATGGTTGTGATTAACATTATTGACTTGAGATTGTGGGTGATGAGGGGTGAACATAGGGAAAAGTTTATTAAAAAAACCCTGTATCGTTTTTTTGGAAAAGAAGCAAGATAGCGTGATTTCACTTTAATCCAAAGGATTGAAGCAGAATCTCGCTTAATTTCCCTGTTTTCAGAACAAAAATGATTGATAAAAACATGGATTGATTATTTTTAGTCTTAAAAATCTTGATAATTCTTTCTTTTGGGAGAATATCTCGGAAACTAAGCGAGATAACGTGATTTTCCTCCATTCTTTCGTTCTATAGAGTAATCCAAGACTTACAAGAGCAAATTCGTGCAGAATCGCTCCATCTCACTTCACGAGATAATTTCCAAAAACAATGTATAAAAAAAAAAATTTATTCTATTCTCATTTTGACGAATTCTCAATAAATATTCTAAAAACCATTCCGGAAACTAAGGGAGATAGCACAGTTTCTCCCGATTTCTTTTTGTGAAAAATTTCAAACTCTACAAAAAAGTATTTTTGCAAAATCGCACTATCTCACTTAATTTCCAAGATATTCTCAAAAAACGATTGTTAAAAAATTTGACACATTCATTACTGAATTGAATTAATAATTTCTATTCATTTCATTGAATCATGAATTAATGGAGCAAAATCAATTTCCGCCCCCCCCCCTCCAAAATATTTTCGCCAAAACTCCCCTAATTACCCAAAAACCCAAAATATTCTTAATCCATCATTTTCTTATCCCCAAATAATAAATTTCCAATAAAAACGAAATAAATATCATTACCTTAGAAAAAAAGGGGCATAAGTGTCTTGTATAACCATAGCACTTACGCCACTTTATTCCTAACTCAATGATATAAAGAATTAGATAAAAAAATTCTCTTCAAATACACGTATTCGTGTCACAGTTTGCTATCAACACTTGTCTTATCATCAATTATTTATCAGCGATAAAATTCTCCTAAGAAATGAAGATTACGAAATTACTCCAGGGCAATGAGACAATCAAAAAGAGTCGAGAAGTGAACACGTTGAGAATCCAATTTTTCTTGCCAGAGAAAAAGATTTTAATTCTTTTTTCTCTTACTTTTTTTTTACAGGAAAAGAGGTAAACTCTCCATCAATATGGGGGGCATGTTCAGGAGCGAGGAAATGGCACTATGCCAACTGTTCATTCAGCCAGAGGCAGGTTATCTCTCTGTCTCAGAGCTTGGTGAGACCGGAACAGTCCAATTTCGAGACGTAAGTGGGTCGATTAATTATTATCTCGTTTACCACCACTTGTGTCGAAGAAATTCATCATTTTTTTTTTTTTTTTTGGACGCATGTGATAGTGATGAAGAGAATGATTGGCTGGAGAATTTTTTATGGATGAGAATTTCAGGGGGTGGGTTGAAATAATATTTTTCGATTATTTATTTATTTATTCGAACTCTCATCGAGAGGCAACAATTAATAACCAATAACAGGGTCACATAAAAAAAAACAGGACAAATTAATTATAAATATTTAGCATAATTTCATTCGAGGATTTCACAAAGGTACATACTCAATATGAGCATTTATTGTGTCAATTTTAATAAATATATAGTGGATTCACCAATAAGCACATGAACTGTATAACTCGAAACGTATTGACGAATCTCATTTAAGAAAGAAAGGGGCGTAAGTCCTATGCTTATACACAGAACTTACACCCCTTTGTTCCTGAGAGGACGATATATATGTATATGCAATGTATGTGCAATGGTGATTTCGAGGATCTCTTCGTAGATCTAATGGTTATTTTGAGGAAATTTGACGTGAGAGAGTTTTTTGATTTTTTCTCTGCTAAAAATTAATTCAAAGCTCTCACTTTGATAGATGTGATTCATCTCATTTGAACTTATAAATTTTTACTCGGAGTAAATTTTGCTCCAAATTCTCGCTTGAAGATTATTTCAATTTTCATTGCACTTAGGCCTAGATTCTGATTCCCAAGTAGAATTAAAGCACGACAAGTTTTTTTTCATGTCCTTTTTTTTGCATCTTATTTCGTGTTTTTTCAGAAACAGGACAGGCTTTTAAGGTCATGCCCCCATTTTTCGAGAAGTGCGAACATGACGTTGAACTATGGTGTCCTCAAAATAACCATTCGATAGAATTTTTGGGTGTCCTCAAAACTCTGTTTGGATAGAAAATTTTCATATAAGTTTTGTACCGTGTTCCTAGAGTAAAAAGGACGTAACAAAATGAGAAAAGTGTACAATTTCCGCCCTTTTCACTCTAGAACGAGCATATCAGAATTTATTGTGATTTATTGATTGAAAAAAAACACTCCAGATGTTATTCTGATTGAGACAGAAGTTTTAATTAATTTATAATGAACCAATCGTTTCACCTTCACTTATTATTAAGCATTATTAATTAATTAGTTTTTCTCCTCCCCCCTTTTTTGATCACAGTCACTCATTCAATTACATTGGAAGACTGTCTCTGATGAAATATAAATGAGAAAAATTTGAAAGATTCTTTTTTCATTAAAAATGTTCACAGTTGAATGTCGACGTGAATTATTTTCAACGAAAGTTTGTTAATGAAGTGAGAAGATGCGACGAAATGGAAAGAAAATTACGGTACATAGAGGCAGAGGTCAAGAAAGATGGAGTAGTCATAGCTGACAATCTCACGGATTTACCAAGAGCACCAAATCCACGTGAAGTCATTGATCTCGAGGTATTTGAATTCCTGAATCAGATGAATAAATTAAAAAATATTGGGAGATTTAAAAAAATATAGTAGTGAAGAGATGAAAAAAGATAATTCGATTTCTTTTTATCACTTTTAAAAATATCTCAGGAACTAAACGAGATAGGATGATTTTACTCGAATCCTTTTTTGTAGAAGTTTTCAAGAGCTACAAAAAAGGATTCGGACGAAATCATTCCATTTTGCTTAGTTTCCGAGATAATTTTTAAAAAAAGAATGACGGGCAAAAATCGATTTATTTGGGTAATTTCTTTTCCCTGATCTTCTTTTAAGAATATCTCGGAGACTAAGCGAGATAGAGCGATTTTACTTGAATACTTTTTCGTTGAAAATTTTAAGAATGCAAAAAAAAAGAATTCGTAGGAAATTGCTCCGTCTTGTTTAGTTTTCGAGTTAATTTTCAGAAAACTACTTGCAGAAAAAATTAAATTAGTCAATGAGTGAAATGAGTTGAATTAGTTAATGAGTCAATTTTTCAAATTATTTTTTTCGTTTCCTAAAAATATGTCGGAAACTAAATGAGATAGGGTGATTTCACCTGAATCCTTTTTTTGTAGAGAATTTCGGGAATTACAAAAAAAAAGATGCTATTAAAGTCGTTCTATCTCGCTTAGTTTCCGGTATATTCTCAAAAAATCATTTTAAAAAATTGATTTTTCGAAAAACTTTAGAATCGTAAATTATAATTATAATTAGGGAAGAGTGGGGCAAAATGGACACTGTAATGAAACGGTAAAAGATAGATTTTTTTTGATAATTCTATTGAAAAGCTGAGGAAATTCTAGCCGGAAAATGAGTGTCAGATGTATTTTTTTCGATTTTTTTGGAAATTCAATATTTTTTTGGATTTTTGAAAATTTCCTTTCCTTTTTTGAAAATTTTCTGTATTTTGCAAATATCTCGGGTTCTATTGGTAATAGCAATTCGGAATTGGTCTCAAATGAAAGGTGAGCTCATTTTCCATCGATTTATGGGATTTTGAATCCAAAAATATCAATTTTTGGAAAATTTTTAGGCCAAAAGCTGTTTCAGAAAACTGTTCTACAAGAATGCCCATAAATACCTTAAAAATCGATATTTTTCAACTGAAGACCCCATGAATCGATGGCAAATGATCTCACCTTTCATCTCCCATCGGAATTTTCACGCTACGACAAATAGAACCGAAGATGTCCTCAAAAAACTGAAAATTTTCAAAAAAAGAAAGGGTTTCATCCCTCTAAAATGCTCGAAAAAGTCAAAATCGCCAAAAAATCAAAATAATTAATTCCCGCCCGTGTTTCTCGTTTAAAATTTCATCAGCTTTCCAACGGAATCATCACAAACAATCTACCACCAATATTTCTATCAATTTCAAGGGTTTTTCATAATATTTGCCTAAAAATTTAGATGTGTCCATTTCACCCCTGATGTCCATTTTGCCCCACTTTCCCCTATCATTATTATGATTTTATGCTATCCTTAATATTAATCTAGACAACCGAAACATTTAATTAATAAATTTGCATTTATCAACAGGCGCATATTGAAAAAACCGAAAATGATATACGTGAATTGAGCCACAATGCTGTCAACTTGAAGAGCAACTACTTGGAATTAACTGAATTACGTCATGTACTTGAAAAAACCCAAGTATTCTTCACCGAGGTACCTAAATTGGTCCATCAATGATTAAAAATAAACGACTTACAGCTTCGTGTAATTGATATTACCGTTTAGTCGAAGAATCAAGGCTCGTTTCTGCTTATCTATCAACAGGAGGAGGCCAATGACTCAATAACCAGAGCACTCATCAACGAGGAAGCGCAATACCCCGGTCCAACTGGTCGTGGACGTCTCGAGTAAGTTGAAAGTGAAGTTTTCTCATTATATTGACCTTCACCTTCAATCTATCCATTTTGGAGCATTCCATATGGAAAAAAAAATTATTCATTCCGGATAATTGAAATGCAATGAACAAAAAAAATTATATCGGAAAGTAAGCTAGATAAGACGATTTCGTTTCAATCCTTTTTGGCTGATTTCGAAATTTTTCACGATAAAGGCATTTATGGGAATTCTTCTATCTCGCGGGGATTTCGAAATATTGCAAGAACTGATCGCTGAAAATTGGATTTTTGTAGTGAAACGGAAAAGCTTCGAATTTTCTACAGTTTTTTCTAGAAATATCTCGAAATCTAGAGGAGATACGGAAATTTTCAATGATACCTTTTTTTATAGAGCAGAATCATCCCATAAAAAGGTTCACATGAAAATTTCCGCATCTCCAATAGTTTTTGTGATGCACTCCAAAAACTGGGAGTCAAAATCGATTTAATTTTGCAGTTCGTTAATTTTTTCATGTTCACTCATAATTCAATTAAAAAAACCCAATCAACTGTTTTTTAATCATTATAAGTCAGAAAAAACAACAATGCTAATTGAAATACGAATAAATGATTAAAAAGTTGAGTAACGCGATGATAATTATTACGATCAATGATACAAATTCTGAGAATAAATATATCATTAAAAATTAATAAGAATCAGGACAAACATATTGAGTGTTGGATAATATTAATATTCTGTTAATCATCAAGAACTGATGAGATTGTCCATTTCTTTTGTCATTCTCGTTGATCATGAAAATTATTACAACCAAAGTTTTCTATTCTATTCTCTTCATTTATCGTTGGAAAATTTAATTGGAAAATTAATTTCATGATATTGCGAATTGATTATCGAGATGAATCATTCCGGACTGAGATCGACTCGATTTATCGGCGACATATTTTAAGACTCTGCAAAACCTGTTTAATATAAATTGTAATAAATTTCAAACAAGACTGAATAATTATTCACCTTTTTTTAACATCAAACGTTCGTTGTGGATACTATGAGAAGAAAATGGCAAATTTTTTGGAGTAACCTTTTTTGTAGCTCTCTCAGAATTCTCTACAAAAAAAAGTCATGACAGAATTTGTCCTACCCCCTTTAGTTCCCGAGATATTCCTGAAAACCATATAATGAAAAATTCCACTAAAATATTTCAGGATTTTAATATAATTTTTTTTTATTGAAAAAAATTCACCATAAAAAAGTTTTCAATAAAAATCTCACGATCTTCTCCACTTTCTAAGGTATAAAATAGCCTCAAAGATAAGTCGACTCTCATTTGACTCCTCCTTCTCTGAATTAATCTCTAAATTTAATTAAATTCGAGAAAATTCCATTTTTAATTGGATAAAATTCCTTTTTTTTTGTGTGTGTGCAGATTCGTTGCCGGGGTTATTAATCGTGAACGAGTGCCAGCATTCGAGAGGATGCTGTGGAGAATATCCAGGGGAAATGTTTTCCTACGACAGACAGAACTTGATAAACCACTCGAGGATCCTAACACGGTGAGGCTAAGGATATCACATCATTACTGAGTTGAGACATCGCAACAGCTGTTTACGGATTTGATATTTATAAATGTTTAATGACAAACAGGATATTCCAATTTTTTTAATTAATTATTAGTGATGGTTGATCTTCGAAAAAAAACGATTCTCGAAAAATCTATCTTTACATAACACAATATTTTGAAAATCGATTTTTTCAAGAAAAAAAAAGGAAATGAGAAAATCGATGAATCGATTAATGGATAAACATAATCTCGCATCAAATTCGAGATATCGCATATCATTCGATAGATCCATTTCACTAGCCTTAGCTTAAAAGGATCTATCTTCCAAAAACTCCAACTTCTGATCGATCATTTTTGAAAAATCGTTGTTCCCTTTCACTAATTTCAGTTTCAGGGGGAATCATGTTTTTTATTTTTTTCCCAAATTCTTGAAATCCCCCGAAAAAATCTATTTTTCCTCTTATTTCCAGTATCAACGTCTCGGCTCTATTTATGATAATAAATAGAGCCGAGACGTTGATGCACGGTTTGATCTCGTAAGGAGGTGTCTTTCTATCAAACACATCCTAAATGGTGATTAATGTTAAACTGACATTTATGAATGTTAGACACTCTTAGAGAAACTTTGAGAGGTGCTTTGTGGGGAATAATTAGAGAAACTTCTAGGGGAACTTCCAGAGGAACTTCCGGAGGAGTTTTTAGGGGATCTTCGAGGGGAACTTTTGAGGGGATCTTTTGAGGGGATTCGTAGAGGACCTCATCACGATTATAACTCAACGTGGATAATAATATCCGAATGTTGATTAATTCTTTCAATTATTGGGTAACACGAATTCTTCAACGTTTATGAAGTCAGTTCAACATTAATAACCATTCAAAATGTATTCAATCTATAGAAAACTTCAGCCTCGATCAAACCGTACACCAACTTCTCGGCCCTAATCATAAAATCTAGCCTACTTGACATTTAATCCAGACCTAATTTCTTTCCTCTAATTACTAAAATTCAGTAATTATCATAATTACCGATTTTCTATCCTCTAATTTTTATTTTCAGATAATTAATGACTTTTTATTCTAGGGAAATGAGATGTACAAAACGGCATTCGTTGCATTCTTTCAAGGTGAACAATTGAAGAATAGAATTAAGAAAGTCTGCACTGGTTTTCATGCATCTCTTTATCCCTGTCCTAATAGCCACGTAGAGAGACTTGAAATGGTTAAAGGCGTTCGTACTCGTCTCGAGGATCTTAATTTGGTATTCAAAGAGAATTTAAAAAACATCAAATGACGAAAAAGAAAAAAAAAGAAAGAAAGAGAGAAAAAAAGGTCATGTAAAATCATGAGAAAGAGCTTTTTTTTCTTCCTTTTTTCTTACATTTCTTTTTCTTTCTCTTTTTCCTTAACAATATACATTCGCTCTCTCCCTCTAAAGGTACTCAATAAGACGCAGGATCATAGACAGCGGGTACTTCATAGTGTTGCTAAAAAAATACCAAACTGGAGTATTATGGTGCGAAAAATGAAAGCAATTTATCATACAATGAATTTATTTAATATGGATGTATCGAAGAAGTGTCTCATTGGTGAATGCTGGGTGCCAATGGCTGATCTTGGAGTAGTCCAGAATTGCCTAACTGAAGGATCAGTGAGTTGAAAAATTAAATTATTGAAAATTAATGAAATCAATTTATTTTCGAAAATAATAATGATGATAATTTTTTTAAAATTATTTCCATCATAAATTCAGTAGTGAAATGAGTTGATCTCTCTATATGATAATTTTTTGTGAATATCTTGAGAATTAAGCGAGATAGGAGGATTCCGTCATGATTCTTTCTTTCTTCTTAAGAATCCTGAATGCTACAAAGAAGAATGACGGTAGAATCGCCTAATCCAATAAAAATAAGAAAAGTTTATCCTTTCTTTCAATTATTTTCTTTGAAAACACCTTGGGAGCTAATTTCGAGATACGCCCTCTTTCCTATAATTCTTTTTTTTGTAGCCCTTAAAATTGTCTATAAAAAAGATTTTGGGTGAAATCGCTCTATCTTGCTTATTTTACGAGTTGTTCTTGAATTAATATAAAAAAATTGAATTTTTGCTGTTTTATTTCTTCACTATGGAATTAATTTTTCGAAAATATTTTGGAAACTAAACGAGATAGAGCGATTTAGTAAAAAGGCTGCTTCGTAGCTCTTAAAATTTTATGTATAGAAGGCAAAAATGGCTCTGTATCGTTTAGTTTTCAAGATATTTGAGGAAAAATATGAAAGAAACTCAGTTTTCATCATAAAATTCAGATATTCATAAAACATTATTCCGAAATAATTCCGCATGAATTCACTCACAAACTCCTCGCGATATTCAAATTCTAATGAAAATATTGAACATTCACATAAACTTTGTGATTAACCGCAAATAACGAACAATTTACCGCAATTCGAAGTTAATGAAAAATGAAAAGTGAAGCAAACTAGAGTTTACATTTCAATTTCATGTTCACTATTCAACGAGCAAACTCCTGAAAACATGAAAAATAAACTCGGACGTTTTCCCACGGTATTTACCTTTTCACTTATCTCATTCCCTTCATTTCCTTCAATTCCTTCAATTTTTTTAATTTTTACTGAGGTAGTATCTCAACGAACTCGAGTACAGTTAATTCCTTATTTTTCTAACAGGGTATGTAAGATGATATTTTTTAAACATTTCTCTGAATTTTTTCATAATTTTCGTCCGTGTGGTTTATGGAATATGAATTATCAAAGTTACTGAACACAGCAGTGGTGGGGATGAAACGCTCTCAATCAGACAAGAATAACAAAATTACTAAAAAAACTTAAATTACAAAAAATTAGAAAAATATAGAAGAAATTGAGAAAATGCCACAATATGTCTGCATTATTGTTGAATTTTTTCCCATTTTTTCTGGAAGAACTTCTTTCTGAAAAGAATTCTAAGAAAAATGAATTTAATAAAGAGAAATTTTTGAAAAATATATAAAGATTTTTTTTCCGTGCAAAGGACTTCATCAAGAAATCTGAAAAAAATTGAAGAGATGCTCTGGCATTTCTGCATTGCTGCTCAATTTTTTTAAGATTTTTTCGTGGAGATGCTTTTCCGCGAGAAATTCTCGAGCAAATTAATAAAGAGGATTTAGTAAAAAATATGTAAGGAATTTTTTCGGAGCAAAGGACTTCATGAAAAATACTAATGAAAATTGAAGGAATGCTCAGATATGCTCCCATTATTGTTGATTTTTTCAAAGGTTTTTTTATGGAGGTGCCTTTCTTGGATAAATTCTAGAAAATAATAGATTCAGTAAAATGATTTCCTCTAATTCTTCTCAAATTAAAGATAAGACGTTCGAATAGTTTAATTATTTTTTCGGGTAAATTTAAGCATGATTCTCCAAATCCTCAGCGATTAATTGGAAAATAACCGAGAAATCCTAATTTTTTTCTCTGCTTTTATTAGCCCTAATCTAGGATACTACCTTAATTTTTTTAATTATCCATTATTCTCGTTATCAACTTTAGAGACAATGCGGAAGCTCAATACCCTCGTTTCTGAATGTTATACACACTGATGAGGATCCGCCAACCTTCAACAGAACTAACAAGTTTACAAGGGGATTTCAAAATTTGATTGATGCATATGGGGTTGCATCATACCGCGAGGCTAATCCAGCTTTGTACACTATAGTTACATTCCCGTTTCTCTTTGGGATTATGTTCGGTGATGCAGGACATGGTGAGTTATTACTAAAATTTCTCAAATTAAAATAAAGTATTTTTATTTAAGTATTTTTTCTCAAGGGATTTCTATCCATATAGTCATGAAAAAGTTACATTTTCGTATAAAAATGTTAATAACGATTTATACGAGATAAAATTGTCAAATTTGATGAAGTGAATCTCTGAAAAGTGTAATGAGAAATGAAATAAACCCTAGAAGCAAGAAATTGGTTGAAAACTATAAAACTTTCTGTGGTTTCGGGAATTCCTTCAAAACTCGAAAAAAATGAAGGAATATAGAGTGCACAGAAAATTTTCCAATTTTCAATTAATTTTTTGCTTCTAAGAATCACTTAATTCCTCGTTACATTCTTTACAGATTCATTCCATTAAATCTGAAAATTTTATCTCGTAAAATTTTTATTAACGGTTTATGCAAAAATTTGATGTTTTTTTTATTGTATAGACAGAAACTAGGGGTGAGCGAATAATTAGATTCGAATTAAATATTCGATTCGATCTTCAAATCGAAGAATTTGAAATTCGAGTATTCGAAAATTCCTTTAACGGACTCGTTGTTGGACAATTGATCGTTGGTCGTGTATCTATATCCATATGTCCACTGAGTCGATCTTCCATCACTCAGTGGTCGATACGAATTTTGAAAACTTTTGAAAAATAAAAATGATTGACTTGAATTCATCACCTGTCCTATCCGATTTATTTTCTTTTTCTCAAAGATTTTAAAATTTTTATCGACCACTGACCGATTAAAGATCGACTGAATGAACATATCGATATAGGTAATCAACGGGTCCACCAGGGTCAATTCTAAGTCCGAATATTCGCAAGTTTGATCGAAATTCAATTAGAAAATTCGATTTTATGGCGTTTTCAATTTTCACCGTTCTACACCGGAGCAGTGCAGAACTAGTCTCACCCTAGTGTTTTTACAGTGGTGACTATTCCGAAATTTTAAGGTGTTGAGAAAGGAGAAATTTGGTGGAAAAGATGAATAACAATGAAGAATAAAGGATAAATCGTAATAAATTGCGCAAGCTCATCCTCAAGGGCAACTTCTTTCAGAAATAAATTACCAGAAATTTTTGTAGTCGGCTTTTACAATATTTAAGAAGAAAAGATTTTGACAAACGAATGTGAAAATCGAAAACGCCATTATATTAGGGGTGAGCGAATACTCCTCGAATTCCATTGAATAGTGAAATTCGAGAGTATTTTCGAATACTCGATTCGAAAACCAAATATTAGCCCTCACCCCTAACAGAAACACGTTAAGATAGTATTACCTAGCATTCGTAGATTATGATAAGATGATCCAATGAAATTTCTGAGGGGTTACAGAAAACCAGTAGAAAGATATTGATACTTGAAAGTGGCGTAAGTCGTATACTTACACATAACACTTACGCCACTTCGTATCTAAGGCAGCAATTGATTATATTTTTTATTGAATATTCTCAAAAATATGGAGTATAGCGAAATTTTTGTGGAGAATGAGAAGAGCTATAAAAAACAATTTTCATAATATCCCACTATTTCTTTTAGATTCCGAGATATTTTATGAAAAATGAAACAAAAATTTGAACATTATAAATATTTAAATTCGAAGAATTTTGGTTTTCGTTGAATGTCTCGGAAACTAAGCGAGATAGGGTGGTATTAGCCGAATCTTTTCTTGTATCTCTTGAAATTCCCTACAGTAAAAGACAGAGTAAAATCGCTCTATTTCGCTTAGTTTTCACAATATTAAAAGAAGAATTAACAAATTGAATCTCAACAACATCAGTTAAAATCGTATTTTCCTAACACATTTCAATTTTTTTAATTCGAAAGGTTTGATCATCACTCTGTTCGCTGGATGGATGGTCATCTGGGAAAAGCAGCTGATGGCTAAAAAAACAGACAGCGAAATATGGAATATATTTTTCGGTGGTCGTTACATTATTCTTCTAATGGGTTTCTTTTCAATTTACACTGGTATTATTTACAACGATATATTCTCAAAATCAGTAAATATATTTGGATCAAGCTGGAATGCATCGTACGATGCATCAACACTGCATGATAATGGTGATTTACAATTGAATCCAAATTCAACGGAATATTATTCACAAGTGCCTTATCCAATTGGTCTTGATCCCGTTTGGGCACTTGCTGAGAATAAAATTGTATTTTTAAATTCATATAAAATGAAATTATCAATTATATTTGGAATTGTTCATATGATATTCGGAGTCTGTGTAAGCGTCATAAATATTGTGTAAGTATTTTTTTTCATAATTTCTTTTTCAATTTAAAGGAAAAAAAAAACATTTTTATCCACTTTTTTTTCTATATTTTAATCTTCAATATATCGGAAACTAAGCGAAATAGGGCGATTTTGCATGAACTATTCCTTTCAGCTCTTGAAATGATCTTCAAAAAAGGACCCATGTGAGATTGCACTATCTCGCTTACTTTCCGAGATAATTTTGAAAAATTATCGATGATCTTATTTTTTCAATGCATCTATTAATTTTTTGAAAATATCCGGAAAAGTGAGAAAGATAAGATGATTTTGCACAAATCCTTCTTTGTGGCTCTTGGAATTGTATACGAAAAAGGATGAATATTGAATTGCTCTATGTCGCTTACGCTCCGAGATATTTTTGAAAAACTATGGAAAGAGAAAATTGATTCTTTCAAAAAATTTATTCATTTTTTGAGAATGTTTCGAAAATCAAGTGAAATTGGGCATTTTTGCATGAATTCTCTTTTCCATCTCTTGGAAATCTCTACAAAAAAAGAATTCGGGCAAAAAAGGCGTTTCTCCATTAGTTTTCGAAATATTCAGAAGAAAAATAGATGAAACATTTCTTCTTATTTGACCTTTCCTGAAATTTTTAAGGATATTTCAAGAAAAATAAATCGCAGAAAGATGGATTAATTTCTATTTTTTGATATGACAAATCGATTTTCAATTTTTCAGACATTTCAAGAGATATGCCAGTTTCTTTTTTGAATTCTTGCCACAATTATTCTTCCTCATTGCTTTATTCGCTTATATGGCAGTTCTCATGCTCATCAAGTGGGTCCTCTACGATGCCTCATCGAAAGGTAAAAACCAAAATTCCATAAATCATGTTACCCTTGATAAAAACATAGAATAACGAATAAAAAATAGACTTGCACTTTCTAGAATCTAAATATTGAGGAAGGTGGGATAGAATGTACATGAGGGCTAAAACGGAAACGAGTTGGTTTGGGTATTTTATATTATAAAATTGACTCAGATTGGATGGAAATATTAGAGATAGGTTTTCTCGGGTGATTTCATTGGAAAGATGAGAAAATTTCCCATAAAAATCATATGCCAGAAGTTATTTTTTTGAATTTTTTAGAAATGTAATTTTTTGCGCGAGATTTGAAGGTGAAAAGTAGTAGTAAGTATACATTCCTGCGAGACAGCGTGTACCCCCTCCACTCCCCCACTGGCGCCAGTGCACACGTGCAGGCTGGACCCAAATGTCTGGGTCCAGATTAAGATCTCGGGAAAGAGGAAAAGGGGAGGGGGGAAGGTGTTTTTCGGAGTGGCTTCCACAGGCGGACTTTCCCTGTTGGTTGGCGTGTTTTCGCCAGGTATCCCGGCGGGGATGCTGAGCTCTCAGCCTCTAGCCACTTGTCACGAAAATGTTCAGATATTTATTAGATAATTTTTGATGTGTAAAATTTACTAATTTCTAAATGATTAAACAAATTATTCATTGAAGTCAATAATTCCTAGGGAATTTCAATTGAGCAAGTTACTTATTTGAGGCTAGGTCAGAATCATTATTTCTAATGAATTCCTGATAACGAGGAAAAGAATCAATCTCATGAATAAATACTTCTCTGACCGAAAAACTAATAATAATAATATATCCACTGTCGGTAAAATCAAATTCTGTGAATCAATCTTTCTCTTAAGGTGGGCTTATGAGGGAGAGTGTGTATAAAAATTAAGGTACCGAACCTCTATGGGAAGGGCCTGCGGGCCACATACTATACATAAAATATTCCAATTGTCTTTTTGAGATATCCGAAATCCATTCAACAGTTGAATTCCAACCGATATGGAAGTATGAAATTTCAAATCTAATTATGGGTTCAATGAAAATTATGAGATGTTTTAGCAAATTAATAATATTCCCGAAATGATACAGTGCTGTATTCACCCATATGAACATTCATTCACACACAGGCACATACCACTATGTCAAATGATTCATCACGTCAAAGAGACAGTCAGCTCTCTTTAGTTGTAGATTTTACTGAATTTTCCTGAATTCTAAATTGGAGAAAAGAAAATACATAATAAAAAAAATTGAATTAACTTTTACATTCTCCGAAATATTTGGAGAACCTCTAAATATTTTTCATGAAAATCCATAGGATCTGTTTTGAAAAAAAGAATATTTCAGGGTCCTACCATTTACTGTGTGTTAATAGTTAGAACTTTGAAGTTGAATATTCCATTGATTATGTGGTAACTATTTTTCAAAATTTCCCATGACAATTGGAGGTAACATGAATAATTATTTCACACAATTGGAAGGAAACCTACTGATCACATGAAATCTCATACACGCAACTTGAGCCTAGTTCAATATCAATAGCCGGGGATGAAAAAACCGGGTGAAATTTAGATTTAAAAACAATTTTGAATCATAAAACGGAATGAAAATTCATTCACAGAACAGAAATACTGCTTCAGCATGAAAATTCAATCACGATGAATTAAATCGCACATTCATGCCAATGATTCGAGTCGTTGGGACAGAAACCCTACTTAAATATTCGGAATCCACATTTGGAAAAAGGATAGATATTCAAAAATTCATTTCTTCAATACCCTCACATCATACGATGCTGCCTGTATATATTTAAACATTTATTGCACATATTGGATAGTGCAGCACACCCATGTACAACTATGCTAAACTGAGAATTCTCTCGATGCAATTCTTCTTCCATACTGCTTTCCAATATAATTCTCAATACGTTTTGATCAAAAATTTTTGTGTCATAAATACACCCCGATAGTTCATAGAGGCTGGACATGAAGTGATTGACTCGATCCTACATCTATAAAAAATGAAAATTATTCCGTAAAGTTCTAAAGTTTCAGACTCATAATTTCTCTTTGATCTTGTCCATTCAATATTGATTGAAATGAAAGATTTCCACAAAAGCGAAGATAACATAAATAGTTATTTAACAAAAGTTGAAGAAAACCTACCGATGATATGAAATATCATAGAACTACCTTAAACCTGGTTCAATATTAATACCTTAAACGTCTGAGACTGATTCTGGTTTCCCCACTCCACGACAGGCCATTCATGACATGGAGTGGGGCCCGTGTAAGTTTCAAGCATACTGTACACTCATTGGTTAACCCCTCTCTCGGAGCCGCATTACGAGTTACTCCGGATTCAGTCTCAGAAGGTTAAGAAAGGAAAACGGGTGACATTTTGAATCAAGAAGAATTTGAAATTATTATAAAACAGAATGAAGATTTATTCATGGAACGGAAATACCAATTGAAGGCAAGAATCTAATCATAATCAGTAGAGCCACTTATACATACCAATGATAAAAGCAAACTTCAACGCAAAGACTATATTCAAATGTTCTGAATCGAACTCTCAGAAAACAATAGATGTTTTTCGTCACTCAGAAGAAAATCTATCATGCAAAATAATTATCAGAATTTTTGCAGAATTTATCAGGTATTGCAAGATAATTTTTATAGTATTTCAAAAATTGCATGATAGTGAAAAATCAATTCTCGCTAGCCCTGAAATTCAATCTTGACTCAATAGACACATTTTTTCAAATAAATTATGAAAATTCGTAGATTTCCGTGGAAAATCGTGATAGTTTTCGGAGCTCAATGCTTAATACAATGTTTAATTAACTCATCCTGTGAATATTCCTCCAATGCTGTCTTCAATTAATCCCAATTTCTCTCAAATGATTTATTATACTATTAACAGTTTTTTGATTGGATCCGTATATTGCATTACGTACAATGAATTCACAATTCCATGTGATATCATTTTCCGATCACAGAGAATGCTTTTAATAGAATCCGCAAACCTATGAAAAATTTAATTGAACAAGATGAGTGATTCTAAACTGATTTTTTCTCACTGGATCAAAGAACTTCAAAAATTCGTAACTGATCCACTTTACGTGAACTAGCTGGCGATTTGTCTACTCACGGACATTTCAATCCTAATATGCAAGATAGTGTAGTTCAAAGATAGTGAGATTCCGACGCGAACACTGAAGAGTGGTTTATCATATCGGCTCTCCACGCAAGGCAACCAATCATCTTTTTACACCGCACTTCAATACAATTCTTGATACGCTTCAATTTGAAATTCTTCTGAGAAACACATTAATCACTTGATTTCTATTTTATCTGAGAATATTAAAATTTCGAACTTGGACATCTACAAAGCTGAGCCATTAAAAACAAAATTGGGTGCTGCTTGGCTAAGTAACCACCGCGCTCATGTACTCAATCAACGTACTGAGCGGGAGTATCTGTGCAAGGGAGCCAGCATGCCTTCCCAGCGTGAAAAAGCAGAACACTAGGATTATGCATATTCGGCCGCCTGTACCGGTCCTAGTTCTTCATGGTTTCTCGTGACCCTAGACAAATATGATGTAGCAACTGAAAAACGTCAGCCTATGGGATCGTAAAAGGGGAGGGTTGTGAGAGAAAGGCGATTACAGCAATCATTCTTTTCATCTCTCTTAATTCTCCTATTTTTATCTTATTTTTCTGAAAATTATTTTGTACAATGAAATCACGATTTCTCGATATTACTATCATACTTATTCGAATTTGATATTATAGTTTTCATATAGACCACGGATACTCAAGTCGTTACGCAATATTTCACATAGCATTTTTACTTAAATCACTGCATCATGACAGATTATTCATCATAAATATTCACTCAACTTTGCTTTCAATGATGTTGTCAAAATTCGATGCTTTTGAGTTCCAATCGTGTGATTGTTAGTCTCGCAACATCTTTTGCAGTTTCAAATTCTATAGACATATAAAATGCTCTAAGCACATTTACGACCAAAACGTTTCCGATGATCCCGATATTATTCGATTTTCTGTAAACTCTTCGCAATTTGATCTTCAGGTAATACTGATTAGGAGTTGAAGTTTACCGTTCCCTTTGATTATTAGTTGATAATGATTATTTCTTTGGGTTATTTTCTTCTGAATAATGACGATCTTCTTCTATTTCTCTCCTGGAATTTGGAGTTAATATATAACATTCTCCTATTAATGCTCATTATCGCTTTCAAACGACGAATCACTACAGCTCACTATGTTCTCAGCATCATTTGTATGAGATGCTTGAGTTCAGGCCTGTCCGTTGATGATGATCTATGGTTCTGAAGTAAACTTTGAGGAAGAGTTTCAACAGAAAATAATTAATTGACTCTTGAATCGAGTAATCATGAATTATCGATTTAACATCTCCGAAATGATTTTCCATTCTGAAGCTAGCACTATGGTCACGATGATCTGACGCATTCTCTCAGCTGATTATCGGCAGTGCTTGATCGCTCTGCATATTTCAAAATATAAGCACACTCTCATTCAAGATTCCCGACCATTGACGTGAATCAAATTTTTCTCAGTATCGATTAACTATTAATGAAAAAGTTCGAGACAGCTCCATTCTTCTCCGTTTCATCATGGAAACTGAAGTGTGCAAAAAGATGAATTTAAAGTTAAAACAACTTCTGTTGATTTTTCTCTCTGTCAATGAAAAATGTTTTAGCAATTATGCTTCTGTCTCAACATATTTTGTAGTAAAATTTACTCTGTTGAAACTGTAATAATGACTGAAATTTTTGTTTCATGTTTTTAGAGTTGATCATGCTGTCCTAAAATTCAAATATATGTCTATTGATGTTTGATAGTCATGTGAACCACTGGGTACAAAAAGATAAATTCCGATTCCTAACAATGTTTTTAGAGTGATAGATAGAACGTCTTCTTTGTATGAATTTTCATTGTTTTTTAAAATAATCAACACCACATTCAATGTTGCATTGGATACATAATTGAAGTATACGTAAATTTTCTCATAAGCAATTACCATTTTCATAAAACTATTCTATGATGCAAAATCATCTTTTAGATTGGAACTAAGCATGCTCATATATTACCGAAAGATCATGGAACAATCGAATTTTAAATCAAATCGTATAATATACTTAATTTTTTTATGTAGAAAACTTTCAAACTCAAGTATCATTCGCATGATAGTTCTCGAAATTTTATTTCTTAAATAGAAATACTTCCGTATCTATAAACGAAAAGAATCGTTTTAGTCGATCTAGTAATTTTCTTTGCTTTAATAGTCAAGAAAATTTTGAAACTCATCTCATAAAAAAATCCACAACAATACGAAAATCAAATATTTATAATTTCCAAAAATTTTCTCATTAAAAATAGTATATATTCCAACGCAAGTTTCCTTGAATCTATTTTTCGTGAAGCATATAAGAACAAAAGTTTAAATATATGAAATTTAAGGAAGATTTTCCAGAAACCCAAGATTTTTCAACATAAAATTCTTAATTCAACATCTTCAAGGTTATTTGCCATTTTAACTGTCGAATGTAAGATATTGTTCTTTAGCAATCTTCCTTGAAATGATACTCAAGTTTGTCCCCAGCACTGAGAATTCCAGATTTGAGAACGATCGATTCAACATATAAGAACTTTGGTTTCATTATATTTCCATACATTTTACATTTGTCTATTGCTTAGAAAAATTCCCAATTTATTAACTCTCCTGGAGTGTGTGGAAGTTTTTTTTGGGATTCTCCCAAATACGATTATCCTTTTCGACATTTTTTAAATCTTTTCATATAAAAGTTCAAATGATTGAACTTCTGATCTTACCGAAGTCTTAATTTTCTATTCTGCTTCCGAGTTTATATGTAAAATATCTGTCAGTTTTCCTTCAGCCTATTGAAGTGGTTGGGCCAATTAATTAAGGAACACATTAATTGCTTGTCACTTCAATGATTTATAGAATGAAAGATAATTATGAGATACAAAAGATTCGCGATAGACTAAAGCTAGAATTCAGGAGAACGCTTCTGAATGCTGTGAGAGTTGAATACAGAATGCCCAGAGAGTCTTGAGTGTTCGTGCCTGGTTCTCTCCTTGGTCAACCGGATTGGTCTTGTGACCGGTTTAAATGTCTTGCTGGCTGCTTCACTATTCTTAACAATTTCTATATTTTCGAATTTCCATTCTTTTCTTCCTGTTTCAAAATTATTTACCTTTCCTACTCAATTTTATCTGTTCTTACTTCTTCGTTACCATTTTTAATTTCTTCAATTTATGATTTCCTCTTTCATTATTCAACATCTCTATTTTCTTTCCAATTTGATTATATATTTCATTTAATTCATCTCGTCATTTGGAATTTCGAATGTCTCTTCTACTATCACAATCTTGTTACACAGATTAGAGTTTTAACTAAAAATTTCCTTGTAATTCAGATTGTATTTGTGTGAATTTGTTATTCTAATTTTTTTATTGTTCTGTTGAATGGGACTGAACATTCTCTCACAATTCTGTCAAGCAGATTTATATTTCCACACGATTTTAGGATTTGATATTTTCTATTCTAGTCCTTTTATAATTTTTTAGAACACTCAGCTTCGGTTCTGGTTTTCTTTAAATACAACAATATTCACTCTAGCTCTCCTCATCATTTTCAATATTTCTATCAATGCTACAATTCTATTCCAGGGCAATACTTTTCCCATTAGTTTCTTCAGAGACCCAATTTCCCTTAAAGATAATACTTTCCCCAATATTTTTATCAGAGATACAATTTGTCTTCAAACATATAGTCTTCTCAATATCTTCATCGGGGATACAATTTTTCTCAAACACAATACTCCTTTCCATATTTTCATCAAATACAAAATTTATTTATTTATTAATATAACCGCCAATCGACTTTGTCCATAACATGATTTGCTCATATATATGATGAAAAATTCAAGCGTAGAGAGCAGAAGATAGAGAAAAATGAGAAACGACTGAGAAGAGTAAGAAACGATGAAAACAGCAACATCAAATGTTTAAGAGGTGAGTTTCAAAAATGGATTGTATGTGTATACATTTAAGGCGTTTTTCAAATTAAACCTGGAGATGAGTTTTGACTCTAGTGAGGAAAGATGACAGCGATACCCAAAGAACTCGATTGTCTAACAGACGTCATTGACTCATCTAGAGATTCTGCTAATTGGACCATTGATAATGTAGTTTTTGGATGAGTGAGACGTTCGCGGCAGTCTATTGCTCCTTAGGCCAGTCCTTGGGCAGATGAAGTCGAACTCCTCCAGAATTTCAAGAGAATTAATTAAGTTGTTAACAATATTGAAGAAGGCTGACAATTCTTGCACTCGTCTTTTACTGTTGTTCTCAGAGACAATATTTTTTGTGATACTCTCATTAATGACAGAATTGTCCTAACAATGGCAATATTTTTTCCATCTTTATGCTCAAAAACTTTATTCTACTCTATTTTTTCTCAGTATTCTTCTTTTTTTTTAATGATTTGAATTTCCTCCATATTTTTTCCATCTTTATCAACAAAAGTTTATTCACCTTTATATTTTCTTTATTTTCATAGACAGTCATTCCATTTTTCCCAATACGCTCTTAATTTTTATCATTAATTTCATTTGCTTCCACCGTTTCTTCATTTTCATCACTGATGATTCCATTTTCCTTAACACTCTCTCTACTCTTATCAGAAAGATCCTATTATTTCAATGAGCTATAGATCAGAAGAATTATGTGAAAATCTTCTGCTTCCCCCCAAACAACTAAGCATGATTGGGCAGTGACAAGAGCTACTGAACTTAGAGAAAGCTAAATATATCATCTAAGGTTTTCGGACTGATTGAGAGACCCATGCCAACTATTTCGATCATTGCAAAAATTGCTGATGTGGAACTATTTTTGAGTTAACAATATTATCGCCATGAGAATATGAACATTAATGTAGGTAAACAAATGGTTTGTTGTTCTATATTATATGTTATTGGAAATGAGTGATTCAAATAACTTCGTAACACAGTGGATTAACTTTGATATTCAAGACTTGATTCAATTCCACGAGGATGGACCGTCAGATCATCGGTGAACCTCTACAAGAGACTAACGATTCGTCACCACGACCCGAAAAATATCGATACCTAAAAACACAGAGCCCTCAGTTCTTTTCTTCTTATGAAATCATTGTTTATGTTTATGTTAGCCACTCCGACTCTCGTCACGTTGATTCATTTTTCGAACTTTTAATCTTAATTTTGATGAATGATAATTCTCAGTAACGAAATTGAGTAATAATTCAATATATGTACGTGAATTTTCACTTATCGTTTCATGATCAGCCGGCGAACCCATTGCTAGAAAAAAAACTACATGTCCGCCTTATTGTAATTGAAGTGCAGCTCATTGTAACTCATTCTTCTCAACAAAATGAAGTTCTGAAATTCGGTTCGATTGATTTTCGCTCAGAATTTGAGCCAAAGACAATTTCGCAGCTGATACAATAGCATACTGTATTATTCTACACGATCGTGCTGGTGTGGAAAACTAATTTAAATGGTGGGGAAAATTCTTCAAATATCAAGCAGTCCATCTGGGGAAGCATCAGTCACCATGGAGATGTTGGTGGATATGCAAGGATCCTGTGGATCCTTCAATGAACTGATTCTGAGAGGGTTGGCTTTAATATCTTTAGACGAATCAGTACAAGAAGCAACTATAAGGTTTTTCAAGCTTCCACGTAATTTGGACAAAATACCAGTGAAATATCGAAGTGCAAATGCATGGTTTGAGAGAAATTTCCATGGGATACCCTGACATCATGGTAATATTCCATATGATCAAGCGGAAAATGTACGTCCAGATGATATGAAAAAATGCCAATAATGTTTACATAGAAAGTTGCGAAAAAAAAGTATGTCCTTTCCATCAATGATTCTCTGCTCAGCTTCGCAGACTTCGATGAAGTCTTTGATGATTGTCCATTGAGCGTAAAATTCAAAGACGTACCAGTTCATGTTTGTCATTTTCATTGCAATATGAAAAATATGACCTGTGCTGTTGAGAATACTCTATTACTACAAGAATGGATGTCACAGAAAATTGTATGTTTATCAGATGGATCTATGCAAATATATTTCGAACGAGGAAAATTTGCACTAATGGATGCTGACGACATACCACTTTTGCCGAAGGTGTTTATAAGTACATCTGCAGCATCCAATGTACATAAAGTTTGGTGAAAACCAACAAACGAAATGAAAGTGGAGCGATAAATTTTCCGTTACAAGCAATGCCTCATACATCATGATGATCGGGGTGGTGATGTGATTGATACATATGATGAAGATTGTGGGTTGTATAATATTGAAATGAAGAGAAAATTTTCAGACATAAACAATTTATTCATGATTAGTGTGTATTACATTTATAAGATGATTTTTTCATGTAATTTCAATGAGGGCTTACAATATTGGAAAAATTTCCAAAAAGCTTACAACTTTTTCAAATTTCCCAAGACTCGATATTTATTTCAAAGAATTTACGATTGCATTCCGTCCTCCCTCCATTTTCCCAAGTCTTGGGTGAATTCTACTTGATTAAATCTAGCTCCAATGGATCGCATTGCAACTGGATGTTCTCCGACTGCAATAGCAGCTTGCATGGCGTCCAACTGGTCCAGATTCTCCAAGAAGAATGTAGATGATCTCTTTGGCAGGAAAGTGGCTTGAGCATTATTAAGCTCAACCATGATTGCTGGACCATTGCGAGTATTTGCTTTGCCAATCTTTGTGACAATAAAGAATTTCTTTTTGTCAAGATCTCCAATTTTCACACTGGGTAGATATCCATTACGGAACTGCCCAGAACCGTTGATTCTTGTGAAATCCATATTCATTCAATTGGAAGCTTTACTAGTTTTGCACAGAGATGAAGTATTTCAATCCTCGGTTGGATGTCCTTCTTAGCTCCTTGAATTCTTCCTTGTAGAAGGTCCCAACGTTTTACAAAGTCTGTTTTTTGTAGCGAGTAGGTGTTTCTCATTTGTACAATTTGAGACACTGATGAGATGCTCCAAGATTCAGCTTTCTTTATACTCGTGCTCCCCTCCAGTTTTTCAAGAAACTGGGAAATCTCCCACCACTCAAGAGGAATGGACCCTTAGAACCGGTCCATCGCCGGAGCGTCTACATACCTGGGAAATGTTACACGGAAAACATGTGGCATGGAAAAAGGGCTGCAATAGGTTTCGAAGAACGTCAAGTGAAATTTAACATTGAAGACATCATCCTCCAAAAATATTTAGAGCAGATTTAGACGTTAATATATTTAAGCGAGTCTGGACAAGTTTCTATAGAGTGAGGAGGCAGTGATGAGAAACTACACAATCTCAGATGAGGATCCAAGACATTGATAATCATCATGGATAATTTGAAGCCATACGAGGCCGAGGAATTGCGCAGTACTCCCCAATGTTTTCGCTATTTCGGCAATGTTATTGCCAAACATTTTGGAGAAGATGAAATAACTAATCCATGCAAATTTTTGGAAGCTGTGGCTTGACAGAACTTTTTGGCCTTGACGAAAGCAACGGAAGAAGATTGAAGGTAGGGAAGCTCCACCAAGTACTCTGGCAACTTTTCTTAGAATTCTCTAATCTCCTCAATCATCTGAATTTTTTGAATTCTTTTTCTTCAACTAATCATTCAATTATTTTTGTTTTGAGGATATCTATATTGAATACCTAGAGAAATATATTCATTGCATTGGGATTAACTTAAGGGAAGAGAGAAACTGTATTTGTCACAAAAAATGTAAGCATTGGAGTACTATAAAATTATCTTGCAACAATAGATAAATCCTCGGAGAATATTGTAATTAAATGGTGTTAGAGTTTACTTCTCTGAGTGTCAAAGAAATAATGTACTTATTCTTTTTCTTTGAACAGATGGTTATTCCAGAAATTTGAGCATTACTCTTACGTAGAAGAGCCGAATTATTAGGATCAATATCACACTTGGATGATCGTAATGAATTTCTCATTTCGAAATTTTCATCTATGTCCTTTGAATACATTTTTGCGCTGTTTCGAACGATCCAAAATTCTTTCTAATCTGAAATTCACAGAATCAAAATCAATGGAAAAAGTATTTCCAGGTTCAATTTATTAAAAGTGAAAATTTGCGGTTGTTTTAGAAAGCTGGCTCAATTTGTTAAAAGCCACATGTTTCTCAATTATTAATATTACACTCTCTGTTTCTTTTGTTGAGAATACTCCAACTACTCAGAATGAATAATCCGCGTCAATTTTAGATTCGCGTTATTTTTCAAACTTGGAAATTTTAGGTATTCAGAGTGAGACTTTATTTTTGCGGAAAATTTCTCAATTATCAATCCTAAAAATTGTCTGTTTCTGGGTGGGAAATATTTTTATCTTTCGAAACAAAATTTCCATCTTTAAGAAGAAAATCAGTGCATAATATGAGAGAAATTTGGCGTTATTCTGTGCGAATACATCCTAATAATTTGGATGGAGATATGCGTTTTTTCTGTTCAAAATACCTTCGTAGACAAAAATTTTAAACAAGCTGAAAATGGTTAGATGAGTGTATCCAAAATTATTTTTGAATCGTTTGCAAAACACAAATAGACTTAATTTCCAAAATCATAATTGATTGTGTATAATTTCTAGCTAGCGAACAAATTGAAAATTTCTTAACTATACTTCCGAAGACAGAAATTTTGAAGCAGGTTGAAAATATTCAAATGAGTCAATCCAAACTATTTTTTGAATCATTTTTCAAAATATAAACTCACTCAATTTTCTAAATCCAAATTGATTGTGAATAGTTTTTGAATTATTCTTGAATAAATTGTAAAATTTAGTTTCTAATGAGAATTTCTTTTATATAGTATTTCAATTTCTTTTTTCAAGGACTTTGAATTGAATTTCCAATAAGAAAATTATTTTTAACTATTTTTTGAAAAATTATTTTTGAATGAATTTTGAATAAAGATTTTAAAAACGAATTTTCTTGAATCTGCTCTTCTATCACTTCGAGATAAATTTTGAATAAAAGTTTCGAAGGAGAAATTATTTTTGAATATTCTTTTCTTTCCTGGATGGTTTTCAAATTAACGTTGAAATTCATTTCCGAATGAGAAATTATCTGATTTGTTTTTTATTTTATTAATACATTTCAAAATTCATTTTCAAATGAGAAATGCTCGTTGAATTACTTTCAAATTATTTTCGAAGCATTTGTGAATAGCACTTTGGATGGAAAAATTATTTGTTTTTTATTTTTTTCTGCCGAATCATTTATGATTCAATTTTGAAAATTTTTCCAAGATGAAAAATTATTTTTAACGTTTTACTCTAGTCTAGAATCAATTCTAGAATTTATTTTCGAATGAGAATTTTTTTCTACATAGTATCTGAACTTCTTTGTCCATGAACTTCGACTTGTATTGACAATAGAAAAGTATCTTATACTAGTTTCTACAAAATTATATTGAAATGAGCTTTGAATTAAAATTTTCGAAAGAGAGTTTTATTTGAACGTTCTTTCCATCAATTTAGGATCAATTTTGAATGAAAATTCCGAAGAGGAAGTGATTTACGAATTTTTCCTTTCTTTCCAGGATCATTTTGTGAGTCAATGTTAAAATTTATATTCCAATGAGAATCTATTTTTGAACGGCTTGTTTTTTCTATTACTGCACTATCAATTTTGAAATTGATTTTCGAATAAGAAAATATCTTTGACTTACTTTTGAATTAGTTTTTGAAATAATTTCAAAGTTTTTTTTCCGAATAAGACTACTGTTGAACACTTTTCAATCTCTTTTGAATCAAATCTCGGATGTAAGAATTATTGTGGACTAGTATTGAGAAAATTGATCTTAAATAAATGTTGAATAAACAGTTTTGAAGAGGGACTTTCTTTTTTGAACGTTTATTTTAGCACGAATGAATTTCGAATGAAATTTTCGAAGGAAAAATTATATTTGAATATCTTTTTCTTCCTGGAGCGTTGTTAAATCAATGTTGAAATTCATTGTCCAATGAGAAATCATTTCTAGAATGGTTTTATCATTGTCGAATCAATTTCAAAATTCGTTTGCGAATGGGAAATTATCTTCGATTTACTTTGATATCATTTTCGAATCAACATTTGTATTAGGAAATGGTTTTTGAATCATTTTTGAATCACTTTCGAATCAATTTTAAAATTCATTTTCGAATAAGATTATTTTCTCATGGTTTCTGAATATTTTTTAAATCAAATTTCAAATAAGAAAATTATTTTTGACTAGTTTTTTAAAAATCAATTTTGAATAGAAATTTTGAAGGAGAATTATTTCTGAGTATTTTCTGAACCACATTTCAAATGAAAAAATTGTTTTTGACTAGTTTTTCAAACATTATTTTTGAATACAAGATTTCGAAAGAGGATTCTTTTTTCACTATTTTTTTTAAACACTTCTGAATCAACTGTGAATGAAACTTTCAGAGGAGAAATGATTTTCAATGATTTTCCGAATCACATTCTGAATGCGAAAATTCTTTTCGACTAGTTTAAGGAAAATTTTTTTTGAAAGTGTAGAATCAGTTTTTAAATACGTTTTCGAATGAGAAAATATCTTTGAGTTACTTTTGAATCATTTTTGAAATAATTTTGAAGTTCATTTCCGAATAGGACTAGTCTTAAACATTTTTCAATCTCTTTTAAATCGAATCTCGAATGTAGAAATTACTTTGAACTAGTATTGTGAAAATTGATTCTAAATGAGTGTTGAATGAACAATTTTGAAAAGGAACTCTTTTTTTTGAACGTTTGTTCTAGCACTTCAGAATGAATTTTGAATCAAATTTTCGAAGGAGAAATTGTTTTTGAATAGTTTTTTCTTTTCCAGAGCGTTGTTGAATCAATGTTGAAATTCCGTTTTGAATGAGAAATTATTTTTTGAATGGTTTGGTTTTTTTATAATTGTAGAATCGATTTCGAAATTTGTTTTAGAATCAGAAATTATCTTCGAGTTACTTTTGAATTATGTTTTAACTAAAATTTGGATAAGTAAATGGTTTCTGAATCGTTTTTGAATTACTTTCGAATGAATTTTAAAATTGTTTTTCGAATGCGATTTTTTTTTAAATGGTTTCTGAATCTTTTTTTGGATCAAATTCCTAGCAAGAAAATTATTTTTGGCTAGTTTTTCAAACATCTATTTTGAATGAAAATTTTGCAAAGGATTTCTTTGAACGTTCTTTTTATTACTTCTGAATCAATTTTGAATAAAAACTTTGAAGTAGAATTATTTTTGAATATTGTCTGAATCGAATTTCAAATAATAAAATTTCTGTCGACCTGCTTGGGAAAAATTTTTTTTGGAAGAATTTTAAATAAGAATTTTCGAAAGAGAATTCTTCTTTCACGTGTTTTTCTTTATCACTTGAGAATTGTTTTTTGAATGAAAGTTCCGAAGGAGAAATCATTCTTGAATATCTGCTGAATCAAATTCCGAATAAGAACATTCTTTTCGACCAGTTTTTTGAAAATCATTTTTGAATACGAAGTTTAGAAATGTATTTTTTTTCAACGTTCTTTTCTGTACTTCAGAATCAATTTTGAATAAAACTTACGAAGAAGAAATTTTTTTTAATGTTTTTTTCTTCCTTGAATCAATTTTTGAATCAATTTGAAGTTTATTTTCGGATGAGAAATGATTTTTGAATTACTTTCGAATCAACTTCGAATTGGAATTTCGACAAGTAAACTGTTTTTGAATAGTCTTTGAATTATTTTCGATGCAATTTTAAAATTTATTTTCGAATAAAATTATTTTCACATTGTTTATGAATCCTTTTTGAATCAAATTTCACATGAGGAAATTACTCTCGAGTGTTATTTTTTGGAATATTTTTTACATGAACTTCAAATGAAAAATTTCATAGGGGAATTTTTTTAACCTTCTTTTCAGCACTTCGAAATCAATTTGGACATTTAAATGAATCACATTTGAATCATTTGTGTATCAATTCTAAAATTTCTTTTTGAATGCAATTTGCCTTTGATTTTGATTTCTAATGAAAAATTATTCTTAACTAGTTTTTTAAAAATTATTTATGAATTAATTTTGAATGAAAAGTTTCGAAAGAGAATTTTTTTTAAACGTTCTTTCTATCATTTTAGAATGCATTTTGAAATTCATTCTCGAATGAGAGATTATATTTGAATCATTTCTGAATCTTTCTGAAGCAATTTCGGCTGAGAAGTCAATTTTGAAAGGTTTTTGAATAATTTTTCAATCAATTCTAAGCTCACTTCTGAATTAAATATTATTTTCATACCGTTTGGCGTTATTTGAAAAATGACTTTGCAATTTATTTACAAGTAAGGAATTGTTCGGTATCAGCCAGTTCTACAGACGGCTTGACCTCAGACTCTTATGATCGCATAGATATTCAGAAGATTCTGAATCTCTTGCTCAGATTGCAGACCGCTCAGATGAGTGCACTGCTTGAGTGAGAATCATTCCAGTGCAACTGGACCTCCCAATAATTCTATCAGGATACAGAAATTGAAAAACATGAGAGCCGAAGGAAGCAATGCATGTACACAACTTTCTCCTAATATTCTGCATACAATTGAAGGTTCCTTGAATGAGGAGACTTTCTTCTTCTACGTCAGAATAATTTGACATGACAACAATGACTGTTCTTTTCCAATTTGATCTCATATTCTATTGCAAGTCAAACTGATCAGCTCCTCAGTAATCGAGAATTCATGTAAATCATTATTAATTATCTTAACTCTTTAAAATATAGGAAGAATCGAATTTAGTGAATTTTAGTGATTGACGAACGTTGAAGGTGAAAAGAACTCATGAAATAACAATTCCACTATTTCTGGAAGTTTGTAGGATATTTGATAGAATATGACTTCACGGCCCTTGATCCGTGGGCTGAGGATATAAGCAACTATGAGGGTTATATTCCCATATTGATAAATGCCTCTGCGCAGAAGAGTGATACCCCAAGACACATGTCTTCATAATCTAAAATATTTTAAATTCAATGTAAATTGAATGCATATGCAGCTCAAATAATACCGATAATTCTGGAATTCAAACTTAAGAAATTACGAAACAGAAAAAAATTAAGAAATCATTATTCAAGTTCGGTATGATTGAATTGATACTCTGAATATGCAATGCAAAAAGAATGATATTCAATTACCACTGAAGAGCATGGAATTGTACCTAGAGTCGACTAAATCAATGGGTTATGTTATTTTCAGATATTCAGAAGAACTTTAATCTACTAATTTAGTTGTCTTCTTTTAATTTTTCAATTATTTATTATTTATCCACATATTTCAATTATTGTCAATTATTCACATATCAATTCAGGTTTGTTGTTGATTTCGCTAGAAAGCGATAGGGAATTCAGTGCGTAGGACTAAGATATTATAGCACGAACGGTATTCATGACTTTTTTTCGGCATACTGCGCAAGTTTTCATACCAAGTGCACATTTAAAACATGCAACCATGTGTCGGCAGGGTAAAAATACAATCCCTAATTCTTCATTGTAACAGATTTTACATATTCTCCCATCGTCAGTTAATTGTTCTTCAGATTTTGGTGGATTATGAAATGTCCTCAATTCAAAATCATTGCCAGCGTATTCTGGATACTTGTCGCTCTTTGGGTCAGTCAAGCCCAAACTGCTGAGTGTAGGTGCATTCGAAAATCGGAAATCTGGTGAGGCACTAAGCCTGTAGTCTTCCCCATAATTGCCACATCTATCCTTTGGTGGTGGTATTGGTACTGTATCAGGATCAACGCCAATTGGTACATTACCACATGGTAATTTACGTACAAATTTACAGATTGGTCGCCAACGTTGATGATCAGAGTTCGGATTATCCCCATCAACCCATTCAAAAATCTCAATCCCACATTCAAAACATTGAACGCGATCAGCTTCACCCGTGAAGAAAAATCCAGCAGCTGCCAATTTAGCTGGATCTAAGTATGGCACTAGCCAGTTTTCATAGCTAGCAAGCCTTGCTGATTCTAAACGATAGTCAATTGATGAATTATCACGATTGTCTACGTCATGAATGCTGTCTGAAATTTGTGGTGATGGTGGAGTTCGTCCTTCTAAACGCTGTATACTAACGAAATCCACGGTTATTCTATGAACAGACGTGCCATATGAATGAGGATCCATGTTTGTTGTGAGGTGTCAGAGGGAAACTGATAAAAGGAAAAGACTCTTTCCTCTATATACTCATTCCCCCTCCAGCTGGAGAAAATTTGGAAAATCCTACATTACTTGGGTGGGCATGATACCTTGAAACAGGTCCATGTGACGGTCTGGGAAATGTCACATGGGAATCTGTGACCAGGATGATTTCCAAACATCAACAAACGGTCACTTGAGTGTAACGTCGGAACGTTGTTCCCTTCCAATTTTCTAATTTTAAATTAATATTATGAACTAGAATGGCGTTGAATTATTTTTTCTTGAGACCGGGAATTGATCTTTCGTTTCGATTGACATTGAACGGAAAAGATCAAGAGAAAATTATAATTTTAAAACTTAAAAATTTTAGCGAATAATTTTCATTCTATACAAAAATAGAAGTGAGTCAACCAGTTCATGTGTAACATCTATAAATTATTGGAGTGTATTTTTGACGCTAAAATTCTCGATCAAAACGTATTGAGAATCATATTGGAATGCGGTGTGGAAGAAGAATTGCCTTGAGAACATTTTCGGAGTGTGGAACTGGAAAACATTGTAAGACAAGACCGTCACATATGTTTATAACATATTGTTATTGACTATTTTGGTTTTTCACCTGGTTTTTCAAGTTATTCTCATTCTGACAACAATGAATTTTCATTAACTTCAAGTATAACTATCAAATGGTGAACATGAGTATGAACTGTTGGTTCTTGTTATGCAAAACTTAATTCCCATAGTTGTGATCCAGATTTCTTCCTGGTAACTAAAGAAGAGACAATTCATAATTTTTCTCTTCATTGAGTTTTTCAAAATTTCCGTAATTTTCTTTGTTTGTGAATTCCATTCGAAGAATTCTTTGCAAGTGGAAAACGATATAATACGGAATTGTGGATTTATTTCAGAAGATATAGTGTATGGATTCAGTGGAAAAACTATGATTGGTACAACAAATACAATCAGAAACATTGAAGTGAATTCAAGAAGGTACTGGAGGAACACGCACAAGATTAGTTAACTGAACACTCGTAATTGGACTCTTATGTTCAATTGGTATTTTTGTTCTATAAAAAATTTTAATTCTGTTTTATAAAAATTCTAAATTTTTCTGGATTCAAAATTTCACCCGTTTTCCTTTCTTAATTCTCTGGGACTGAATCCGGAGTAACCCGTCATGTGGCTCCTAGAGCTGAGGCTAACCAATGAGCGTACAGTATGCTCTAAGCTTACTCGGACCCCACTCCATGTCACGAATGACCGGTCATGGAGTGGGGAAACCAAAACCAGACTCAGACGTTTAAAATATTAATATGAAACTAGGTTTAAAGTAGTTCTATGACATTTCATATCATCGGTGGGTTTTCTTCAACTTTTGTTAAATAACTATTTATGTTATCTTCGCTTTTGTAGAAATCTTTCATTTCAATCAATATTGAATGGACAAGATCGAAGAGAAATTATGAGTCTAAAACTTTAGAACTTTAGAGAATAATTTTCATTTTTTATAGATGTAGGATCGAGTCAATCACTTCATGTCTAACCTCTATGAACTATCGGGGTGTATTTATGACACAAAATTTTTTGATCAAAACGTATTGAGAATTATATTGGAATGCAGTATGGAAGAAGAATTGCATCGAGAGAATTTTCAGTTTAGCATAGTTGTACATGTGTGTGATGCACTATCCAGTATGTGCAATAAATGTTTAAATATATACAGGCAACATCGTATGATGTGAGGGTATTGAAGAAATGAATTTTCGAATATTTATTCTTTTTCAAAATGTGAATTCCGAATATTTAAATATGGTTTCTACCCCGAAGATTTGAATCGTTGGCATGAATGTGTGATTTAATTAATTGTGATTGAATATTTATGCTAAATTGGTATTCTCGTTCCTTGAATGAAGTTTCATTCCGTTTTATGATTCAAAATTGTTTTTAAATCTAAATTTCACCCTGTTTTTTCATCCCCGGCTATTGATATTGAACTAGGCTCAAGTTGCGTGTATGAGATTTCATGTGATCAGTAGGTTCCCTTCCATTTGTGTGAAATAATTATTCATGTTACCTCCAATTGTCATGGGAAATTTTGGAAAATAGTTACCACATAATCAATGGAATATTCAACTTCAAAGTTCCAACTATTAATACACAGTAAATGGTAAGACCCTGAAATATTCTTTTTTTCAAAACAGATCCTATAGATTTTCATGAAAAATATTTAGAGGTTCTCCAAATATTTCGGAGAATGTAAAAGTTAATTCAATTTTTTTTTATCATGCATTTTCTTTTCTCCAATTTAGAATTCAGGAAAATTCAGTAAAATCTACAACTAAAGAGATCTGACTGTCTCTTTGACGTGATGAATCATTTGACATAGTGGTATGTGCCTGTGTGTGAATGAATGTTCATATGGGTGAATACAGCGCTGTATCATTTCGGGAATATTATTAATTTGCTAAAACATCTCATAATTTTCATTGAACCCATAATTAGATTTGAAATTTCATACTTCCATATCGGTTGGAATTCAACTGTTGAATGGATTTCTCAACAGGGTATCTCAAAAAGACAATTGGAATATATTATGTATAGTATGTGGCCCGCAGGCCCTTCCCATAGAGGGTCGGTACCTTAATTTTTATACACACTCTCCCTCATGAGCCCACCTTAAGAGAAAGATTGATTCACAGAATTTGATTTTACCGACAGTGGATATATTATCATTATTAGCTTTTCGGTCAGAGAAGTATTTATTCATGAGATTGATTCTTTTCCTCGTTATTAGGAATTTATTAGAAATAATGACTCTGACCTAGTCTTATAAAGGTAACTTGCTGAATCGAAATTCCCTAGGAATTAGCAAATTCTATAATTTGTTTAATTATTTTGAAATTGGTGAATTCGATAAATAACAAATTACCTAATAAATATCTGGACTTTTCTAATTTCTGAATTTATTCATTTAATAAACCTGTGTCTTATTCCTGCGGGATTCGGAATAAATTAAAAATTTTCCAAATCCCAAGTTTTCTTTTCCCAACAAGCCCCGCCCCCCTTTTTCCCGAGATCTTTATCTGGACCCAGACATTTGGGTCCAGGCTGCACGTGTGCACTGGCGCCAGTGGGGAGTGGAGGGGGTACACGCTGTCTCGCAGGAATGTATACTTACTACTGTGAAATCTTTCTGTTTTTGAAAATTTCTAGTATTTCGGGAATATCTGTGGTTTTATTGGAGCAGAAATCTGGGATTTATCTCAAATGAAAGGTGAGCTCATTTTCCATGAATTTAACTGGTTACAAAAAAATTATCAATTTTTCAAGTACTTATTACAGGCCAAAAACTGATTTTCAGAAAATGACGTATAAATATTTGGAAAATTCATTTTGAAAAAATTTGAACTGCATAAATCGATGAGAAATGAGCTCACCTTTCATTTGAAAATAACCCCAGGTCGCTACGACCAACAGAGCCGAGAATATGGCCGAAAAAGTGAATTTTTTCGATTTTCAAGAGGGAAAACTTCAAAACTTGGCCGAAAAAGTAGATTTTTCCGAGAATTGAGAAAAAAAAGTTTTGACACATGTTCTGCACTTAAAATTTCCTCGCTAGCATTCCAATGGAATTATTAGTAAATTTCAATCTCAAACCGCTCATTGTGTCTCACCTTCCCTTACCTAATTAGATATAATTATATAAATGAAAAATTTCACGGATAAATTCATGTTTGATCTCTTCACCACTGATTTCTCGTTATTCATTTGCAGAATTTCTCTACACTCCAACTTGTGCACCATCGGTCCTGATAACATTCATCAATATGATACTCTTTGGTGAGACTAAAGTAGCAGAGGGCTGCTCACCATATATGTTTGAGGGTCAAGCAATTGTACAAAAAAGTTTAGTCTTCGCAGCTGTAGCCTGTATTCCGTTCCTCCTATTAGGAAAACCATTGTGTATTGTTATTAGTAGAGCCATGTTTGCCAAAAAAAAGCGACGAGTAAGTTCCATCAATATTTCTCTTAATCCAATCATTTTGTCTCACTAGGTGAATCAATAAACACGAGAATTTTTCCGTGTTTATCGGTCTATCGATATCGAAAATCGCTCTATCTCGCTTAGTTTCCGAGATATTCTCTAAAAAACTATTGAGAGAAAAGATCGATTCATCAATTCTCAAAGAAACGAATAAATTCATTGAAAAAAAAAATTTTTCAACGAATTTATTGATTGAAAAAAATATCTCGGAAACTAAAATAGAGCAATTTTGTCTGAATCCTTTTTTTTTCGAGAGATTTTCAAGAACTACAAAAAAGGATTGGAATCAAAAGGGCGTATCTCAATTAATTTTCAAGATATTCTCAAAAAAACAAAAGACTAAAAATTATCCTTTTTAATCTCTTCATAAAAAAAAAAAACAAAATTAATCTCTTCACTACTGAATTATTTCAGTACTTAACATTTTTAAAAAATAATTAATATCAGGCAAATGGTGTACCATCCCAGGATATCGAACTACAGAATGATGGTATTGTGCAGCCATCAAATGGTGATGCAGGTGGTGCTGAAAGCTCAGGAGGTGGTCATTCTGGTGATCACAATGACGATAGTTTTGGTGAAATTATGATTCATCAGTCAATACACACGATCGAATATGTTCTATCAACTGTATCACATACTGCCTCTTATCTTCGACTATGGGCATTATCTTTAGCTCACAGTCAATTGTCTGAAGTACTCTGGGGTAGAGTATTGTCAGCAGGCATGAAGGCTGAGCCTGGCAATTACATTGGAAGTATTATGCTCTTTTTGGTTTTCGGTGCCTGGGCATTTTTCACCATTGCCATTCTCGTTTTGATGGAGGGACTATCAGCGTTTCTTCATACACTTCGACTTCACTGGTAAGTTGATAAATTCATAAAAAGTATGTTTCAAGAGAGGATGGGTGATATTAATCGATTCATCGAATTTTTTTTTAATAATCGTTTTTTTTTCTCGATGATTCATCGATGGTCGATGTTTTTTAACCGCCGACGTTTTCGAATCTCGAAAACCCAGTACGGAATGAACAATATTAATTAAAATATCAATCCATACACTCATTCCATAATTCATCATGCATGAAATTTGAATTATTTACGGAAGAAACGATAATGTCTTGTACTTCTTTCTCCATTTCATCCTTTTTATCCTACTTCTGATAGTTAATTATTCCCCAACAATCATAATGATGATGATAAAGAAAATGGAACTTCTATTTTTTTTGCTAATAATTGATGAATCGAGAATACGATATTTTTTTTTCTGTGCACCAATGAAGAAACATCGATTATTATAAAATTGATTCTGTCTCCAAGCATTGAACACCCTCAGTGTTATCTAGAAATCGAAAGCGCATTGCGAATGCCTACGTCACTTCCTTCTAAAATAAAACTAAAAAATTCGCATTAAATTCTCATGCAATTTGATATATCGTATTACTTTCGATAATTTTATTCTACTTGTTTTAGTTTGAGGGGGACTAGCAATTATAAGCGCGCTGCCCGCGCCTTTATTAATTTGTCTTCCACAAATATATCCACAAATCACCTCATTTTTTCAAATAATCGATTAATCGCATTTAAATTCGATATATCGGAACTTTCGTAACACCAGTTTTAGTATATAGGGAAAACATCGATTCTTTCCAAGAAAAAAAAAATTGAAAAAAGGATTTTCGTTTAGCATCATTTTATGGATCGATTAATTTTCGAAAATCGATTGATCGATACGATATCTCGCATTAAATTTGAGATATCGCATCAAATTCGCTAGTTCCATTTCACCTAGTTTGGTTTAAAGGGATTCTGAAGGAAATATTTAGGTTTAACGTAATTTGATCGATCGATTATTTTCAAAATGTGATATTATTCCTTTCCTCTTCAAACTAAAACTGGAATAACTGAATCGCATTACCGATCGATCCGAAATTCGAGTAATCGATCCAAAATTCTATAAATCGATTCGAAATTCGATTAATCGATCTGGAATTCGAGTAATCGATCCGGAATTCTATTAATTGAATTTTTATTAATTAATTGATTTTGTGAAGAAAAAGAATCCGTGAAATTCACATTTTTCTGAATATTTCGGAAACTAAACGAGGTAGAGAAAAAAATAAAATTAACAAGATAGAGGAATTTTCATAAGGACCTTTTTTATCGTGTTACCTTCTCTATCTCGTTTACATTTTGAAATATTACGAGAAGTGGGAAAGCAAAATTTCAATCACGTAAATCATCAGATTTTCCTAAATTTCAGGTTTTTTCGGAAGGATCTCGTAATCTATATGAGATCGAAAAATTCTTGTGAAGACCTTTTTTGTAGAGAATTTTAAGTGCTGCAAAAAAGGCATCTTCACGAATTTCTCTATCTCGTTCAGTTTCCGATATATTTAAAAAAAATTGATTTGAAACCTATATTTTTCTGAATAGAAAAACTTTTCGCTGAACAATGAATAATTTACTATTGGAATTCCTGCACTTTCTAATGGCGAGCTTTTGCAAATAGTTGAGTCCAAGTTATTTGCGTAAATCCGGTATTAACTCGGCCATTGTATTCAGTATTTACATTATGGAATGAATATTCTCAAAGCGGTAACATTTGATATGCATATTATCATGATTAAGTAATCAAAGAGGAGGAGAGATTATAATGAATAGTAAATTGTCGACTGAGGTTATTCATTAAATCCTGTATTTATCTTTTATTATGCAGTTCAAATGAATTTTCGTTGATTATTTTATATTTTTATTAAATAATTTTTTTTATCAACGTTTTCAGAGAATTTCACTCTAAAAACCGTTTTTGTAGAATATGCACTGAGCCGCAAGGCAAAACCGAGTTTAAAACTCAAAATACAAGTCATTTTCAATTGAAATTCAATAATTGAAAGAGTTGAATTCTACTTACACTTGATACACTTGATGGAATGTAAAAGATTAGTTGAGATGAGATACATTGAGGAAAAAGTGGAAGTTATTCTTTGAATAGAATAGATCACGTCACAATAGAAGTAAGAAATTCGGTAATGGGCATCCCTTTCTTTTTAACATGTTTATCAAAGCCAGCATTCGTACATATGGATACATTTTTATTTTTTATCAACTTATGATACTGAGAAACATGGAAAACAGTATTTTTCTTAACCTACCAGTTTATAAGGTACAAACATACTTATTGAGCTTCGTAGTGGAGTAGGTTTTATACATTTTCTGTATTTGTTTTTTGAATTATTCGTTGTGTTTTGTTCCTTTTTTGTCTGGAGACTGATTTTGCTCCTCATTATAGGTTTTTATGTGATCAGAAACTGGCAGAAAGCTGCTCATTCTTGTGTTGTGTACCAAAATGAAGAACTCACTTTTTAATACTAAATTATTTATTAATTAACAACTTATTGGAATTTACAAATAAGTACTGTGTTCTATACTTGACAAAAACTTGACTTGTTTAAGAAACTGAAGTTTTATAATTCTTGAGTTTTCATGACTGAGGAATTTTCAAGTCTGACTGGTGTTTTCCAATTGCGGGGTATTTATCCCTATCTTGGGTTTGGAGAGAGATCTTTCTCGAAGGTTTAGAGTTTTCTGGAACTTGGACCTTTGGAGTAGGACTGGCTGGGTACCAGGGTTAGTTTATTTATTGATAGTTTGGGACTTGTTTAAAGTTCTCATGGAAAAGACCAGCGGATGTGGGAAACTTTATCTTAAAGAATATTGTACAATAACTTGGACTCTGTTTACATACTAATATTGTAGTGAACTACGTCTTAGAAATTGATAAAAAGGTTGGGTCACACAACACTTGTAATGCGCGTTCCTTGATCGCATAAATGAAAGTGTGATTGATGACGATGGGTGCGGGGGAGGGGGATTTTGAAGATCCAGGTGCAGAAATGGAAAATTACCGTCATTTCCTGGATGTGTTAGATCAGTCGTAAACTGACTGTTTCCTGATCATTTCTGACTTGACCTGTAATTCCCTTTGGAAACTGACGGTAATCCTTTATTTCAGTCATTTCTTCGGTCAATTTGTCTATTTTTGCTTTCTTTCGAAGAACGTGAATCTTCAAAGGAACTATAAAACTTCGCGCATTATATTTCAAAGAAATTTATATCATGTAATACAGTTGAGCGTGCAATACAAATGAGGTGACAGAGAAAAATATTAAATTCAGGGATATAGATATAAACTGACTTTAATTTACATAATGGGTCATTCCGGGGCCATAACCGTCAGTAATTTAGATTCGGATCAGTTTCTTGCAACTGAGCGATAAAATTACGGTACACTGACAGTTCAGTTTTTAGTTTTGCATCACTATCCAGGTGTCGCCCCCCCTCTTCTTCCCCCTCCTTCGGCGTAGGTCCTTCCATTGGTTGATAATTTTCGAGGGTTCCAATGACGTTTTGAATAGATCATTACAAAAAATGCGCTATCTCATCTAATTTTCGAAAAATTTGAGAGAGGATGCAAAAGAAAATTTCGAACCCTTGAAACCCATTTACAGGGGTTTTCAGCAAGAAAGAAATACACAGTTATATACATGTTCATAGCTGTGTGCACTCATTTTGACAATATTTCTTCCTTATACATTATCACTGCTAGTTTAATTAGTCCTCATAGGGCTATATACATTATACATTTTTTCCCCACTCTGCTCGTTTCGAACTTGTATACTGCTCTTTCTCAAAAAATTTATTAACCCTATGATTTCCTTGAATCTAATGTAAAACTGGATTTTTAAAGTTTTTTTTTATTTCTTGTATTTTTAGGGTCGAATTCATGAGTAAATTCTACATGGGCCTAGGATACCCGTTCCAGCCGTTCTGCTTCAAGAATATCATCGAAGTTACTGAAGAAGTTGAGGAATAACTTTCATTCCTTTATTATTTTAATAATCAATTGTTGAAAAATAAATTATTGGAATTGATGAAAAAGAAATTCTATATTTTAAGAGATAATTCAGAATTTAATGATGCCATATCAGTGTGTTTTTATTGGTAATGGAGAGAAAATTATTTTTTAAATGAAGTTCGGATGAAATTAAAAAAATTTATTTTATTGAATGAATGAAAATATTAATTATCAGTTGAATTTTAACATTAATTTACTTGTGAAGAGAGTTTGGAAGTAAAATAAACGAAATACGAAGATGAGAAAATGGATTTTTGTCACATAGTACTGATTTTTTTTTGGGTTTAAATTTTTAGTCTTTTTTATAGAAAAATTCTATTCAATTCTATTATTTTGCAGATATCTTGGGAACTAAGCGAGATAGGGCAATTTTACATGAATCCTTTTTCTTGAAAATTGCAAGAGCTGCGAAAAAAGATGAAACTTAGTCGCTCTATCTCACTTCTATTCCGAGATATCTTTAGAAAATAAAAGATGGAGAATATCGAGTAATTTTTATTTAGAAGCGTAATTTTTTTAAATCTTCTCTGAGAATATCTCGGAAACTAAGCGAGATAGAGCAATTTCGCTTTTATCATTTTTATCGAGAAGTTTGACAGCTACCAGAAAAGATGAGGGTCAAATCACCCTATCTCGCTTACTTTCTGCGATAATTTCAAGAAAAAGCTAGTAAAAATCGACTTTTTGCATTCATATCAGTAATTTTTTCTTTAATATTTTTTTGGAAAATATCTCGAAAAGTAAGAGACATACGGCGATTTCACTCCAATCCTTCTTAGTATACTGTAGCCGCTAATATTCTTTAAGAAAAAATGCTACGTACCAAATTGCCCTGTCTTGTTTACTTTCCATGTTATTCTCAAAAACACGACCACTAAAAATAATATCTCACAAAATCAATAGAATCACAATTTTTTGATTTTTGGTGTTGTAAAAAAAAATCAGATTCACAAAACAGGTAATGACTAAAATTTCCTTGGTCATAGATTTCCACAATATTCTAAAGAAAAACATAAAAATTTAATTTCCCTCATTTTTCCACTTCCCGATAAAATTAAAATAGCCTTATTTCCTTTCATTTCGCTGAAAAACACTGCGTAAATATTTTAACTGCAATTCTCATTTTTCTTCTGTCTACACATGGATTTTCATTACTTTGAAGGGTGTAATCCTCTAAATTGCAGTTTTCTCTTAAATTGCCAACTGTACAGATAACAAAAAAAAAAAAGTGAAAAAAGCCTAAGAAAAATGTGCGAAGTATTCTTGCGAGTGAAACGGGAGAGAAAAATCAGCTGATTCAATCTTTCAACAGAAGCTGCGAAGTTTAACGTAATTAAAAAAAAAAATTCAGGGGAAAAAAGTTGGTAAATAGCACTTGGCTAATTATTCAATCACAGACGCAGGAGGTTGTACGTTTTACGGGTAGAAAACAGAGGTGGAGGAGGGTAAAGGGTCGACGGAATTGGAATGAGTGGGTGGAATGGGCAGTGGCATCGTTGTGGATTAAATTCGCCAGTTTGAAACTAAACTGAAACACAATTATCTCGGAACTTGTTTTGCATATCTGAGGACCATGTCATCGCCAGGAACTTTATGGTAGGGCTTGTAGCATCAGCCCATATATGCGCAGATCGATGTCAGTATAATTACATTTTTTATTAATTCAGGGAATAAAAGAGAAAATGCATTATAGATAATTTTTCAAATAAAAATCAAATGAAAAATAAAAATTGGCATTCAATAATCCCCGACAGAAAGATTGGAATGGAAAATTTGAGTAAAAATCGGAAATAATTAATAAAAGTTATATTTGGGAAAAAAGGGGAGTCGGGGGACCTCCAGAGCATATTTGTTTATCAATTTTTATTGACTATTTCGGATTTTCACTCCAATTTTTTATTCCAATTTTTTTGTCGGGGATTATTAAATGTCAATTTTTATTTTTCCTTTTACTCCTTTATTTCTTTTGTGTTTCAAGATTTTTTATGATGCATTTTTTCTTTTTCGATCATTTGTAAACAAGAATTCTTCCCACTTAAAAGACCTATCGCTAATGTCAGCACGAAACCGCGAGAGTACCAGGTCATTATTTTTTTTTATTTGCGTGGGTAATTTTAATCTAACCCGGGCAAAAATCAGCATGCATGGTCAGTCATTAATCTCATGCATTAATATTGGCAAGTAATGAGCATGCATGATCATACATGAGCATGTATGATCATATATGGGCAAGCATAGTCATGTCTGCCTGGGTAAGAAATAATCGTGCATGAATATATATAAAAAAATTGACTAAAATAAGGAAGCAGTATTGAATCATCAGTAATTTATCTTTAGACATTTTGAACTGGTAATTACTCGTGATAATGAGTTTTTTTGATGAATTAAAATCTGATATCACTTGGGCTCGAACCCGGGTCCTCTGCATAACAGGCGCAACTTGTTCCACTCTGCTAAGTGATAAACTAATTATTTAGCATGAATTAAAAGGGTTATATATATTTATCCTTAAAACTTCAATAATTTGAACATGGTTTTCTCTGTGACAATAATTGGATAATAATCATTATTTCGTAGACAATTGTCTACGAAACAAGAATTTGGGACGAAATCGCCCTATCTCCCTTAGTTTTCAAGAGATTCTCAAGAAATTATTGAAAGGTCGACTAATCCTAGTTTACCTCTTCACTCCTAAATTCTGGTGATGATTGACTTTTTTCCAGCCGCTTTGAAGAAATGAAAAGAGAGGGAAGGACCTCTCTCCTAAAGTTTCTTCCAAAGTTTTGAGAAGTTTTTCCACTGAAATCCCAACAAAATTCTCGAAAGTTTTTACGGATTTCAAACAATGACAGGGTAGAGGCTTTGGAGATGATGAAATTTCCTGGCGTGAAGTCATTATATTTTTATGGGTCATGAACAATCACAAATGATATCAGGTGACATCTTTTTCTTTTCCTAATTGGTTGAAAAAAAACAAAAATTAATAATTAAGAAATGGTAATTTTCATGAAGAATTCCTATAATGCTCATTTTAAAAACAACCGGCATCCGTTTCCATCAGAATAATATAACATCTCTCTCAATTTTCCCAACTGAAAATGGATTAAACTTCAGAGCTGTAAACAAAGCGTAGTTTTGATGGAATTTCCCTGGTGTAATAATTGAAATTTGCATAATGAAAGACTTTTCGAAATTTCCATCAGTCTCTAAACCAAACGAGAAGAGTATATCTCCAACAATCCACACATTGCCGGATAATTCAGTGGAGAAGAGGTGAAATGAAATTCCGTGATGGACCCGATTTTTGACAGTGTCCCAGAAACTGACAATTTTTGCAAATTCCTCAGTTATATTTAAATGTACGCTGAGAAAAAAACCAAGCAGGCGTTCGTCGCTGCGTTAGTGACTATACCTTCGGCGTAATCGTTTAAATCGCTATTCCTTCCTTTCAATTTCTGCTAATGAATTAGCAGAATGCTTCCGAATGGTTCTCTCTGAATTTTTTCTATTCTCTCTCTTTTTTTTCGTGTTATAATGAATTAAAATATAAGATAAGATGATGGTGATTAATTGAATTCAATTATTTAGAAATTATACTAAATTTTACATAAAAAATCACTTTTTCACTTTTTTATTACTTTTTCACTTTTAATGTTCCCTTTTGGGTATAGTTTCTGATTACCCTACGAAGATGAGTAGGGGCTTATTTGAAAGAGGAAAATTCGTTCTCTCAGAAAACCAAATAAAAAATATGGGTGTTCCTTCAAAAAAATCGAGAAAAATTGCATTTTTTGGATGTTTTGTGGAAATATCGAGAAAAAAATACATTTTTTAATGTAATAAGCTACTATATTTTATCTGAGAATTCCAAAAATTGAGCGTTTGTTCAGCTTATGAAGACGAATCCTCTGAGCTTTGTCCCGATGAAATCAGATGAGTAGTTTGGAAGATACAGCCTATTTTCGGGAGAACTTCAATTCAAAATATCTCAAGAACCGTTCAGCCGATATGCCTTAGATCCGATCCCAGCCGTCTTCAGCAGAAACTACATATACAGAAAAAATTCGAAGTCTTTAAGTCAATTATTCATTGAGCTATGGAAAATGCATCGAGTGTTTCAAAAAAATTAATAACTAATAGAATAATGATAAAATTCATAAAAATTTGCCAAATGTTAGATATTATGGTTGCGAATCTTGAGTAAAACTTTGAACAAAATTCGTCTCACGCAAATTGAAAAAATTTGAAAAATACGATTTTTACAAAATTGATATATCTCAGAAACCATTGGGCCGATCTTGCTGAAATTTTCATGGAACATACACTTAGTCAAAACTGATAGCTCACCAAAATTTCAGATTTTGATTTCTCACTGTTCTCGAATAATAGAGAGTCGTAAAGTCGTACATACAGACACACACACACATACATGTCTACTTTTTTTCTCACTATGATTTCTCGACGTTTTGGATCATTTTTAGTCGTTTCCAATGAAAATTGGTATTTCGAAAAAAATTACGAAACCAAAGCTTCTATCTGAAATCAAAAGTGGTAAAAATGATCAAATATTCGTTCCATCAGTCTTCAGCAAATATTTTTTATTAATAAGTTTTTCTGGGCTGCGACTTTGCCAAATTCCCTCTACACTACCCGAGGGCGTTTATCGAGTTTTCGGCAACGTCGCTCACTGAACAATTTCATTTAGCATTGGAAAAATGTCGTCAACACCTAAAATTTATTTCATTTCTCCATTAAATTAGCAGAATACATAATTAAAAAATATGATAGTTTGTCAAACATTCCAACGAACAATGGCAATTTTTTTTTCGAAATTTTGCGCTCAGCCAAATGATTATGAAAAAAAATTAAAACGGTGAATCCATGCGAATTTCTCATAGGGAGACCAGTCTATGGTTAAAATGAAAGATGGCCTCAAGGAAAGCATTTTCACATGAAAAAGAAGTTCACCCAAGTAAAGAATTATTATTTTTTCTCCTTCAATTTCACCGAACGTGTTCTGTTTACAAAAATCCAATTCATACGCGCACAGAGTACAGCATACTGCAGAGATGAATGAAGAAGAGAGACAGACGCTTATAGTACATCCAATGCCAGTCAAATGTAATTCAATTACAGTGAATTATAGGTCGTTGCACTGTGAAATTTTCCGAGCATAGTTAGTACACATTGGATTTAGCAGCCAATGGCTGGATGCGCAAATTACGGGGTCGCCTGCGGTGACGTGTTTTCATTCTATCCTAACTCTACCGTAGAATTTCGTGGCAAAGGGTAAGAAGAGGCAAGAGGCAGTGTCTAATGAAGACTCGAACCTCTTGCAAACGCTGGAGCCAAGTTATCCTTCCTGCGTCCTTCAATCTAACCGACCTCGAAAAGCCATCGTCTCGTCTCCAACTGATTTCACTAGGAAGGTGAGAAGAGGGGAAAAAAGAATAGCAAGATGATCTTCTTCGTTTCCGCAATTTTTTAGACTCCACGGGGATTCTCGTGGCTTTTAATGAAAATTGTAATACTTTATTCTTTCTTGTTACCTTTTTCATGCTTCGATTGAGTTCAAACTCTAGTGCTGGAACCAATAAAGATAAGAGATTATTAATTAAAATGAGTTTCCGTAGTGAAGAGGTAAGAGGAGACAAATCCATTTTTTACATTTTTTGTGGATGTCTCGGAGACTAAGAGAGATAAAGTGATTCTGCAAAAAAAACTGTTAGCTCTTGAAATTCTCTATAAAAACGTAGTTGGACGAAATCACCCTATTTCGCTCAGTTTCCGAGATATGTGAAGGAAAAGAAAAAAATGAACAAGGAACAGAATAACTTGAATTTTTTCGATCAATAAAAAGTATTGATTGTACATTGTATAGTGAAATTTCTTCATAGAATAAGAATCATTGTTAGGATATTAGTTTATGAATATATTTTTTTATTTTATTTTTTCTAGCCATGTATAACTTTCTTTTTTTTACAATTTTCCTTCTTCCTTTCCCCACCCCCCATGCGACTCCATGGATCAACTTCTTGGCATACTGCCCGCATTTGCCGTGGACCAAGGGAAACCATGGAAAACCTTGATCAGTGCAGTCGGATTCGTACAGAGCCTTAATGTGCCTTTCTGTCACGCTGACGAGAAAGGCACACTAATTCTCTATAGTCACACCTACCGTATTGTTTAGATTGTCATTCGAATCTGTGTACGGCAAGCGGTCACCCATCCAAGTAGTAACCAGACGCAATGCTGCTTAACCCGGTAGATCCGCCGAGCCGTACACAGACCGAACAGCCAAACTGTCGGGTTAGTTTATGAATATATTGATTTGATGATCGATAAGAGATTTATTGATGGAGCTCTGCATTATCATTGATTTTGATGAGGAGATAATCATGGAAATGACTTTATGCTGGTCAATGTTCATCTCATTCAACTCTTCTGAGCTCTCCTACACTCCGGTAGGAATGTATGTTTCATCTGCGAGATTCAACATTGACACAAGGTGAATAACGTAATGTTGTAGAATGCAACCTTGGAACAACCATGGTTCCTTTGTGCGCAGTCAGATTAGCTACAAACATGTTTGGGTAACTTTGCTACAGGGTTGCCCTAGAGCTGTGCACCCAAGGCTTATTTTTGAAGCCCTGCTGGGTGATTATTCTCCTATTAATTCCATTTTTGGATATGTGGTAAAAATCCTAAAAAATTGACATTTGCTACAGACTCGTCTTGAGTATTTCCATAACATATCAAAAAATGAAAAAAATCAAAAATCATCACCTGAGAAGTCATCGAAATAGTGTGGAATGTCCTATATTGATTAACAAGGGATCGGTACTATGAGTGAAGAAGCTGAGAGGAAAACCCATCTAGCATTGATGAAGGCTCGGAGATATCGTCAACGAATAGAATTCAGACAGAAGCTGGGAGCATGAAAATCTGGAGCTGCTTTCTATGCGTTCGTCAGTGGAGATTCGGATCGAGAGGAAGAAACTCAAGATTCAGTGGAACCTCTACATAAGTCTATGTATGAGAGCAGAATTCATGGACTAAAAAATGCTGCTGAGGCACAGTTGACGAATGATGTCAATAATGAAGAGATCTACAACAATTTTGATCAAGGGAACTTTCACCATAGTATGGATGCTATGGACATTGCAGCAGAGAATGACGAGAGTACGGATGAAAGCAGTGAAGGACTCGTGGACACCACATTGACTGATCACCGATCATCCCCAGTTCACCCCAACGGAATTAAAGGAAAAAATAACGTTTATCACCGAGTGCCCAAGGAGATACTGAATAAGGATCATCAAAATTGCTGCATTGGTTAAAAAAAAAATTCTTTTCATACCTTATATATATTTTTAAAATCATCAAAAGATTATTTATTAATGCGTATTTCTGCCTAGCACACGAAGTCCTGCTAGGAGAAGTCATCACTCCGAAAGCTGATGTGAAGAGAGTGCTAGAGATATTAAGAGTGCTGGAAAAGTCGAATAATGAGCAAGAAAGAAAAAACACTTGAGACAAAAAAGTGGTGAAAAATAAGAAATATTGATTCTATTATTCGTTCTGAGAATTCTTTTTGTTTTTCAAACAATGGAAAAAGTTATCTAATTTGCTAAGTTCATTATATTTAGCAACTTTTTCAATTATTTCGAAAGAAAAATTCTCTAAGGACGAATGGTATCAATATTTAGTAGTTCTTCCCACTTTTTTTTTCATTGCATATGGTTATAAGTTCCTACACTGTTAGTCAATATATTTACCATTGAAATCATAAATTCAGTTGCAGGTTATGAAATGCCTTAATTCTGCAAGATTACCTCTCAGTGCCACAGACATTTTGAGAAAATTTTTAACTCGTAACGTTGCAATGCAAAATACTGCAACGAAACAGATGCAAAATAAATTTGTAATGGATTGAAATACGCCAACGTTCATGAAGTGCATCACAGGCTAAACAATATCAGAAATTGAAACTATTACTTGACTAGCACAGTCCTTCCTCGTCTCTGTTTTTTAATTGCTTGAAATGAAAAAAATCAATACAATCTGATCTTTCTATTCAAAAAGGCGAACAGAAATTTCCCATTTCTTTGAAACATGATGACTTGTCTTCTTATTCCGATTGTATAAAGAAGAAATGAATGCTTTCGACTCACTAATCATATTCCTGATTAGTATCAAACTTCCAGAAGCTCTTGTCTGTGGACATAGAAGGATCACCGCGAAAAAAGCTGAATCCGCAATAGGCACCGCTTTAACCAAATCAAAGGATTGGGATGGTCGACAGGCGTCAAGAACGAGGAGAAGAAGCAAAGAATTCCCGGGCAATGAAACTCTTAATGATCAAGAGACAATAAGAATTGCTGTTGATAATAACACTGAAGATTTCCAGTCTGCATTATCTTGATCAATATGTGATTTTTGGTAGATGAAAAATTATTTTTACTCTGAACACTAATAAATTTTTATTTGATATGGATTCCTTAACTTTTTATAAAATAGGTTCGACTCTTGCAGCACTGCTTCTTACGATTAGGCTAGAACAGGAGAAATGCAGTGGAATTCTTCTGAGTCTGATACGTCAGGATCTTTCTTCGAATTTAACATACTCTTCTATGAAATATCTTCTTGGTAGAGTAGCGGATCAGTAATTCGAAGATCGTGGCTTGGAATTTCGCTTGGGCATTTCCGATTTTTTTTCAAGTTTCTTTCTTCTAGAACCTTTTTTTTGCTTCTTATCTCGAATTACCTCGGCGTGTTTGTTCTATGGAAAGGAGAGGGATTGAGTTATTTCTTAGTATGAGAAGAAGTTATATAAGAATACCTAATTTGGCAGTAAGAATAGTGGAACAGAGCTAGATTATTCACTCGAATTTTCCTCAAACCTATTTGACGATATAAATTCAACAGTGGGACTCTGAATATTGCACCAAGAATGAAGATAGTTAAGGGACAGCTTTTGATACTTCTCATGATCTATATACGTAGTTCATCGTGCTCCTTCGAAGCTGTCTGCGATGCAGGTGATAGAAAAGGATGAATGAATTGATTAAAAATATCAATTTTAGTAGCTAAGTGGTAAATTCATTGCGTTTCATGTCATTTTACGGACGAATAATTCAATTTTACAGGCAAAGAAATATGGAAATTGTATTTGATGATAGATAATATGACATCTACTACTAGCTACAGTGCCTTCCAACTTTACAAGTATCAAGTTGATAAAATTCATGAGCAATTTTAGAAAATGGAAAATTCTATGGATTCTAAAATCATTAGTGATGTAGTAAATTTATGGTCATACTCTATAATACTGTACAAATCCGTAGATACTTTGGAAATTTTTATACTAGAGGTTGATGGATATTACGAGAACTTCCGTCAGCAAATTCGTGAAATGAGTTATAATGGTGATGATTTGCGATATTTCATGAGATCAGTTATTCTAGATATTGAGGAGAAAATCATAACGATACGAAGAAAAGTCCTCGAATCAAACGAATTATTGAAACGAAATTTGATAGTGGCAATTGTTGATTGTGTAACTGTAAGAGGTATTCGTTAAGTCATTTATTCAGTGCAATGATCGATTGAAGAATAGAAAAATTAGCTGCTTCCTTATTCTTTCAGTCCAAACACTCACATCTTTGCGATGGTCATCGAATAATTTCAGAACTCCTAGTTCAATTGTTCAAAATGATAGTAATAACTGAGATGAAGGCTCATGTTATGTCAGCTACTGTAAACAGATATCAGTATCGACTACGTAACAGTAAACTAATATGGATTAATTTAAGTTAGTGACATAATGATTGATGTGGCTTTTTCTTTGGGAAGATTTAGAGTGGGTGAATCATTTAAGTCGAGACACATTAAAAGTGCAATTCGGACTTTACGTGAGTTTATTTTTACGGAGTGTGACAATCACAGACGCTGTTTACCTCAGAGCTTGCGAGCCTTCTAAGAACCTTTGGATTCGAGGTATCTATATTCTTCTGAATAGTAACTCTGAATAAAAATCGGAATGAATCATTCGTCTGAATCACTTTTATCTAGATGAAAATTTGCAGATAAATCCTTCTATGAACTAGAAGGTACATTTCAGACAGCTATTTCCCGTTACGATTGGGAGAAATGCAATGCAGCCACTTGTCAGGATATATGGTTGAAGGAATCACTCAAATGTGAGGCCCAATATTACGATGATAGAAGTGGCTGTTCAGGAAATATGATTGAGTTCATTTACTTGAAGGCCATACAAGCCTGTGTATTGGTGAGAAAATATTATCTTTCAGTTGTTCCAAATAATATATCATTGATATCTTCGCTTTAAACAGAACAGTGGTCCCTACAAATTTCCCCACGTAAATTCGACGGTCAAAGATTTACTTGGAATTCCTTCGAAATGTCCAAGTTTCAATAGCTATGTAATTGAAGATGGTAGCGGTTGGAATTTATCGCACAATACATGTGCCTGCAATTGCTATGGAAACGATAGCAAAATAAGTCTCTTGATAATGGAAAGCAATGTAAAATTCAACATGTGAGCTTATTGATTATAACAGAGTAACCAAAAATCACTGTTATTTTTCATAGTTAGACTGTGTGTTATTGATGATTTCCAGGGTTATTACTGGATTACGATTTATTCGTCAGAATCAGATTCTATATATTCAACCGAGAGAGGGGAGGCTCCATGTTGATGGTCGTATTCATCGCTATTCAGAAAGATGGATACCTATTCCTGAAAATATCCCAGCATCACAGGTTCATCCGATAAATAGAAAGAATAGAGTATTTTTCCTCGATAGTTTACGTTTACCGTCGAACTTCGCTCTAACTGGTGATTTTAATGGATTTTTAAGAATTATTGGTAAATAAATATGATGAAAGAATTTCGTCGACAATGAATTATGATTTCAGGAATCAAATTCAATCGAGTTCAGAGAGAATCTGTTATGGGATTTGCCATTGAAAGATTTGGTGTGCCATTTGATTTCAAGAGTGGGGAACTGAATTCTGATCCAATATTTTTAATATCATGTAAGAACAATCATTATCATTTCGTGCATGAAAAATGATGATTTTCCTCTGTCCTTTGAATTCATAGAGAACCCTTGTTATTTGAGCCAATCAATCCTGCTGGCGCCACTTTGTCTGTTGCACTCAGTCCAGCAAATCGAAAATATGTTTCACTGGAACGATCAAGTTTACGGAATGATTTTGGCCAGTCAACCTTGCCATTATTCGATGCTGTACCAGTTACAACTTCTCTTCCATTACCATTAAGTGGAATTGGAATTTTCTACAAAGGCGCTGATGACTACGCTGGATTCATTTCACTTAGTGTATATGGAATCGAATATGCTCAATTTTTTACGGATCTCCAAGCCACCTGCATGAGAAATGATACATTATTCTTTAATCAGACCTAATGATCTATACAGAATATTGAGGAGTTTTTGTATAAATCATTCAATTAAATGAACGGAATATCTAATTTTAATTATGTTATTTCGATCCCAAAAATTACCATAAAATTCTTCATATTAAGAAATTTCTCAGCTTCTTATCTTGACTCACCTTTTGTTTGCTTTGTTGATAAAAAATTAGATAGTAGGTATTGTTAGCCTAATTTCAAATTCATGAGAGTGTAATGAACCTAATCAAACCTCAATTTCGTTAATTACCCAATTTACTTTGTCTTTTATTTTGCTCAAAATTTACTTCGTCTGATAACTCTATTGCAGTTTTATTTCCTTTACTTCCAAAATTTATTGTTCCTAAATCGAGATTTTTGAATTTTCTGATTCTCTGTCAATTACCCAATTTAGTCAATTAATTACCAAACGATTTCCTTAATTATCAAACGTGAATCCTTTAAATTTGAGTTTGTAGAATCCTTTGGTGCCGGTGCTTCAGCGTCGTCGTGGTTCTTTTCTAAAGGATTTCTACAATAAATTGAGGCTCAATACAATTACTTTTATTTTAATTAACACTTTCATTTATTCATTAAACTTTAATCACAATTTACACCAAGATTTCCCAATGATTAGTTCTTGAAACTTCCTCGTTAATTTTGAAGTAACGAAAACCACTGTCGAGGCTAGGCCGAAAATTAGACAATTTAGACAGTGACCCCGTACTCAATTAACTCTTTATTAATTGCCTCTTACTAATTATCACGTTTTCTGTGAGAATTTCGTCAATTCTAATACATTTGTTCCTTTTACACTTTAAAAGTTGTCTTTAACTCATTTAACCCTTTTAATTTCATTTATTAAATTCTTCTAAATTCAATTATAAATTCCTTTTGATTTCTTCTTACTTTTGGACTTCTTTAGAGAATCCGGAGAAAGAGCCGTCGGTAAATCAGAGATTTGTCGCGTGATTTCCTTTCTTAAATCGATCGAGTTTCGTTCGAATCGAATTTTTCCTTGAAATCTTCAGTGCCGATACTGCAGAATCCGGGTTTTCCCCTCCGTCGATAAAGCAGCTCGTCCTTACGCAGGAAGTACGAGACACGTGGCCGTGGGTGATCGAATGACACCCCCCCGTTATTAACCAGCGTCCCCCCTTCCCCTTTTACCTAATTCGCGACTCTAATTTTCCCCTTCCCCAAGAATCTCTAATTTCGGAGCCCCCGTGAAGGAGGCTATTCAATAAAAGACAAAAAAATTTACTTTGAGCCCCCGTGAAGGAGGCTAGCAAATCGCGGAATTACTTTTAATTAATCGTATGGGAAACACCCATACGATTCGTCGTCAAAAATCGAGAATAAATTCTCCGCCGAGGAGGACCCTTGCGCGGTCTGAATATCTCTCCTCAAGCCGCGTCTCAGAATTCCTTTTATGAACTCTGAGACAATACTTGACTTGCAGTCGAGAAAACGCCGATGCGCGCTCTAGCGGCGCCATCGGAACTGCGGTTTGGAGTAATTTAATTCCTCGCGCAGCACGTTTTCATGCCGTTCTGCCCCGTGTTTAGCCCTTTTAAATTCCATAACTCCTAAAAGATTCAACTTTTTCTTATTATTTTTTCGCGGACCCCTTGTTTAAACCTTTCCCTAGCCATTCACAAATTTTTCAATAACATTTCCGCATTGGCACACATGTTTATGAAATTATTTGTGTTTTGCGAAACGGCTTTTATGAAATTCGTGCATTTATTTTCTCCTTCCTCGGGCTCTCTCTCGCGCGCTCTCGGTTTTTCGCGTGTGATATTTCGAGTTTTGCTTCTAAAATTTTTTCATTTATACCAATAGATTCCTTAGACATTTTCCTTCATTTTCATAAAAAAAAATTATAAACAATATCATTTTTCCCCACGAAATATCACGCGTTTGCTTTACGAAATAAATTTTATTTTCTGGATACTTTCTCATTTTTTTTCCCATATGGATTTATTCAAAAATAATTACTCATTATTCAATTTTCTTCTCAAATAATTCTCATGTAATGTTTCTCAAAATTTTATTCCTTTTAGGATCCTTACAATCTCCTCTTTTTTTCTCAAAAAAAAAGAAAATTTCCAAAGTTTACTTTTTAAATTTGCTTTTTTTTTTTTCCTTTTTACTTATTTTTTTTCTCATTACACCGCTTATTATCTTAATAATTCAGTCTCTTGGGTTTTCTTTTGAACTATTTTTCCCCTTATGACCGATAAATCACTGATTTGCTTCGATATCCGGACTGATTGTCCCCTTTCTTTTTGATATCTCTCTTAACTCATTACTTAAATCTTTTTACCATTTTTTTTTTCCAATTAAACCATGATTCGGCTAATTGCACCTCTGTCTTGCATACGACATTTTTCCTCTAGATTGCAAAACATAATCTAAAAAACCAATTAACAAAAAAAAATAATTCTTTTAGACTTTTCGTCTCTTTTTTTTTTTGACTTTCACTTAGCTTTACTTATTAATTTCTTTGAAAAACAAAATGCAACAAAATAAACGGATATTCTCTTTTTAATTTTTTTTTTGTCTTGTCAATTTTGACCTTATTATCTAGTCATTTTTCTTTAGCTTTAAATTTTAACTTGTATTTCTTTCAGACTGATCGTCTCTAGTTTGAACATTTGAATTTTCTCTTAAACTCTAGTCATTTTTCTTACTTTTAAGTTTCAAATATTTACATGCTAGTTATTATTCTTTTCTACATTTTAATCTTTAGTAATCACTTTCTAGTCATTTTTTTTCCAAATTTTTAAACTTTACACTCATTTTTCTACTCATTACTTTTCAATGCTTTTAAATTTATAATACTTTTGATTACTCATTTACTAATTGATCTTTTCTTTTCTAATCAGTTATTTCTTTTTGATCTTTTGATCCATGGACTTTAATTTTTCTTTTCGTTCAAGAACTCTTTACAATTATCAATTTTCTAGTCATTTTAAACAGTTAAATCTACTAATTTTTTTCCAATTATATCAAAAAAAATTCTAATTACGTTAAATTGAGTCATTAAATTAACATATTTCCGACTTAAATACTAATTTCAAAGCAATGTTTACTCTTGACAAAATTGCCCTTGCTCTTTACCTTTTTCATTCGATCACCCACTTGGAATACCCTTTTACCTCGTGTCTCCTTCTGCATGCCATGGTGAGCTGAATTCCGCTGATCTCTGGTACATCTCCAACCCACTGAATCCTCTTGGCTGCTGACACCTCTTGTCCAAGTGATGACTCTCCGAGTACTTTCAGGTTCATTTCTTTTCTCTATTTGCTTTTTCTCTTTATCCTTTTCTTTCGGTCTCTTTTTCGTTTCATCTGTGATCACCCTGACTCGGTTCCAACGACGACGATAGGTACGATTTCTCGATTGTTCAGAAATGTACCTGGTGCTCCTTTCACTTGCTTGCTGTTGTTGCCGTAAATTGACACCTTGGTAGTACTGACAACGACGAACATGATTCTTGATGTCGTCTTGCATTGCTAGCCAATAGCGTCTTTGAGCTACTCGAACAGTCGTTTGTCCCTTGCCCAGATGACCATCAGTTTTTTCATGGATCTTTTTGGGTGCCTTTTCCTGTTGATACTGAGGTACCACTGATCTCCATGCCTTATTTCTTTTTGGTTTCTTCTCTCGCTGATTAGAGAAAAACTTTGGTTTTCCCTTTTCCTCATTAATCAGTTCTTTTGACTTTTCTCTCAATTTTTCTGATTGTTTCGTTAATTCTTTTGTCGAATCACCAAGTTTCTTTTCTATCATTCCAAGTGCTAACTTGGATTCTGTGATAGAAGTGTCCTCTTCTTCAGGTTCTCTTAATTCATCAAATGTCAATCTCATTCCCATTCTTTTCATATCATCAATTCCTAAAACGATTGCAACACTTAGATTTTTCATGATATAGAATTGACAATTTGCTCTTTTGCCTTTCATTTCGACATTGACCTTGATTTTCCCCAAGATCTCAGCTTGGCTTCCATCTGCCAATGTTGTCACTTGGTTGGTCTCTTTCAATTGTACTTCAGGATTACGTTGTTGGATTTTAATCCACGTGGCTTCAGTCATGTAGGACTTAACTGCTCCAGTGTCCAACAATGTTTCAATCTTTTGTCCATTGATGTCTAATTCAATGAACTCTCTTGTGTCTTGTACTAGTGCACTTATTCCTGATCCTCCTGGTAATGATTGAATCAGCGGTGGTGGTAATCCAGGTGGAACACTCACATTGCTACCATTTTGTGCATTGCTAACGTTTCCAGTTTGTTGTGTGTTTCCTGTACCCGTATTCCTTGTTTGGTTCTGTCCTGGTATCTGATTGTCGTTGTTAGCCACATTATTCTTTCTTCTAGGATTATTTAATTTGGCTATTAGCCAATCTGGCTTTTCACATGAGCATTCTTTCGTGAGCTTGTCCTTGGTACCACACCAAGAACAGAATTTCACCGATTTGTTCTTACAAGCATTGGCCCTGTGACCCCTTTGGCCACATTTCCAACAGCACTCATTTCGATTATAAGCCTGTTGTACTGTTGCCAAATTTGTTTTCGTTTTATTCTTCTTATCCTCACTTTGACCTTTTTGCTCATTTTGTTTCTTAGCTGCTTCTGGCTTAGAGTTTTCTTGCTCCAGTAGTAGCACATCAATCTCGAAATCGGTTCCAAGTTCTAGAATCCTCTGAATGCTAGTGGCTCTGTCTCTTCCAATGTACCCTTTGTAACTTGGTAATAAATTACTAAAGCACCGATTTATTTGTGCCCTTTCACTCATCTGATTGTACCGTCTCATCTTCGTTAAAATGTCAGTTACATATCTACGAATCCTTTCTCCCTCTTTTTGTAGACGTTGTTTGATCTCATCGTCCAATTTATCAGCATAACCAGCTGGGAGAAAATATTTTTTCAAAGCAGTGATGAACTCTTCCCAGTCACGCCAATCCTTTGAACTATTCCTATACCATGCCAGGGCTTCTCCCTTCAGCATGAGTGGTATGTTGTTCAACAGGTCTCTTGTTTTCACCCCAGATCCCAATTTGAGCTCTTCAATGCTTTCCAGGAAGTTCATCACGTTGTCCTCACCACTGAAGCTGATGTTCCATCTCTTTATCGATTCACTTGGCTTCGATAAAGCTCTAAGAAATTCTTCTATTTGTCCTGGTCCTTCATGTGATCCTTCGTCCCTTTCAGTGGCTCTTCGGGGTCTTCCTCCTGGTGATCTCGCTTCTTCATCATATCTTGATGTGTATCGACTCTTTTCCCTTAGTGGAGATCGTTCTCTCTCGTATCGAGATCCAGTCGTCTCTTTTCTCCCGTAAGTTTGTGGTGGAGGTTCTGGTTGTCTTGATGTTGTTGGTCTAGAAGCCATTGGTCTTCTTCTTGGACTATTAACCTCCTCGTCTGGATTTAAGTCTCTAAAGCGGTTCTTTGTGAAGATAACTTCGGGCTCTTCTTCATCTTCTTCCATGTCTGTTGGATACTGCTGTCCCCCGATTCTCTTTTCATTCTCTTTTGTGGCTCTCTCTTCGGTGAATGATAACTTTCGTGGTGGTAATCCTCCTGACTCTTGTCTTCTTTCTTGTCGTTTATTAGTTGTTGGTGCAATTGGAGTATAGTACCGAGTACCTGTTCTTGAGGTTGCAGCAGCACTTTCTGCAAGCTTCTTAGCCTTTTTCTCCAATTCTTCCATTTTCTTCATTTGCAACATTTGCATTCTGGTCCATTCTTGTTCCAGTTTCTCTGTTTGACGACGTTGCCAACTCTCTAATTCTTCTTGTTGTATTCTCAAATCAGCTTCGTGCTGTTCTTTGAGTAATTCCAACCTTGCTCTTTCATTTTCTAATGCTTCTCTTTCTGCTTCTAAGCTTTCTTTTCTCGCTTTCTTTTCTTGAGCCTTCCTTAGTTTTTCCCTTTCATTTTCAGGATTTATCAAACCGTTTTGTTTTCTGATCTCTGCTGTTTCGTCGTCCTCGTTTTCAACGTATACTGTGTGTGTCTTTTTCCCCTGTTGCTTTTGAGGTGTTTCTCCAGTTCTCAGATGAAACGGACTCACATCATCCTCTTTTAATGTGTCGTCTTCCCCATCTCCGATTATCGAGCCATTTTTCTCTGGGTCCTCCACATTATCTTTATCATTCTGTCTTGTATTTCTCCGTGGAGTTTCTTTAGTCTTCTTTCCTTTGTCTGTTTTAATAGCTCCGATTAATCGCTTTTTCAAAACTGTGGCATTTCCTTGGGAATTAAGACCTCTTTCTCTTAGTGCACTAACTACTTCTGCTTTTTTCATTTTGTGTATCCTCGTCAATTCTCGCGGGGTTGTTTCACTTTCGTCGGCCATTTTGAATTTTAATTAAAATTTTTAATTATTTCACAAAAAAATTTTAATTCTTATTATTATTCCGGACTCTCTCTATTTCTTTTTTTTTTCAAATTGTTCTTATTTCAAAAGAATTTTAATATTTTTTCAAAAAAAAAGAATTAATTGTTATTGTTTCCGAAGATTTTTCAAATTATTATTATTATTTTTTTTTTGAAATTCTAAATCGTTATTGTTTCCAAAATTTTCCAAATTGTTATTATTTCAAATTTTCAAATTGTTACTATTTAAAGATTTTTCAATTTGTTATTGCTCCAAAAATTTTCAAATAGTTATTATTTTAAAAAAAAAATTATTAATTGTTGTTAATTCCCCGTTTACACAAATCACATTTATTTCTGTTATCTATTACTTATGAATTTTAATTTAATCTTTTTTTTTCTTCAGGAGTTAAACACTTTTCCCAAATTCACTGCACTTTTTATTTATGTCTCTTTTAATTGTCTTTTGCACTTTTTATCACTTATTGTCTCTTTCATTCACTTATTGTCTCTTTTTACTTTTTAACATTTAGGCCTTCGCTTTTATTAATTGTCTTTTTCACTTTTCTATTTTCCTTCGAAGGCCACCACGTTGGGCGCCAAATTGTAATGAACCTAATCAAACCTCAATTTCGTTAATTACCCAATTTACTTTGTCTTTTATTTTGCTCAAAATTTACTTCGTCTGATAACTCTATTGCAGTTTTATTTCCTTTACTTCCAAAATTTATTGTTCCTAAATCGAGATTTTTGAATTTTCTGATTCTCTGTCAATTACCCAATTTAGTCAATTAATTACCAAACGATTTCCTTAATTATCAAACGTGAATCCTTTAAATTTGAGTTTGTAGAATCCTTTGGTGCCGGTGCTTCAGCGTCGTCGTGGTTCTTTTCTAAAGGATTTCTACAATAAATTGAGGCTCAATACAATTACTTTTATTTTAATTAACACTTTCATTTATTCATTAAACTTTAATCACAATTTACACCAAGATTTCCCAATGATTAGTTCTTGAAACTTCCTCGTTAATTTTGAAGTAACGAAAACCACTGTCGAGGCTAGGCCGAAAATTAGACAATTTAGACAGTGACCCCGTACTCAATTAACTCTTTATTAATTGCCTCTTACTAATTATCACGTTTTCTGTGAGAATTTCGTCAATTCTAATACATTTGTTCCTTTTACACTTTAAAAGTTGTCTTTAACTCATTTAACCCTTTTAATTTCATTTATTAAATTCTTCTAAATTCAATTATAAATTCCTTTTGATTTCTTCTTACTTTTGGACTTCTTTAGAGAATCCGGAGAAAGAGCCGTCGGTAAATCAGAGATTGGTCGCGTGATTTCCTTTCTTAAATCGATCGAGTTTCGTTCGAATCGAATTTTTCCTTGAAATCTTCAGTGCCGATACTGCAGAATCCGGGTTTTCCCCTCCGTCGATAAAGCAGCTCGTCCTTACGCAGGAAGTACGAGACACGTGGCCGTGGGTGATCGAATGACACCCCCCCGTTATTAACCAGCGTCCCCCCTTCCCCTTTTACCTAATTCGCGACTCTAATTTTCCCCTTCCCCAAGAATCTCTAATTTCGGAGCCCCCGTGAAGGAGGCTATTCAATAAAAGACAAAAAAATTTACTTTGAGCCCCCGTGAAGGAGGCTAGCAAATCGCGGAATTACTTTTAATTAATCGTATGGGAAACACCCATACGATTCGTCGTCAAAAATCGAGAATAAATTCTCCGCCGAGGAGGACCCTTGCGCGGTCTGAATATCTCTCCTCAAGCCGCGTCTCAGAATTCCTTTTATGAACTCTGAGACAATACTTGACTTGCAGTCGAGAAAACGCCGATGCGCGCTCTAGCGGCGCCATCGGAACTGCGGTTTGGAGTAATTTAATTCCTCGCGCAGCACGTTTTCATGCCGTTCTGCCCCGTGTTTAGCCCTTTTAAATTCCATAACTCCTAAAAGATTCAACTTTTTCTTATTATTTTTTCGCGGACCCCTTGTTTAAACCTTTCCCTAGCCATTCACAAATTTTTCAATAACATTTCCGCATTGGCACACATGTTTATGAAATTATTTGTGTTTTGCGAAACGGCTTTTATGAAATTCGTGCATTTATTTTCTCCTTCCTCGGGCTCTCTCTCGCGCGCTCTCGGTTTTTCGCGTGTGATATTTCGAGTTTTGCTTCTAAAATTTTTTCATTTATACCAATAGATTCCTTAGACATTTTCCTTCATTTTCATAAAAAAAAATTATAAACAATATCATTTTTCCCCACGAAATATCACGCGTTTGCTTTACGAAATAAATTTTATTTTCTGGATACTTTCTCATTTTTTTTCCCATATGGATTTATTCAAAAATAATTACTCATTATTCAATTTTCTTCTCAAATAATTCTCATGTAATGTTTCTCAAAATTTTATTCCTTTTAGGATCCTTACAAGAGGAGCAAAAAACTAGAAGTGCGATAAGGAATTGTTAAGCAGAGGTATATTATTCTGGGAACAAATTTTCATACTTCTCTCAATCTATATGCGTAATTCATCATGTGTCCTTGATTCTATCTATGATACAGGCTGTAGTGAGAAATTAATCATCCACTCATCAGAGAACTATGCGTTATTCCTCATATTTCATTCATTTCATTTAATTATAGGTAAAGAAATGTGGACATCGTTGAAATCAGATTCATGGTTGATGATTGTTCGATTCCCTCGTTTAGGGAGCTGCAGGTATGCTGCGATAATAATTGTATGAGTTCTAATTATTCGAGATTCTTCAATATTTCGTTCCCCATTTTCTGGTTGTTTTCGAATCTCCTGGAGCTGCTTCGGAACCAGTAATTCAGAAATTTCTGAATGAATCGAGAAGTTGTGTGGGAATCTAGAAGCAAAAAGTTCAGTTGAAGCTGATGGAATGTTGATGAGGTGAGAACTGCTGAAATTTCAGTCGGACTAACCGTCAGTAGGTCTACCGCGTGAGGTCAAAGAACCCGATTGGAGTGCCGAAAAACGTACGCCGCTTTGTTACTACCCATGCAGGAAACCGAAATTAGCCACAATTCGGGGCGATGTCGAATTGCCGAGTTTCGATATAGGGAAACTATATAGTGCGAACTTCGAGCCAATAATGGCATGATATAATATTAATGAGTTCATATATACACGAAGAGAAAAGAAACAGTTACCATTACTATGTCCATAGTACTCGCTGCTATGTCAACATAGCAATTGTTTTCCGAGTCGAGCGACATAGTAGTCATTATTATAATAATATAACAGCCGTTGTTATGTCTAACCTAGCAGACATTTTTATGTCCAACATAGCAACCATTGCTATGTTCAACATGCAGCTATTACTATGTACAACGTAGCAGTCTTTACGATGTCATTGCATTGACTGCTATTTTAATTTGAGGTCATAGTAATTATTGTTGCTTCTTTTCTCTCCATGTAGATTATCGAATGGAGCGAGGAATATTCCGCTCCAATTCGTATTTTTGAAAAAGTCTGATTATAGACTTCAGAGAAATTTAGTAATAGAACATGTTGTTGCTTCTTATCTCAATTCACCTTGGTATATTTGCTCTACGAAAAAGGGACGGATTATTCTCTGCTCTAGCGTAATGAGACACTTATATAAGAATCCACAATTTGATAACGCCTTCAGAAATAGTGCAACAGAGCTAGATCATTCGCTAGAATTTGAGTTAAACTTGGTTGACGACACAGCTCTAACTGTGGAATTCTGAATACTATATCGGGGATGAAACTGGGCCAGAGAAAATTCTTAGTCATTCTAATAATCTATATATGTAGTCCACCATGTGCTTCCGAAGCTGTCTGTGATACAGGTAATGGAAAAGAATTAATTACTTCATTAATAACATCAATTTTAGTAGGAAAGTGCCAAATTCATTTTAATCCATCTCATTTTACTAAGAAACCATTCAATTTTACAGGCAAAGAAATAAGGAAATTGTATTTGATGATAGATAACATGACATGTACTCCTAGCTACAGTGCCTTCCAATTGACCACCATTATCTATGGTAGTATGGTTACCATATTAATTGTACAAGTATTAAGTTGATGAAATTCATGATCAATTACAGAGAATGGAAGATTCTATGAATTCTAAAATCATCAAAGCTGGATTTCAATCGAGGCCATACCCTATAACTCTATACAAGTCCTTGGATGTTCTGGAAATTTTTATAATATATATAATAACAAAATTTTTTTCGATTTTTAGAATGCGATTTTTCTATTTGTTTTGAACAAAATACATCAAAAATGGCTACCAAGCGTTTTTGCCAACAATTGAAAAATCTGAGAAAATAGATATTAAAGATTGAACTGTTTCAGATTTTTCTCTAAATTTTCGGGATATATCCACTAACGGTTCGAGAGATATCGCCTCACTGAGAGAAATTTTTGAACTCTGGAACTATAAATTTTGAGTTGAAAAAGACCTCGACTATGAAAATATGTACGCTGTAGCTATTAGGTGGTTACTAAAAATTATTGTGCTACCAATCAAATACCGGAATTCACTTGAACGCTAACGAATAGCTCTACTCCCTAAATTCTTATTGCTTAGTTTACTATGATAATCGATAGGTATACGCCCCATTCTCCCTCGTGGTCAACTTATCCTCCACTGATTTTCTGTGAACGATTTTGTGAAAAAAAATCAAAAAATATTAATTTATTCATCTTTTCGGGGAATTTCTTCAGCTATTTCCCATTCGTCCAACCTACCTACCCTATTTCTCATTCAACCAACCCACCAAGTACATTTAATTAATTCTTAAACGCTAGAAAAAACGCAATGTCTAACGGCATCGAGGGGGATTCGAACCTAAGCTTGTCGGAACGCGAAACCAGACATGCTACCGATTGAGCCACACATTACTCTAGAAATAGTCATTTTTGATCTCGCTCATGTAGGGCCAAATTTCTCGTGATGGGAAAATAACGAATGTTGAAAAGTTACGATAGCAAAATATTTAGTGAAACAGAATTTGTAGAGGTGGATTTGGGTAACTGGACTCTTACATTCATGTTGCATGTCCCAACTAAGTATAGTTGTTCACCGTTGTGTATATGACAATAAAATCTGTGCGAAATAGTAAAAAGTAGAGTTCGATTAGACCTCGGCTACATAATTTTGTTAAATTTACCATCGAGAATTCCCTCCGAGTACCAATTGAGTATAGTTACCCTAAATTTTAAGGATTTTCATCTGATTATGGGTAGGATGACTAAATATATAGCTGAATTTGACCTCGACAATATAATTTTTGTTGAGATTACCATCGAGAATTCTCTCAGTGCTTTTTTATTTCCTTCTTCCGTACACAACTTAAGCGCCAGTGACCATGTACTTCATGACTAGGTACTGTGCGCATAGAAAGTCCTGACTGGTTAAGGTAGTCGATCATGCAGAAACCTAGTCTCATTTTCTATCACTCTGACAAGAAAGACCTACAAGCTGCCTTGCACGCGTATTCTCCACTCGGCTTATTGTTGCAGCCCACGAGCCCTCCCCAGTCAGCTTTTCAAGTAGCAGCCAATTCTTTGATTGTCGGTCACCCTGTTATAGATAATACAGCATTCATATCTTTGCTTTGGACAGGAAAATGGGCCCTACAAATTTCACCACGTCAACTCATCGTTCGAAGGCTTACTGGGAGTTCCTTCACAATGTCCCAGTTCCAATAGTTATATAATTGAAGATGGACGTGGTCAGAATTCATCATACAGGGCATGTGCATGCAATTGCTATGAAAATGATAATAAAATAAGTCTTTCAATCATGGAGAGCAATGTAGTATCCAGCATGTAAGCTCATTGATTATAACAGAGTAAGATTGTCTTAGCTATTTTCCGTAGTTAGATTGTTTATTGTTAATCATTTCAAGGGTTATTATCGGCTTACGATTTGTTCGCCAACATCGAATTCTATATATTCAACCGAGAGAGGGAAAGCTCAATGCCAATGGTCGCATTGCTCACTATTCAGAAAGATGGATACCTATTCCTAAAAATATGTCAACATCGCAGATTCATCCCATAAACAGAAAGAATAGAGTATTTTTCCTCGACGATTTACGTTTATCATCGGGCTTCGTTCTAACTGGTATTTTCAAGGATTCCTTCAGAAATATCGATAAATGAATATAATGAAGGAATTTTTTCATCCATAAATTATGATTTCAGGAGTCAAATTTAATCGAGTAGAGAGGAAATCAGTTATTGGTTTTGCTATTGAAATATTTGGTATGCCCTTTGATTTCGAGAGTGGGACGTTCAAATCCGATCCAAAGTTTTTAATATCCAAGCAAGCATTAGACAATGATCTAAGGTGAGAAGAATCATGACCACTTTAGACATGAAAAATTATGATTTTCCTCTGTGTTTCGAATTTATAGGGAACCCTCGTCATTCAAGCCAATAAATCCTGCTGGTGCAACTTTGCCTCTTACAGTCAGTCCAGTAAACAATACATATATTTCACTGGAACAATCAAGTCTACGGACTGATTTTGGTCAGGCAACCCTGCCATTATTCGATGCTGTACCAGTTACAACTTCTCCTTCATTACCATTAAGTGGAATCGGGATTTTCTACAAAAGCGCTGCTGACAACGCTGGTTTCATTTCACTTAGAGTATACGGAATCGAATACGCTCAATTTTTCACTAATCTCCAAGCCACTTGCATGAAAAATGATAAATTATTCTTCAATGAGACCCAATAATCCGTATAGAATATTAAGGAGTTTATGTATGAATTATCGAATAAAGTGAGGAATATCAATTTTAATTTTATTATTTTGATCCCAAAGACTACCATGAATTTCTCCATATTCAAACATCTTCTAGCTTCTTGAAACGAATAACCGTTTGTTTGCTTCGTTAGAAAAAAAAGATAGTGGCTGTTTTTAGCCTAATTTCGATTTCATGAGAGAATCGAAAAACTGTGAGTGCGACAAGGAACTGTTCAGCAGAGGTATCTCATTCTGGGAACGAATGTTCATACTTTTTCGAATTTATATGTCGTTATATCTAACGTAACAGACATTTTTATGTCCAACAGAGCAACCATTGCTATGCTCAACAGAGCAGCTATTGCTAAGTACAGCGTAGCAGTCATTACTCTGCCATAGCATTGACTGCTATGTTGATTTGATGACATGGCAGTTCTTGTTGTTCCTTTTCTCTTCGTGTAGATTATCGATGGAGTTAAGAATATTCCGCTTGATTTGTATTTTAAAAGAAATCAGATTGTAGACTTACGAGAAATTTCGCAATGGAAGATGTTGGCACTTCTTATCTCGATTAGCCTCGGTGTATTTGCTTCACGAGAAAAGGGGGGATCAATTCAATTCCTAGCATAATGAGACGCTTATATAAGAACGTTAAATTTGACAATACCAGCCGGAATAGTGCAAGTGCTATACTTATGCATAACATTTATGCCCCTTTGTTCCAGAAGCGATGATATACTCCATGGTCCATTTTTCTAATATCTGGCCCTCTGAGCGGCAGTACCTCAACTGCAGAGTAGCAGACTACTCATCTGAAGGTCCTGGGGTCGATCCCCGCAGATTGCGCGATTTAATTTTGTTATTCCCCTCTATAAATGTTACTTGATAATCGTTTAACGTTCCGTGTAGTGCAGAAGGACGAATTGAACTAAAATTTGATTTGAGAAAAAGACGGTGTAATTCTGGCAAGGAATATTCACAAATATACCGAAAATAACGGTATTTTTTGGGTATAATTTAAGTATATTTCCGGCATTCTACAGGAAAATCACTGGAAAAATACCCAAATTCGGAGGATAATTTGGGTATTTCTCAGGTTGAAACGAATTCGCTAGGGTATGAAAACTGCCGAAAAGTCAGTTGGCTTAACCGTCAGTAGGTCTACTGCGTGAGGTCAGAATATCCAATTGGAGTGCAAATAAGCATATGCCACTTTGTTAGTAAGGCATTGATATGGAATCAAATGTGCTCAATATTTTGTGTGTTATGGAGTATAATTCAATCGCATGAAATGTTCCTGATAGAAAATTAATGTGTCTATATATATACGAAAAGAAAAAAAACAGAAACCATTACTATGCCCATAGTACTCATTACTATGTCAACATAGCAATGGTTTTTCGAGTCAAGTGACATAGTAGTCGTTACTATGTTATCATAGCTATCGTTGTTATGTCCAATATAACACCCATTTTTATGTCCGGCATAGCAACCATTATTATGTTCAATATAGCAGCTATTGCTATGTACAGCATAGCAGTCATTACTTTGTCCATAGGACAATCCCATAGGACCTATTCCCATTTAGTGTATATTATGGTGACATAACACTCAGTACTATGTAACATGGTAACCATTACTATGTCATAGCAGTTATTGCTGTTCCTTCTCTCTCCACGTAGATTATCGAATGAAGTGAGGAATATTCCGCTCCAATTCGTATTTAACAAAAAATCTAATTGTAGAATTTAGAGAAATTTCGCAATGGAAGATTTTGCTTCTTATCTCAACTGGCCTCGCTGTATTTACTCTATGGGGAGAAGAAGGATTGATTTATGCCCTAGCGCGATTAGACACTTATATAAGAACGGAAAATTTGACAATGCTATCAGAAAAAGTGGAGCAGAGCGAAATTATTCATTAGAATCCTTGTTAAATTTATTTGACGATAGAACTTTAACTGTAGGGTTCTGAATATTATATGAGGGATAAAAATGTTTAGTGGGAAATTCTTAATAATTCTCATGGTCTCTATATGGAGTCCATTGTACGCTTTTAGAACTGTTTGTGATACAGGTAATAGAAAAGAATTAATTAATTCATTAAGAACATATTATTTCAGTAGTAAACCCTGGCGGATTGGTCGATCAATCTGATCGACTATTCTAGAAACTCGATCATTAGTCGACCAGAACTCCATTGAATGTAGAATTGTACATTCGAGTTGTGATCGATGAACGATCGAGTCAACCTCTTAAATCCATAACTCGATCGTACACTTCGACTTTTGATCGAGTTTTGATCTACTGATGATCGAGGTTGTGAAATAGTTGATCAGGCAGATCGACTGACGGTCGAACAATGATCGACGAATCCAGCAGCGAAGTGCTGAATTTCTCTCAATTCATCCAATTTTAGTAAGAAATCTTTCCATTTCACAGGCAAGGAAATATGGAAATTGGATTTGATGATAGATAACATGACGTCCACTACTAGCTACAGTACCTTCCAACTGTACAAACACCAAGTTGATGAAATTCATAAGCAAATACAGAAAATGGAAGATTCTATCGATTCCAAATTCAGCAAAGATGTATTCAAATCGAGGCCATACCCTATAACTCTATACAAGTCCTTGGATATTCTGGAAACTTTTACGCTATCGATTGACCAATATTACGATTCCTTTCTTCAGAAAATTCGTGAAATGAGCTATAATATTGGGAATGAGTTACATTATGTTATAGAATCACTTGTTCCACATATTGAAGAGCAAATTATAACGATGCGGAAGAAAGTAATCGAATCAAACGAATTACTGAAAAAAAATTTGATATTTGCAATTGCTGATCATGCAATTGTGAGAATTATTTGCTAAATTATTTATTCAATTCAACAATCAAATATTTCTATTGAAATATGAAAAAATAAAATCCCCTCATATTCTTCTAGTCCGAACAGCCACATCTCTGCGGTACTCGAATAATCTCAGAAGTCCTAGTTCAATTGTTTAAAACAATAGTAATAGCTGAAATGAAGGCTCATGTTATGTCAGCTATTGTGAACAAATATCGGTATCTGCCACATAACGGTAAATTATTATAGATAAATTAATTGAAAAATATAGTGATTGATTTGGCTTCTTCTTTTCAGAAAATTCAAGATGGATGAATCATTTGGCACGAGAGACATTAGAGGCAGAGATTGGACGTTATGTGAGCTTATTTTCATGGAGTGTAACAGTCGGGGACGCAGTGTATCTAAGAGCCTGCGAGCCTCATAATGACCGTTGGATTCGAGGTATCTACAGTATTCTTCATGGTAACTCTGTGTGAAAAATTGAAATGAATCATTCGTCTAAATATTGTTTATCTGAATGGAAATTTGCAGATGACTCCTTCTATGAATTAGAAGGTACATTCCAGACAGCCATTTTCCGTTACGATTCGAAGAATTGCCATGTGAGCACTTGTCACGATATAGGGTTCGAGCAATCACGCATATGCGGGGCGCAGTATTACGACGATCGAAGTAGCTGTTCAGGACAGATGATTGAGTGCATTGACTTGAATGCCATAGAAGCCTGTGTATTGGTAAGAAAAAAAATCATCTTTCATCTATTGCGCAGATACACGACTAGAGATATGATAAGGTAACGATACCAGTAATTTTACGGTAATTTTACGGTTTCAATTCCGTAATTTACCGAACGTCAGTAAATAACAAAAATGATAAAAACACTGATTTTCAAAGTAAATTACCGTAATTATCATTTTTAGAAACATAACGGTAAATTTACATCTATATAGATGAATTACAGAATTAATTTTTTAAATCAATTCGCAGCCTTTTTGATCATCATTTGTGTTACTTTTTGTTATAGTCAGTGACAGCCAATGAAAAATTATAAAATTGTTGTTATTATCATTAATGTTCTTAACATATTATTCTAAATATTGATGTATGAAAATATGATTATCCTGAGGAGGCAAAAATGAATAAATCGGGTAACTGTTCTCATTAAATGATTAACAAAATTGAATAATTGTCCTTTTAAAAAATTTAATTAAAAAAAAACAATTTCAATACTAACTCTCATATAATTGACTACTTGAAAAGTAATTTTTTGAGTATGGGAATTTTTCTTTGAATCATCTATATAGATGGAAATTACAGTAAATTACGGTATCGTTACATCAAAAAATTTTGACGGAAATTTTACATCAAAACAAGTAGTTTTTCTCCAAATACGTCACAATACGGTAACATTACAGTATTTTTACGTAATTTTACTGCAACAGTAATTACTGGTAATTTTACATCTCTATATACGACCTTTCCAATTTAAGTTAACAGTCTTTTGCGGAAAGTTTTTCCAAGCAAAAGCTCGTATATTGTTGGAGATACTACCTTTTGCCAGGCACACTCCTTTTTGGCATTTACGACATTTCAATTTTACACACCTGATATCATTTTCTCTAATGCCTCCTCCCTTCGAACCCTCTCGCGACTCTGTAGATCAACTTTCCAATTATTGCATTACACCCACCAAAAACTATGGAAAACCCTAAAAGTCTTGACTGATTCAGGTAGTCGATCATCGAAGACCCTGTCCACCTTTCTGTCACGTTGACAAGAAAGGCACACTAGCTCCCTTGCACCCGTATTCTCCGCTCTCTTTGTTGTTCAAGCCCACGAGCCCTTCTCGGTAAAAGAATTTGGTATATAGTTGCAAGACTAAATCCAACACACAGAGAAACAAGCAGGAGTCCGCTCCTTGTGAGTTACTCGAAAGTTTCAGTACTATGCACCAATTTAATATTCTGCCAATGCAATTGGCAGAAAGCTTCCCAATGGAATCATCAATTTTATAATCTTCTAATGACTATCCTGATGCATTTGTATTTCCGTTCACTGTGGTAGAATAGTAAAAGTTACAAAAAAAGATTTGCAGCCTTATTCGTGGTATTTCAATCCTACTTCAGAATTGAAATAGAGGTCTAAATACGATCTGTCCCTCTTAAATATTCACATTTCATAAGAAAAATGAATATTATACAAGAACCAAGATCATACGATAAAACTGGAGAATTTTAGGACTAAATTCCAGGTTTTAACTAGTCTTTCTCATTTTCAGAGTGGAATGATGATGTGCTCATTTTTTAGGAAAAATTGTCTACTTTTCAATTATTGAATGAAAAATACTAACGTTCTTCGAAAATAAATAGAGAAAAATTGGAATTTCTGAAAAAACGATTTATTTGAGCACTCGTATGGGGGAATTTGAAGGAAAAATCTAAAATTATCAGCATTCGTTGAGGTCGTCTAAAGAATTCTTTGAGTTCGACTTGGGTGAAATCGGTCCAGTAGTTCTAGAGATAGAGCGTCTTTTTATTTAATGGTTTTTCAAGAAATGCTCAGGAACTACTTTATCGATTTCGCCAAGATTCAATCCCAAAGGTGTCACTCATGAGATATACAAACCTACGAAATTTGAAGTTTCTAACTCAAACATTTCTTGAGTTATCGTATTGCCCAGATTTTTCATAAAATTACATGTTTGTTAACATACTGGATGAACCGTAAATCGGAGCGATTGCCACCCTCAGAGTTTAATGTGCGCCTTATCAGTGCGCATCTCCTCGCTGACGATGGATGCTGTGAATTAATTGTTCGCTGAGAAAACTCAGAAAAAACCATTTTTCGATAATTTGCTTTTTCTTGGGAACCATTGAGCCGATTGAGCTGGAATTTTAGTGAGTACATCGCGCTCACATAGTGAATATACCGTCAAATTTTCAGATCGATACGTATTGCCATTATCGCGAGAAGTGATGGAATGTGTCATCACATACACACATCCAAACATATATACATACATACGAACATTTCTTAAGAAATATCATTTTCCGACATTTTCGATGATTTGGAGTCACATTCCGATGAAATCTCAAGTTAGAAAAAAATCACGATTACAATGCTTCCATTTGGAAACAGGAGCACTTTTCTGTCACCAATCCAAAAAGCAGGCGATTTTTCGATTGTCGGGTACCCAGTTACAGATAATACAGCATCAATATCTTCGCTTTAAATAGGAAAATGGACCCTACAAATTTCACCATGTCAACTCGTCGGTCAAAGGTTTCCTGGGAATTATTCCAGAATGTCCAAGTTCCAATAGTTATATAATTGAAGATGGAACTGGTCGGAATTCATCATACAGGGCATGTGCATGCAATTGCTATGAAAATGATAATAAAATAAGTCTTTCAATCATGGAGAGCAATGTAAAATCCAGAATGTAAGCTCATTGATTATAACAGTGTAACTGAATGTCTTAGTTATTTTTCATTGTTAGATTGTGTGTTATTAATCACTTCAAGGGTTATCATTGGATTACGATTTGTTCGTCAACACCGAATTCTGTATATTCAACCGAGAGAGGGAAAGCTCACTGTCGATGGTCGCATTCACCGCTATTCAGAGAGATGGATACCTATTCCTAAAAAAATCTCGACATTGCAGATTCATCCGATAAACAGATACAATAGAGTATTTTTCCTTGACGACTTACTTTTATCATCCAGCTCTGTTCTAACTGGTATTTTCGAGCAATTTTCAACAAATATTGGTAGATGAATACAATCAAGGAATTTTTTTACCAATAAATTATGATTTCAGGAGTCAAATTCAATCGAGTAGAGAGAAATTCTGTTATTGGATTTGCTATTGAAATATTTGGTATGCCATTTGATTTTAAAAGTGGGGAGTTCAAGTCAGATCCAAAGCTCAAAATATCCGAGCGAGCATCAAACAACGAAATAGGGTGAGGAGAATCATGACCACTTTGTACATGAATAATTCTGATTTTTCTCTTTACTCAAAATTTACAGGAAACCCTTGTTATTCGAGCCAATAAATCCTGCTGGGGCAACTTTGCCCCTCACAGTCAGTCCAGCAAATAAGACATATATTTCACTGAAGCAATCAAGTCTACAAACTGATTTTGGACAATCAACTTTGCCATTATTTGATGCTGTACCAGTTATAACTTATCCTTCATTACCATTGAGGGGAATCGGAATTTTCTACAAAAGCGCTGATGACAACGCTGGATTTATTTCACTTAGAGTATATGGCATCGAATATGCTAAATTTTTCACGAATCTCGAAGCAGCTTGCATGGCGAATAATAGATTATCCTTTAATCAGATCCAATAATCCGTATAGAATATTGAGAAGTCGATATATGAATTATCAAATAAAATGAAGAATATTAATTTCAATTTTCTTATTACGATCCCAAGAACCACCATGAATTTCGCCATATTGAAACATTTCTTAGCTTCTTAGCTCAAATTACCTGTGTTTGTTTTGCGAGAAAAAAAAGATAGCAGCTATTTTGAACCTAATTTTGAATTCAGAAGGTGAATAGAAGACTGGAAGTCTGAAAAGATGAATCTCGTGGCTGAAAGTGAGGACTGTGAAATAATTTTCAGCAGAGAAAGCTCGGAAAAACCATTGTTCACTAACTCCATCGAACTTGGGAACTTTATGATTCATATAATTGATAATATAACCTCATCTTCATTTGATCCTAATCCTCCTACTATAAAAAATGAGGAAAATATCGATCGTAAGAGTAAGACGAATTCATTACATCAATTCGTCTTCTCTTCTCCCATTATAAAATTATGAAATTGATAAAATTGTTATAAAATCGTGGAATATTATCATTATTATTATTTTATCGATTTATTGATCGTAGAAGTCAATTTATCGTTTTTATGTAAGTTGCTCACTTCTTTTGCCATTTAAAAAAAAAATTAAAAACTGGAACAATTATTTTTATATCATTATATTATATATTGCGTTATAATATACTATATTATTATATATGATATGATGACATGCATACCCTAGTTGTACTGGTGACACTGTGAAAACCCGTTATAAACACGATGTAAGTACAGTGTAAACACGGTGTTTTTACGGTGGTTCCACCGTGTTTTCACGGTGTTTTGATCGCTACTCACCAATTTTTTTTCACTATTATTATGCCAACTAGTGAAATGTTTTCATAAAAATGAACTTTTTCGATTCCCAAATTCCTTATTAATAATAAATTGATACGAATAATACAAGAAAAAAACATTACATCCCCTGGGGATCGAACCTACTACCTTTAGATTATCAGACTGTGACCCTACCGTCTGTGTCATTAGGATATAATTTCAATCTACTATAAATTTTGTTCCCCATATTTCTTTCGCGTTCTATTTTCCTAAGACAGATCAAATTTAATAGAATTTGTTCAAGAGTGGTTCAATTATCACAAATTAATAATCGGATTCATTTCCACGTATGTAGTAATTAATCAAATATGATGAGAGATTGGAAGGTTATGAATACAATACTAAAATATTGTCAATTCGCTACGTTTCGCTTATACTTTAAGCTTCTTCAAGCTCGTGAAATTCTCTTGATGAAATACTAAGAATATCAAAAGCCTGAAGAAGGTTGAATTATAAGTGAAACGTCGTAAATGACCATATTTCAGTATCGTATTCATAATCTTTCAATCTCTCATGATAGTTAATTAATTATCACAAATAATTGAAGTGAATATTGAAAGAAAAGTTGAATCTCGAATATTTCACGAATTTTGAACTTTGAAATCAAGCGGAATACTGATAACAAAATATACATCTACCATTAATTATTCAAATTTACCATTTTCGATATTATGTACGAATTGGGAAACGGGAAAAAATGAAAAAGATTAAAAAATTCTAGTTTTCTGAGTTTTAGGAACACTGCGAAAACACGGTGGAACCACCGTAAAAACACCCTCGAAACACCGCACATAAACAGTGTAAACTGAGTGTTCAAACTGCATAAAAAACACTGTGTATACACCGTAGTTACACCGTCGTTATACGGCGTAAACACTGAAAAGGCATTTACACCGTAAAAGCACTGTGTTTTCACGGTGTTACCAATACCGCTAGGGTAATAAATAATTAAACATCATGGGACATTGGAAGGTTATGAATACGATACTGAAATACATTACAATGTATTGTCAATATCATTATTATTATTCTACGGTAAATCAGCGAGATAGAGCGAAATAGACGTTCATATAGGATCAGGAGGGAGTTTCTTCAGTTTGTTGTCGATACCTCAGTGAATAAGTGAGATTTAGCGAAATGGGTAGTGATATGGGATCAGGAGGGTGGTCTTTTAGTTTTGCTTCCGAGTGGAAGCTTTGGAATCGTAATTTTTTCGAGTTTGATAAATGATTGAGCTAGAGGCCTCAAATTTTGTGAGGTTATACATCTGATGAGCCCAAAGTTTGGTACCCCCATTTCACGCACAGATCGATGATAGTAGATTTGAAATTAAAAAATCCATTCGGAAGCTTTCTGCCAATTGCATTGGCAGAATATCAAATGTACGATGTTCGAATCTCGCACAAGTAGTGGGGCTCCTGCTTGTTTACTTTCGCCTTTTCAAATTAAGTGTATGCTAATAATGAAAATATTTTCATAGATATGCCAATTAGTAAAATTTGCTGATCTTTGAGTTTTTCAAGATGTCATGGGAACTTTTCAATCTTAATGTCTCCCACCAGATGAACAGCAAATTTGGAAAATTTGATTCTTTCTCAATCAATATTATTCTTCAAAGTAGTTTACTTTTGTCGCATGTCTTTCAATTCAATTCCTCTATTTCGCACCTCTGGTGATCAATAGATTGTATAGAATGCAGCCGACAAGTAATTTCTACATCAGTGCAGAAAGTTTTATCTTTAATGAATCACATTTGATTAATCTCTTTAAACAATCATTTTCTCTCCAAAAATAGAAATAATAGACATTGTACAAGGGAACAGTAGACATTGTGAATAGGTAATCTACGACGGCTTTAATGAATTTGACATAAATTAGGATCTAAATTCACTCAAAAACCCTTCTCTAATAATATTACTTTCTCAACGAAACTATTAACGAATGACTTTTACGTTGAACGAATTTTGAACATCATTTCAACGTAGAATTATCCTAAAAGCCGTGAAAATCCGAATCGCGGTACTGTTAGGTCGAAATACGTTTAAAACGTTGAAAAAGTCGCGGCGAAATTCAAAATCAAAAGAATTCACGTCGAAACTTCGATATACGTAAAGGAACGTTCAAGAAATTTCCACTCAGGTTTCTGGCACGTGCGCATGAAAAATAATGGGGTTACATTTGATCAAACAAAATATTCCTTATATATTATTCATAAGTCGATAAATACATTGTCAACTAAACTCTGAAATATGGCTGTAATCTTCCGATTAGTATTTGCCAAGATACTCAATTGAAGATTTTAGTGAACTTTCAGAATAAAAATTTCGTTGCTTCTTATCATAAATCACTTCGGTGTGTTTGTTTTATGGAGAGGAGATGGACTGATTTTTTAAAATACGAAATTCATATAAGAATGATGAATTCGGTAATGCCATCAGAAATAGTGGAACAGTGGTAGAGTATTCATTTGAATTTCTCTTGAACCTATTTGATAATAGAACTAACTTTGAGATTCTGAATATTGTATTAGAGATGAAAATTTTCAACGGACAGCTATTAATACTACTTATAATCTATTTACGTAGTTCATCGTGTACACCCCAAGCAATCTGTGATGCAGGTAATAGAAAAGAATTAATGAATTAATTGACGACGATATTAATTCCAGTTTGATAGTGAAAAAATTAATTAATAAATAATCGAAATCCGTCTACGCCGGGGCTGTGAGCACTTGTATCTTCCCAGGGGTCGGGCGCGTATCACGTAATTTTTCTGAACTGTCGACATCTGAAGTGCTTTCATTTATGATAATAATTGACACTCGAAGAACCATTAGCCTCCAAGAATATTCATTCACATATTGTTGAATCGAATGAAACGAAGAAAAATTCAAGCCGAAATTCCTCGTGTGCCTCGTGTATTTCAGAATATATTTCTATTTTCTATGAAATATATTCTGAAAAATTATGTTCATGTACACGGAGAGAAAAATTCATGGAAAATTACTGGACCAGTCCGGTAATCGTGGAACATAGAGGTTCGTAAGTGAAAACGTCCTCCTACGGGAATAAAAAAGTGAGAAACTTCTCATAATATGTACCAAATGAGTGAGTGCATTATACTGGATTGGTCGGTAATTTTTCCATAACTGTACCTACATTCATGAAATTTCTTCTTGTATCCCACAAAATTTGTTGTAAAAAACGTATGAATCGCGACACTAGGACATTAATTTTCTCGTCCTCGGAATACTTTTCACCGGACTAAGTAGTAATTTCTATCGCACTGGGCCGTCAATCAATTCAGTTCGGGTGTTTTCGGATTTGATCGTGAATCGTAAGGACTTATGGAAAATTTGGAAGAATCGCCATATTGGATCTGTCATCGTGATAGACGTGGACCACAGTTCTATGAAATCAAGTTTTTAATTGCATCGAGCAGCGAAATAATTGTTATTGCCAAAAAATTTACTTGTCTTATACTAGATCAGCACACAGGCTATTATGAAATTCATGATTTAAATAACTATTCTTGGGAATTTTTTTAAGGATTCCGAACGTTTTTCGACCACTGTAATTCATAAGACAATCATCTCTGCTAGAGTCTTTATTTTTTTTTTTTTAATTCGGCCTTTGACGTATACCCTGTCGAGTTTTTACGCATTTTTATCCCCAACCCAATCCCGCTGTACCGCATTCGCCGAAGGACGAGGGAAAACCTCTTTTTTCTTGAGGAAAACCTGCCCAGATACAGTCGTCCCTTGCGAGACTCCCGCTCGGTAGAAACTGCGAAATTAGAGCTTTTTCCATTTTGGCTTTCCCCCCACCGGGATTCGAACCCGGGCCCTCAGCATGCCAAACCCCCCGCTCTAACCACACAGCCACTGCCGTCGGTTTTAGAGTCTTTATTGTTATTGTTAAAAAATGGATGTAAAATGAATTTATTTTTGGGATAAAAAATGAATAAGAATAATGAAGAACTAATAATAATTATGATGATCAATATAATAAAATCGGTGTAGTATATGCGAATTTCATCGTTTCATCATTGAATTTTCATTTTGTGACACTGAATTTTCACTGCTAGTGTGATGAAATTTTCATTCACTGAACCTGAATTTTCATTGAATGGAACATAATTTTTACGCATTAGAACGGAATTTTCATTCTCGGAATTTAAATTATTACTGTGACGTCTCAATACATTTTCATTCAGAAGAACTGAATTCTTATTCACTGAGACTGAAATTTTTACTGGAACCCGTCAGTGTCAAATTTTACCGGCCTGGCTTCGCATTTTTTCGTAGTAAGACCACTATGTCCCACGGTTACTGCCCAGTCCGGTAATTTTTCTGGAACTTTCACCATAAATTTTTTTTTTGATTTTTCTCTCCGTGTAGGCAGTTTCCTTACGGGAAAAGTTCTCATCTAAAATGTGAGCAGATATAATTTGAGTTTGCTGACTACAAAAAAAATGATAAAAAAATATATGCTGCTATATATTGATATTTGCAAGTTATAATTAAATCATAATAGCAGATAGATCTTCAAGATATACCCCAAATTATGAAAAAATACAGCACTTCAAGAAAATGTATTACAATTTATAGAATTTTGTATAAAGTAGGATTCTAATGAGAGAAGAAAAAGCAAGTAATAAGGAGACTTGTACTTTTTTCCATTGGAGCTCAAAGTATCAATATATAGGAAAGAATAGATTTTGAAAATAATTGAATATGAAAAATTGAAATTTTTATGATTTTTAATCTGAAATTTCGTTACAATTAGTGTGAATACATGCAACAAGTATTTTTATGCATGCAGGCAATCCATGTTATCGAAATTAGAATAGCGTGCGTAACTCCGCGATACAAAGCGTAGGTTCACTAATCGTAAAGTTTTGCGTTCATACCTCTAGGTCAGTAGAATTTTCATGCGAAAAAAAGGGTATTTCGGGTCACGAAGCGATAGGGGAGCGTCTTAGAAGGACAGTAATGGCTATCGTACAAATGCGATGAAACAAAATTTCTCATCATTTTAGAAACAAAATTGTATTTTGGTAGTGGTAACTGAGATTATTCTCTTACCGACTCAGTTTCGGTTTAAGGCTTGGTTTCAATTTCAGAATTTATAATAGAAATCATAATAAAAAAATTAAAAAATTATGATTTAAGCCTTAGAACCCAGATTAGGAGACCAAATTATATCCTAAGAATATAAGAAAACGGCAAAATATTGCATATCTCGGAGTTATTTCTTCTTATAATCTAGAATCTATCTTTACTTATGTTCGAGGATATATTTTCAGCTTCATTCGAGGATAGAATTTTTTTTCGTAGGGGTTCCCTGCTCGTAATACCGACCCGCAATCGGAGTGAAACTTCTGGAGGAGGTACTGGACCTCAAGCAAAGTGGTGTCCACCATTAAATTTTAATATATCATCAACTAAGAAACAAAGGGGTGTAAGTGCTATACTTGGTCATAGCACTCACATCACTTTCTTTCTAAGATGACGATATATTGCAGATTAATGCGGAATAAGAGATTGTCAAAATTTGAAATTGACTAGGTAGCTGGTTTCCGAAAAATTAATCGTTTGAATTCCTCTTCATACATGTAAATCCCGGAATGAAAGATGAGTCTTCCGGAGGTGGAGTTCGAAATAAAATTTCCAAGTCTCACAAAGACAAATGAGTCTGCCAGGGACTCTCTGATTGTTAGAGTCTAATGTCTCGTTGAGACTCGATGCATCTACGCGAGATTCGATGTATTTTTTTGGTACAGCTTCCTAGGTTATTAGTAGGGCATAGACGAAGTTACCTATAGGATTCAATGAATCGGTTAATATTTGGATGTTATCATTCATCATGTTTTATAATCATAATAAGTTCCCTTAGAAGTTCCCCGAACAATTCCCCTGACAATCCCACCTGAGAGTTCAGCTTGAAGTCCCCCTCAGACTTTCACTCGAAGTTCCGCTGAGAGTTCCTCTATGAGTTCTTAACGTTCACAAAGTCGGTTCAATATCCATAAATATTTAGAATGTGTTTGATATAGAGGCAGCTTCAACCTACATCAAACCGTACATCAACGTCTCGGCCCCAATTATGAGTCTATTTCCTTACAAATACTTTTTATGGATAAATTGTATATGTGATGGATGCGTGTGAATCAATCAATGGAGAACATTGACTCTCATATGGGAGGATACTTTATTTATCGATTGTTGATCATTGAAAATTCAGAATTATGGGGGTATTATTGACTTTAAAACAGTGATTGAAGAAATACTTGACTGCATACCACGATGATTGTTCAGAAAGAAATAATGTCAATATTCTTTGAATCAATGGAAGGAGAATTCCAGTCAAAGAAAGAATATTATCAAGAAAATTATGACTTAAGGACATACTTCGAGGTCCATTTATGTTGTCACGTATTTTTTAATCCACGGCAATTAAATAATCCGGTGAAACTCAAAAATAACTCAAAATATTCAAAACCAAATAAATTCAAAACAACGTTAATTGTTGGGTGCCAGGACGACCTTTCGTCCGAAAATATAATTCCAAACAACAAAAGAAAGTCAAATAAACCAAAATGATTCCCAGGTGAATGTCCAACTAGTCAGTAACAAAAGAATCCAAAATTCTAATGACCGTGGAGGCGGCTGGGTTCTCAACTTCACCTGTAAAGTTTGGAACTAGGAATACAGATTTCGAAAAAAAAAATCATTTAAAATTCATTAATATAATTAGAGCAATAATGTTTCTTTTGAAATTTTTGCTCAATAAAAAAAATACAATAATAAATGAACTAATTGTTACTGAATTCCAAAATTCTTAAAAAACAATGAATATTGTCGTTATGAAAAAAAATCATCCACAGAAGAAAAATAAAATCATCAAAGATTCGATACAATAAAAAATAATTATTCGAGAATATTCAGGATTGATTCAAAAGTCCATGACGTTATTTGAACAACACGATATAACACAATTACCACGAACAAATTTAAAACGTCCTTAAAAATTGAATGATTAGTCAAAAAAAATAAAGTCAAATATTTGAATCCATCCCATACTCTGTGTGGAAGCACCTTCAGCTTCGAGAATTTTCATGAGCGTTGTCCGCGACAATTTGTTCAGTCGAACCCAAAAAAAAAAAATAAAACGATCGATGAATTAAATTTGAAATGAAATTAGATTCATCATTAAACAACACTAAAAATAAAATTAAAAAAAAATGTATTCCAAAAAAAAATTAATAAATTCTCGCGACAATATTATTTCGAAAAAGTTTAGAAACAAAGGAGAAACGAGAAAATAACAAATTAATATAACCGAAAATTCCAGACCACGCCACGGAAAACCGTAAAATGGCGGTCACCAGCGTCGTTAAATGACGCTAACAAAAAAAATTAATTTCGCCAAGAAAATTCACACCATGGAGGATAGAAGACTCTTCTATCCTCTTTCTCTTCTATCCTCCATGATTCACACGCTTACCAGAGTTTTTATCGATTAACCTCCAACTGTTAATCCCCATTAATTTGTCCAATAGCTCCGGTACAGCCTTCCAAATTCTTTAGCAAATTTTCTCAATAATTATCTTAATCGCATTCCAATTAATTTGCAACGTTAATTATTGCAATATATATTATAATTCTCAAATTTTTGCAACGATAAAACACGTGTTGACCAAATCACACCAGAACGGAAAGTGAGGAAGACGCCGGCGTGCGTCGAAAATTAGACCACCGGTGGTTCTTCCAAATTTTAATTATCCAATGACATTAGAGACATTCTTTTATAGCCGTTATGATTCTCTCTGATTCCGGTAATTGAATGATTTTATTAAAGAATGATCATTTATTTCTAATGTTAAAAATTCCGAAAATCACGTGTGTTAGCATTCACATATTAACTTTCATCGCAATGAATTAATATTCAATTAATCGTATAATTAATTGGTTTTCTTGATTTTCCTCTAATCCACTGCGAGAGTCCAACGGCAAAGTCCGCCCATCGATTTCCGCTAATTGCGTCGCAGTATCCTCTATGATCCTTGTTTGTCCGGGGGCGCCTTCATTGAAGGATGAAGAAACTCCAGCAAACGCAGGAAAATTTGAGGCGGAAGAAAATGAATCAATTAATTTACAGTCAAACAAAACTTGATATTTTCTCGTTCCTCGGATCTTCCGTCTTGATGGTTCAATTTCACTAATTTAATTTTTTTTTTTATCAAAGTTCATTTTTAGAATAGGTTACAATATTTACAAGTATATACAGTATGTCTTACTTGAAATGAAGATGTTTGAAATGAATTTTTTTTTTTTTGATATGTGTCAGTTATGACTACTAGTCAAATAGCTTATGAAGCTTTCGTGACTGTATATTATCGATCAGGGAATTAATATTTGTATTTATACGGGGGTTTTCATCAAATTATATGATTTTATCATTTTCTATTGGAGGGAGTATTGAATGGAAAAGGTGATGTCTTAACCCCAGCATCACAAAAACCATTCTGTTGTATGAGAAAAAAAAATTGACAGGAGTAAAGTATCCAGTTTGGATTAATATTGGTAAAGTTAGGTTAGAAACCATAAATATCGTTTGCAATTACAATAGGCATTACAAATTTTTGTTTATGTGTACATATGTACATTTCACTAATTTAAACAAATTATTCAGAGTGATACCGGTCTAACAAAAAAAAACATTGCAACGGAAAATATATGGCGTTACAATGTATTAGGACCCCGTACTTGACGGATCAATTTCAGTAGTAAAGTGGTAAATTTATCTCAATTTTCTTCATTTTACTACAGAACTATTCAATTTTACAGGCAGAGGAATATGGAAACTCTATTCGATGATAGATAACATGACATCTACTACTAGCTACAGTGCCTTCGAACTATATAAGGATCAAATTAATGAAATTCATAAGCAATTACAGAAGCTGGAAAATTCTACGGATTCTAAGATCTTTGATCATATAGCCGAATCATGGTCATTTCCGGCGATTCTATACCAGTCCTTAGATATTCTGAACATTTTTATACTAGAAATTGATCAATTTTACGATAACTTCCGTCAGAGAATTCGTGAAATGATATACAATAATGATAATCTACGATTCTTCATGAGATCAGCTATTTCAGATATTGAAGAGAAAATCATAACTATACGGAGCAAAGTCCTCGAACCGAACGGATGGCAGAAACAAACATTGATATCTGCAATCGCTGATTATGTAACTGTAAGAATTATTCCTTGAATCATTTATTCAGTTCTACAAACAATTATTATTTATCAAAGAATGTGGAAATAAGTTGCCATCCTATTTTTTCAGTCCAAACAACCATATCTCTGCGATGGTCATCGGATCATTTCAGAAGTCCTACTTCAATTGTTCAAAATGATAATAGTAGCTGAAATAAAGGCTCATGTTATGTCAGCTACTGTGAACAGATATCAGTATCGGTTAAATGACGGTAAACTAATATAGATGAATAAAATTGTAACTATAGTGATCGATTTGGCTTTTTTTGTGAAGATTTAGGATGGGTGAATTATTTAAGTCAAGAGACATTGAAGCGGCAAATTGAAGTTTACGTTAGTGTATTTTCACGAAGCATAACCATCACAGACAAAGTGTACTTAAGAGCCTGCGAGCCTCATAATAACCGTTGGATTCGAGGTATTTATATTATTCTGGATTGTAACTCTGAGTAAGACATTGAAATGAATTATCCGTTTGAATAATTTTTATCTGAATGGAAATCCGCAGATGAATCCTTCTATGAATTAGAAGGTACATTCCAGACAGCTATTTTCCGTTACAATCGGGAGATATGCACTGCGAGCACTTGTCACGATGCATGGTTCAAAGAATCACGCATATGCGAGGCACAATATTACGACAAGCGAAGTGGCTGTTCAGGAAAAATGACTGAGTGCATTGGGTTAAATGCCATACAAGCCTGTGTATTGGTGAGAAAATATTATCTTTTAACTGTTAAAAATGATATATCATTGATATCTTTGCTTCAAACAGGAAGATGGTCCTTACAAATTTCACCACATAAACTCAACGACGAAGGGCTTACTCGGAATTTCTTCGAAATGTCCAAGCTCCAATAGTTATATAATTAAAGATGGCAGAGGCTGCAATATTTCGCATACTGCATGTGCCTGCAATTGCTATGGAGATGATAATAAAATTAGCCTTTCAATTATGGAAAGCAATGTAAAATCCAACATGTAAGCTTATTGATTATAACAGAGACACTGAATATCTCAATTGTTTCCATAATTGAATTGTGTGTTACTAATCATTTCAAGGGTTATTACTGGATTGAGATTCATTCGCCAGAATCGAATTTTATATATTCAGCCGAGAGAGGGAAAGCTTGATCCTAATGGTCGTATACGCCGCTTTTCAGAAAAATGGCTACCTATTCCTAAAAATATTTCAGCATTGCAGGTTCATCCAATAAACGAAGGAAATAGAGTATTTTTCCTCGACAATTTACGTTTATTATCGCGCTTTGTTCTAACTGGTATTTTCAATAAATTTTCGAGGAATACTGGTAGATAAATATGATTGAGGAATTTTTCCACCAAAAGATTATTTTTCCAGGGATTAAGTTCAATCGGGTGCAGAGAAAATCTGTCGTTGGATTTGCTATTGAAATTTTTGGTGTGCCATTCGATTTCGAGACTGGGAAGTTAGATTTTGATACAAATTCCTTGAAATCCAAGCGAGCATCAAACAGTGATCCAGGGTGAGAAGAATCATAGTCATTTTGTGCATGAAAAATAATACATTCCGTCTTTTAAATTCATAGGGAGCCATTGGTATTTGAGCCACTTAATCCTAGTGATGTGACTTTGCCTCTTAGACTCAGTCCAGCAAATAAAAAATATGTTGCACTGGAACGATCAAGTCTACAACATGATTTCGGACAATCAACTTTACCATTATTTGATGCTGTACCAGTTACAACTTATCAGCCATTACCATTAGGTGGAGTTGGACTTTTCCACAAAGGGGCTGATGACTACGCTGGTTTTATTTCACTTAAAGTATATGGAATCGAATATGTTAATTTTTTAACAAATATTCAAGCTCGTTGCATGAAAAATAATGGACTATCCTTCGATCAGACCCAATGATTCGCATAGAACATTAATAAGTCCAATCAATTATATTTCTCATTTCTATGTTTAATAATTATTATGTTGAGATCATGGGACATTGGAAGAAATTAATTTAACAATGTCAAATAATTATCAACTAAACGACATTTCACCTGCTTTATTAAAGCTTCCTCAGATTTTTGACATCATTAGCATGAAGTCACCATAAAATTAATTATATCTAAACGGAAATTTAATCCATGTAAAAGAGTTTTCGTTGACATGACAGTGTTATTTCTCAACAGTAACCCTATTTGTGTGTTTCATCCTACTATTAATGAGTCCATGTGTAGCTTATTGAATAAAATGAGGAATATTAATTTTAATTTCATTATTTCGTTCCTAAGAAAAGCCATAAAATTCTTCCTGCTCGAACTTCAGTTAGTTCATTATCTCAAATCACCTTGAGTTTGCTTCGCTGGAATAAAAGCAGGTAGTAGCCTTTTTGAGACTAATTTTGCATTCATGAGGGGGATAAATGGGAGCAAACTGTTCGGAAAATAGACAATGCCAGATTCATTCACCTGTTCCTTTCTGCTAGGAATTACAAGTTGCGCGAATGTGCTCTTTCACTCATCAAAACTACTTATTCTCAATTTCAAATCCACGTGGGTTATAGTGGTTGCCGGATATGTGAATAGGCCTATTTCTTAGCAACGTTCGCAGAACAAAATTAACTACAAACTTCTCGGCTTTAGTTATGAGTATTCTCTCGGAGATCCAAAATGAATAAAGAAAGACAAAAAAAAAATCATCGTGTGAGAACTCCAATTCGAAAAAAGTTAAGGTGAATCTACAATAACGCGCGTTGCCGACGCAACTGCAATTGCTTTGCGTCAAATACATGAAGAAGTGAAGCAAAGCTACGCGGAGCAACGCAAAGCTGAGCAAAGCGAAGCTAAGCGAAATGATGCAAAGCTAAGCGAAGCTAAGCGACACCAAACAAGCTGAGGTTATTCAATGCAAAGCAATTCAATTAATCAAACTAATTCAATTTTCGTTTTTTTATTATAAAAAAAGGGGGAGTTCGTGGCATTATTTTTCAAGTCCATTTTATTTTTAATGGCAACGAAATTACATAAATTGTTAACAGTATTCAATCAACTCATTAATAGCAAAAAATATTTGATAAATGTATCATCTCAAGGATGAAAAAAGAGAACTAATGAAAAAAAAAATTGGGGTATTTTGTGAAATGCTTTCTAGCGTCGGACTTTTAGTAGTGTGTTCAATTATAGTTGATATTGAAACCCCTATAAACGTAAGCGTATTGCCAGAAAATTCCCCGACTCCCCGCTGGAGTAACAAAATAATCTCGAAGAATATTTCGCTGCTCAAGCGCAATTCGAGAGCTGCGACTAGCATCGATATTCCCCAATATTCCTGGCAGTCGATGCCAGTGAGGTTCACGACTGTATTGCCGTAGCTTTTCCGGATATGCCGTTTCCGTATCCATTATATAATTGTATAAACACACTGTGGCATTTACAATTGTCGTTGCATCTACTGGATTCCACGCCAAGGTCTGCAGGAGAATTCTAAATCTTGATGACAAAATACCGAAAGCATTTTCAATACAGCGTCTCGCTCGTGATAGTCGATAATTGAAGATCCTTTCCGCACAATTTAATTTTTCTCCCGGGTAAGGCGTAATTATGAATTTAGATAATGGAAAAGCTGCATCTGCAACGAATGCGAAATTTGTGGATTCGTCCGTTCCTGGAAGACTGGCTGGAGGAGGTAAATCCACTTGATCATGATTTAAAGCTGCACATAAATCGGAATGACTCCATACTCCGCCATCACTTATAGATCCTACGTATCAGTAGAAAAAGCCGGTGAACAGACAAAATATAATAAGTGAGCAATTGGGCAGAAAAAGTTTTGATAAAACACTCAGAAAATGGTGGGGTTTCTTACCATATTGGCCAACATCCATCCACGTGAAACGATATCGAGCATCGCATGTTGCCATCAACACAATGCTGAAACGTTTTTTGTAATTGAAGTACTGTGATCCAGAGTTCCGAGGAGCTCGAATCATAATGTGTTTCCCATCAAGAGCTCCCAAGCAATTGGGGAACTGCCACTTATCCAAGAAACCTCTTGATACCTTACTCCATTTGCTTTGATTCATTGCAGGAAGATAGATTCGCTGGAGAGCTTTGTAAATTGCCCGACAAGTCTCTGGTATTAATCTATATGCTGTTGATTTGCCTATACGAAACTGCCATGCTTTCGATTTGACGCTGTCACCATGAGCTAAATATCTAGAGAGACAACGAGCAGTACGAAATGAAGCATGACACTGAGAGGTCACACTACTGTAGAAGTTTCAAAAAATAGTTTTTTTTCCGGTAATTACTTAGAACATTCTAGAATAGGGAAAAGAAAATTTACCACCTGAAACCTATTTTTCCCAATGGAATTTTCAACTCTTACCCAAGTACTTTTTCCTTTAATAGCATGAATCAAAACTCTAATCGTGGTTTTCTTGGAATATGATTTTTTAGATTTGTTCGTAGCTCAGATAATTCTCATTATTTTCATTTGAATTTCCCACAGTCCCTTGAAAACAATATTCCAAGCAGAAATACGTAGGGAATATTCAGAAAATTGATTTATCCTCCTTTATCATTAAAATATTGCCGTTTTTTTTGTTGAAAATTGAGCCTTTGCATTCAAATTCTCGATAATTATATAAAAGTGATACTCTTGAAATGCCCTACGTATTTCTGTAGCGATATGCATCTAAACTGAATTTTCTTTTTTAATTGCAATCAGCACCAGTTGCACTGCTTGCCGCAGAGTGTCTCGCTCCTTCAAATATCATGACGTTATTGCCTCTCTTTCCACAAAAAAAATATCCGAAAAATATTTGTTTGAAGACTTTTACAGTAGTGGAATCCCTTAACTCTGGAGATACATACGATAGTGTTAATGCTAATCGGAGCTCGGTGTCCAAGGGCTTCCGTCGACTTTTTTTGACTAAATGTGGTCTCACCAATCTCAACAATGTCTCAAATTGATGAGGCCACATTCTAGTAAAAAGGAAAAATTCTTCGTGATCACATGTCTTCATCTCTCTGAATATTTTATTATAGTAGCCGTTTTCATCTCGAGTTTGATTCAGTGGTCTAACCCACCATCTTCGACCACTCCTCTTCATTAGTGCAACCAGCAAGCCCAAAAACGTAGCATTTAATACCAGACAACCAGCAATTAATGCATCAGAATTATCACGATTCATAGCAATTATCGGAAACATAAAGGAATCACAGCAGATTATTTTTTATAGTAATTATCTGTAGGAATAATTCTCCACTCAAATCAAATGACACATATGTCACACTTCACACCTAACTTCATGGACTCATTGGATAAAAATGCTCAAATTCCTGAAAAAGTTGATGGAAAATTACGCAGTGTACTAAAAATATTCAATAAATAACGTAAGACAATATTCTACTCACGGAGTGAATAATTTATTTGGTTTCAACGAATTACATGAATAGTAATGCAAAAGCAGAACTTCAACAGTTAATGAAGAAAGTGGATATTTTTCTTGCAAATGATGCACTTAATAATAACAATAAACAGAGTAATTAATCAATTCCGCAGCGAGCAAGTGAATGTAACTTTGATAATTTTTTATTCAGTTACCCATTATTTGAGCTCAATTTATGGAGAATATTTTGGAATTCAATGGAAGCACAGAATTTCCCCTGAAAACTTTTTTATAGCCCTGTTTCCGTTAAAAAAAATAGCCATAAAAAAATTATCTTTCAAATTCCTAGATATTGACCAGAAATCTTGCCCAAAATAAAATCAGCAGAAAAAGAGAAATTATTCTCCTTTTTTCAAGAAATTGTCAGCAACGGATAGCACCTTGAGGACGAATTGCATTCTTAACTTCTCGGGAATCCTCTCTAAACAATATCCCAATATTGCCAATGGCTGGTTCGCCGCGGTAACATCAGGAGGCATTGTTGAAGATGGAGGAGATTGCAGGGTACGAGGAGATTTTGCAATTGGCTTCTTCTTGCCTTTTGATGCTGAAGAAGCTGATTTGCGAGGCTTTTTCTTGCAGATGTTCATTTCACATGAATCATCAGAAGTGGATCGTTCATTTTCTAATAATTGATTATCGTTAAGGCGACGCTGAATTTTCGACTTCCTTTGAGGATACCTCGGGGGCTGAACTTTAATTGACTCATCTTCATCACTTGAAGCTATAAAGAAGAAGATTTCAGTAGTGAAAGGGTGAAAGGGGAAAGAGACGAGTCAATTTTATCATCGAAGTCTGATTTCTGAATAATATCTCAGATTTGAAAATAGTTCTCTACTTCTCCGCACTAGTCATTGAGTGCCATCGTAGAAGCTAATCGCGAAAAAGACCGAAAAATTAATATTTATGATTACAAACCCATTTCTTGGTATTTAAAAGGAATTTGTAGAATAATTCAGGGATTATATCAATTATTCGTAATTTATGACTCAATCAATAGAATACCATTTTACTAGCGTATTGACTTATTTTCCTCTGCAGAGGAATTGAAAAAAAAAAAATTTGCTGAACATGCTGAGTCTCATGAGAAAAAACGTATAAGTAAAATCGGACTTAGCTCCCTTTACTTTTATCACTACTGATTCACTGGGTGGAAGTGAAAGTTCCGTTAAGACCCTTCTAAAGAGACCAATGATGTAACCAAAATAGATCAATTCAAAGAAAATATAATTATCCAACTGTAAAGCAGGTCTTACAGGTTAATAATTGAATCTGAAGAAAATTAATGAATTTTTAAGGTCGTCGTCAGATAAACCTCTCACTTCACACCCTTCTTATTAATTCCTTACAAATCTCAATAATTGAATTTTTCTTCAGGTCAACGTCATTCCCAGTCAACAGTTTACTCGCTACGATCATTTCCACAGGTTCCTGAGGCCCTTCCTTCTCTGAGATATTTTCTCCCTTATATTGCATCATTTTGTTTTTCTCAATGTTAAATCTTCCATTTTTTGATTGACTCGATTCCAACCTGAAATGTGCATGATCTTGAAATTATTTTAACCCCATCGTATTGATGAAAAAGTGTCTTATGATTTAGTAATTACTCTTTTATTCCCGTAGTTAAGAACTTCAAGTCGTTGAATTCGCTCCAAGATGATTGATAGCTAGTAATTTTTTCTTCTTTTTCCAACTCACTCATATACATCTCGGACAAGGCCTTGAAACGCATGAAAGCGACTGTTCCTGCATTAGGGTTATGAGAATCCAAATTATTAAAATTGAAAAAATCAAATGTTTTTAGTCGAGTCACGTTCTGGATAATTTTCAAACTAGGTACAGGGACCTCGAGACCTTTTTTGCGGAGTGACATGAATTTTAGGGAAAAAATCAATCTCAATCAATAGTCAGCCGATTCAATGACATTAGTCGATTTGATTGGAGAGTTGGTTTTTATTAAATATCTATAACTTTACGGAGAATATGAACATTTGCATGAAGACGATTTTTTTAGAGTGGAATGAGATCTAAAAAAAGCCTCTATGAAAGATTTCGTACACTGCTTGCATTCAGAGATATTTTGAGGAAATTAACTCTCAATCAAATGGATTTGTTTGATTTTCTTATAGGCCTACTGATTTCGTTTGAGATATCCACCTCATGTACAAAAAATTCGTAAATATAATTACCAGAAGTGGGTGGACTGAGACTTTTTCCCACTAATTCCCAACTCTCACGAAGTTCCTCCTCGGTGAAAAACGCTTTGAGTTGTTCCTTCCATAATTCGGGTCTCGTCTCAACAGCTCGAATTAACTGCTTGGATTTATCCATTCCCATTTTCTGCACTACTCACTAAACGTATTCTTCAATACGAAGGATTATTAATCACCACGTAACACACCAGTTTTGGGCAGATCTTTTTCTGTGATTTCTTCAATTGTTTTTCTTCGTTTCTTTTTTTATTAACTGAATTTTTCATTGACTGGAAATCAATAAAAGATGGATACTCTGCAAACAGCCCAATTAATTGCCCTAGTGGAGCGAAACCCCCCCCTCTGGTGTAAATCATCACAAGGATATCGAGATGCCCAATCAAAAAATCTAGCTTGGGAAGTTATTGGTAGCTCAATAAAACCCCCTGTGACTGGTAAAAGTTCATCTATTTCTTTCCAGTGAATAGTTTAGGATTATAATAAGCGGTGAATGTTTCATAGGCCCGGATGCAGCTAAACGATTCAAATCTCTAAGAGATAAATTTAATGGAGAGTGTAAAAAGGAAGCAGCATCACGAAAAATCCCTTCTGGCAGTTCTGGTGCTACAGAAGAATTTAATTCAAAATGGGCATTTTACTCGGCTTTGGAATTTTTGAGAGGAGAACTGCAGCCTCGAAAGTAAATCGATAATCTGAATCTCATGACTATTAATTATCTAATCCATTCAATCTCGTCATGAAACTTCCTCAAAGTTCTGCAGTTTTAAATTCAATAGACAGAGAAAAATGTTTTCTTAATTTAAGAATGTGCAGTCACTTAATTTAAGTGACCTGCCATTCTTAAATTAAGTGACTTTTTTCACTCAAATCAAGTGCCTTTTCTCACTTAAATCAAATAACTTTTTTTTTCTTAATTTAAGAAAGTAAAACTCACTTAAATTGAGTGACTTTTCTCACTTAACTCAAGTGACTTTTCTTTCTCAATTTGAGTCACCTGCACATTCTCAAATTAAGTGACTGCACATTCTTAAATTAAGAAAACATTTTTCTCTGTGTATTCGTTCAGATTAGTTATTATTTTTCCAACAGGACAACATCAAATATGACTCTTAAAGACGCTGAGTGTTTAGATGACAGTAAAGAGTCGGTAAACAATAAATCTAATCCCGAAATTGTATTTTTGCCATCGTGGTTTCAATTACCTGAAGGGTTCGTCCAAACCACTGAGCTCTCTGGAAAGGACACAAAAGAGAACTTTAAATTCGATCCAATGTCAAGTGGGGATGATAATAATAATAAATATAAGGTGGATAGTCCGCAATCTCCTCCATCATCGAAATCGAAGAGTGGAAAACGCTCTGCGTCACCATTTTTCAATGAAGAAGATAGTCAGGAAGAAGATTCAGAGGATCATTGTATGTATGATTGAAATTGATATGAGACCGAATACTTGATTGCTGCGTGAAAAAATTATATAGTGAAGAGAAAAAACAGAACCAGATGTTTATCATTTGACTCGTTTTTTAGGAATATCTCGGAACATAATAAAGACATAGAAAACTCAATAAAGAATCCTCTTTGGCTTTAATCTACTCGTTAAAAAAATTCAATGCTATCTTTCATCGGTCGCTCTAATTCCGAAATCCTTCCCAAGACTGGACGAGAGAAATAATAGTACATTACACATCTAGGGCAGAAAAAAGTTAATTTGACAGAATTTTTTCACCCTCACTTCGCTTGGGAGAAAAAAGTTAATTTGACAGAATTTTCTCACCCTTGCTTCGCTTGGGAGAAAAATTTTGTCAAAGTCATCTTTTATCCGCCCATGGTGCGTACAGTATTTTCTGATCAAGGGTGCCGGAGAAATTCGTTTCAAACTGAGCAAAGTGACATAAGAAACCCATTTTTTCAGTACCCTGAGCAAGAAATCGATTCACCTTATCTCACCTGTATGCTAGCACATTTACTACTGATACTTTTCAGTGAAAGACCTACAGGACACTCGTTTCCTTTTCTTTTCATAATGCTAGACCTGATTTTCTTCAATCTCATTTGATTCTAGCGGAAGATGAAGAGATTAAGGAGTTGAAAAAAAAAATCAGAGCAGACTTGAAAGATAAAAAAAAAACAGAGCCTATTGTACCACCGTTGGATGCATTTGCCTCGAGAAGAAAGAGAAAATGTGACCAGTGGAGTGAAGGTTTAGTAGAGGCTACTACTAAAACAGTAGAATTATTGGAGAAAATCGCCTCTCGAGCAGACATCAAACCCACTCCAAAAATTACGAGTGTTGATCAAGCCGCTGCCGCCATCTCATACAGCTTGTCGCTCATCCCACAAAAGTCCCGCATTAAATGTCTGCGAGAAATGTTGGAGATTGCCGAACGGTATCAAGAATGAGTGCAGTCAACTGATGCAATGAAAAAACATGGATTTACTGATGATTTATTGATAAATAATGTATTACCTCATAATAGTATACTTTCTTAAACGTGGGAATTAATAAAATTTTAATTTAGAAAATATAAGTCGCTCCATATATCATTTCCAGATAGAATTATCGTATATTTCTTCTTTATTAATTTGAGTAAATTGGATTTATATTGAGGTAACCTGTTCTTCCCAATTTGACGGAATAGTATAAAATAAATATCGGAGCAGAGGAGCAAAGCGAAGCGGGCGAGAATTCTGCTTTGCTTTGCCTCATTTCGCTCAGCTTCGCTTTACTCAGCTTTGCGTTGCTTCGCTTCACTTTTCCATGTATTTGACGCAAAGCAATTGCAGTTGCGTCGGCAACGCGCGTTATTGTAGATTCACCTTTAGATCCCCACAAGCTGATCATTTCTTCCGCAAATTCATTGCTAATTATTCAACTCTTTGGTTTAGTGGATCTTTCTCCCATCATCACCTATATACTCATCCCTATCTAAACTCGAATCTCTCGTTCTCCCACTGGCGAAGATGCGACTTTTATGAGTGTCCAATTCTCAGAATCCGATGAAACCGATGATGAGAAATATATCTATATATATTTTCTTACTCATCGGGTTCTCGTTGAAAACATGAGAAATTTCTATCCCATGAATTTTCCTTATCGCAAAAGTTGAATAAAGCCTCTCTAAGAGCATCCGGGAGACCATAAAAATAAGAAGGAAAAAGAATGGTCGACTCGGAAGTATCCCCACTGTCTAGTGCCACCGGTTGTTCGCTTCCCTTTTTTTCTCCGCTTTTCCGCCTTTTCTAGTGCAGTTTTCCACACTGCCATTTATCCCCCCCCCCCTCTCTCCCACAGAAATGCTCTTTTTATTTCATTTCCTTCTGCTTTTCCCTCATTCCTCTTTTCTTTCCTGGGTCAGAGGTTTAATGGTCCAGTAAATAAGAAAGTTTTGAAGATAAAAAACATTTCAAAAAATTCCAATACTCTAATAAAAGTCAATGAATCCCCGAGTATTTATCTACAAAATTTAATTGACAATTCTCCGATGAATCGTGATAAATTAGTTGTTTAAAATTATAAATTCACAATTACGTAAACATTCTCTGAATTTGTTCAGATCCAGGGGCGATTAAATTAATCAAGTTGTCTCGAGCAAATGGTACTTGAATAACATTGTGGAAATTCTCAGGATAATGAGAATTGAGCTATTCATTGAAGTTACGTCGAGGTTTCAATCAGTATGGAGAGAATTTAGAGAATTTTATTTGTTTTTTTTCCATCGTAAACATTTATCTGAATTGATTTCCATTGAATGGAGATAATTTTGTTGAAATTTCAAGTGGCAATCGATTTTATTGGAATATCTGGGAAAGAAAGAAAACGATGGAATAGCGAAGGAGTAAAAGGGATGTCAATTTTTTTTGTCGTTGTTGTAGAATATCTTGGAAACTAAAAGAGATAGGGTAACAGTTGGCTCGGCTGACTTTGAGCCAGTCGTTAAGAGCACGAAAAAAATCCAAACCTGACCGAAATTTATGTTTCAGATCTTTACCCAATTGATTCTTCCTTATTTGAAATGGGCACCAGCCGTTTTATCAAAGTTTTTCTCAATTCCAGGGGAAAACGACGAATCCCCGATTTTGCTTTGAATCCAATCAATTTCGAAACCCCAAAAAGACTCTAATTTCACCCACTTTCCATGCGAAACCCTTATTTTATCTCAAGGGGGAGAGGGGACGACACCCTCTGTTTAGGACTTTGTGACAAATAAAAACGCACACAAAACTTCCGATAAATTTCAATCAAATTAATATAAATTCAATATATTCAGTAAAATTAATTATATACAAGTACATTAGAAGAAGACATGAAATATTTCCTGAATAATTTTATTCACTTTTGAGAAACTTTTCCTGAATAATTTTATAATCATTTCACCTTAGTTATTAACTCAGAACGACCAACAATAACTTCAACATTGCCCGGCTGAACTCATCCGAAACAGACGCTAACTCGACGCTTATTTTACTTTTGATCTGTACTAAAAAATTACTGATTCTCAGCTCAAAATGTTCGAAGTGCGGAGACTCACGTACCTTACTTTATTTGTACTTCCTCCGTCCGTCTTGGCCTCTTTTAATCCTCTTTTTCTTTACTTGACTTTACGTGATTCTCTACAATTTTTCTCGACTTCTTCTACAATTTTGTGATTTTTTTTCACACAATGTGACCGCCACGGCTTCCCAAGAGAAGAAGAACGAGTCTTCTCTTCTATGAGTTAGCGTTCGGTTCACTCGGCTGTTTCCGCTCAATTCCGGTACAACCGAAGCGCAACTCAACCAATTACTGCGCTAGTCCCCCACTACCAACCGAATGATTTGTTTCCATCCTCTTGTTGAGAATACCTCGAAAACTAATAGAGATACACCCTCTTTGCGGGATTTTTTTTGGTAGCTCTTAAAATTTTCCGCAAAAAAGAATTCCGTGTAAATTGCGCTATCTCTTGATGTTCTGAAAAATTAAAAAAATCAATTTTTTTGGATTTCCGGGTGCAAGCATCATAAACGAAACAATTATGTTACGAAATTCATTCACTCAAAATGGATGAATCCATTTACAGATATTTACAAGAGCTACATTGGGAGTGTTCACAACTTGGTACACTTGGTTCACAACATCTTGAGGTGCACTTTCGGGTACGTCTTGAGTTGCATTTTCAGGGCCATCTTGAGGTATATATTTCCGATGACATTTTGAGGTACACATTCCGAGAGATCCTCAATATGTTCCCAAAAGTACATTAGGTGTCCCTAGACTGCACCACAAGATGGTCCTAAAGATGCACCTCGACATATCCTTAAAAATATGGTTCCATGTAATAAAACCACGACAAAATATTAACGACAAAACATCAACAAGAAAATATCTCATGCAAAAATAACAAGCGGTAAGTATCGAAGAAAAAAAAATTAACGACAAAATATTAAGAGAAAAAATTAACGACACAATAACACCAAAAAAATGGACAAACGACAAAATAATACAAAGAAAAAGTAGCAATCAAATTTGAACTTGCCATCAAATAAATGACTTAATCAATTCACACGCATGCATTCATTCAATATTATGCAAAATCGATTTAATCTCAAGCCTCTAATTGATTTAAATAAAGGAAATAATTTATCAGAATTAGAAGAATTAATATTTTTGAAATGGTGAATTATCAGGAGATGCGGTAGCATCTCTCGACAAGTACGAGCCCAACACTTTCTGTCAGGCAAGGGCTACCGCACTCCTATACAGCTAAATAGGATTCGAAAAATTTCAATAATTTTTTCTATAGTCAAAATTCCATCTCATGAGATGATTTTTCGGTAATATATTGCTTTTACCATTATCTTCGAATTTATGTTAAAAAAAAATTGAAAAAACGATATTTTATTATTAATTAAAAACGTTGGCCAGAATTCTTCTCCAATCGAACTTTCGTTGGGACATTGTAACTGTGGTAGTGCCTCACCAACACTACGTAGAAGTATGCGTCACACAAACGCACGCAGTAAACATGAAACGAGCTTGGCTTTGAATGGAAATATCTCGAAAACTATTGAAAATTTATCGAGACATGCTGCGAATAAAATTTAGGAGATAAATTAACGAATACAATAAGTAAAACCCCGTGCTTGTACGACTTGTAGTTTCCGAGATATTAATGCTTTACTGAAAAGTTTAACAATGACGTGCGTGACCTAAGAAAAAATTACAGAGTTTTGATTTTACCGACCGTGTATAGATTATTTTTATTTTACCGACCGTGTATAGATTATTTATTTTTCGTGATACACTTTTTGCGGCAATTTGTTCCTAAGAAAGAATAATTAGAGCCTCGCGCGTTATTTTCGAATTTTTCATTGGAAAAATCATATTTCAGAAACTAAGAGTCGTAGGATAATGGAGTTTTGCTCATTCTGTTCCTTAATTTTTTCTCTAAATTTCATTCGCAGCATGTCTCAATAAATTTTCAATAGTTTTCGAGATATTTCAATTCAAAGTCAAGTCGATCAGCACGCGTCTAGATTTGATTTAATCCATCTCTATTACATTGCTCATTTATAAATAAAAAAAGAAGTGAAATGGCAGAAAAAAAAACGCTAGCGCGTTTTAAAAAAACGTCGACAAGTACGCGCCCCAATTTTATTGAAAAAAAAATATATGAAATGAGAATAGGTAGAATAGTACAAGTCCGGCGATCTACCTGTACATTCCTTTTTCAAATTAATTCATCATCTCATTATTCGGGTACTAGATGAAATTGGCATTGTACAATGAATTTGAAAAATTGAATAGTAAAGAAATTAAACAAAAGAAACGTACTTGGTGTACCAAATGAAGACACAGATTACAGGTACACCAAGTACGTTTCTTCTGTTTAATTTCTTTACTATTCAATTTTTCAAATTCATTGTACAATGCCAATTTCATCTAGTACCCGAATAATGAGATGATGAATTAATTTGAAAAAGGAATGTACAGGTAGATCGCCGGACTTGTACTATTCTACCTATTCTCATTTCATATATTTTTTTTTCAATAAAATTGGGGCGCGTACTTGTCGACGTTTTTTTAAAATTTAATTTATGAGTATTTTTTAATAAACTATTATTTTTGGAAATATTTCATCATGAATATTTATTGAAAGAAATATTTTGACCTTAATTATTTTCCAGATACATTATTACGTGCTACTAAAAATATACCTCGAGAGGGATTTTTTTTGTACACAAGTGCACCTTTTATATGCTAAAAAACTTCAGGATTGTTCTTTTCAATAATATCACAACCGTATTTTCAATTAATCAGAAATTGAATTTGTAAAATTTCGAACGTCAAACGTCATTCCTAACTTTTTCACGATAAAACAGTTCCATCCCTCAATATTTATAGACTTTGATTGCTTAGCAACTATACCAAACTTTTTTAGACATCGAACTTCACGGCACTACCAATTATATTTAATTACAATGATATCTAATTAATAGAGTCGTGAAGTTCCATAAATATCAGAATTTTTTTTTCCTCCCAGATTTCGCGTAAAAAACCAAACCCTTGCCGCAAAAAAGCGAGACAGAATACTCCTGCCATGAAATTTTTTTATTAAAAAATTTCAAGAGCTGCAAAAACGAATCGAGCCGAAGTGGCTCAATCTCGCTTGATTTCCAAATAAGGAATTATCCCAAAAAACTGACTCCTATTTTACCTAATTCCTCTCATTTCCCTAACCAAAATCTGGAAGAAAAACTCAATCCCAAAATCACGATAATCAGCACCTACTCTTATCGAATCATCCGTTGGATATTTTCCAAATTGATGAATTTCAGAACGATTCCATGTCATCGAGTTTGATTTCAAAGTGCATATATGCATTAACCACAGTATCCGTGACGTATTTCACTGGAATTATCATTTTCCATCCTAGTTTCAACTCATATCCCTCAATGCCAAATCAAATATTTGGAAATTTCAGTAACTCGAAACCATAGAATTTCCATTCAACCCTATACTATTGTCTGTGTAAACTTATACTTGTAACTTGCTGCTGAATTAAAATTATTGTATCACTGAAACCAAATTTTCAACTGTTTACGAATCATATTAATTGACTTCTGCTATTTAGCTTTGAAATAGTAGTCAAATTAATTAATTATAATTCATTGTTTTTGGAGTATCGACGCAGATGATTGAAATTGAAGCGAAAAAAATATTTTGATGATAAATTGACACATTTTGTGACACTCCTAGGATTAATTCGTCCCATAAATGTATACCGCGATAATTTCATTCCAGAAAAAGATATGCCATGACATATGATCCCACTGAAAAAAGATCCTACTACACGGAGAAAAAAAATCCTAGAAAATTACTGGCTTAGTCCGGTAATCGTGGGACATAGAGACGAAAAAAATATTGAAAAAAAAAAAATGACTATTTTATCTCAAATTTTGAAATTCTTGAGAAATCTTGATTTTTTCTATGCATAGAAAAGATATAAGCTAAATGGTTATAAAAAAAATCAATCAATATATATAATAAAAAAAAGTGTGTTATTATGTGAATGCCGTTAAAGCTCAGAAACCAACCCTTATAGCCCCATGGGGGTTATATGGTGTGGTAGCCCTCCACCCCCCATCCATGAAGAAGTTTTCCGTTTTCGGCTAGGGGGGCTGGTTCCAGAGATATGGGGATGAAAGAGAGTATTTTACTTATTTGCTCCTCATGGGTAATATACAACAATGCTCTAGATAGTTCTAAAATTTACTGGAACAATCTAGAATAGTTGAGAGTATTCTGGAATGTTCGAGAAGGTTCCAAATAGTTCGAAAATGCTCTAGAATGTTCCAGAAGATCTGGGAATGTTCTAGATTGTTCTAGAATGCTCTAGATTGTTCTAGATTTTTCTAGAATGTTCTAAATTGATGTAGGAAGTTTTAAATGGTTCTAAACTGTTCTAGATTGTTCCAGAATGTTTCAAATTGTTCTAGAATGTTCTAGACTGCTCTAGAATGTTCTAGAATATTCTAGATTGTTCTAGACTATTCTAGATTGTTCTAGAATGTTCCGGGAAGTTCAGAAACATTCTACAATGCCCCCCAAGGTGCGAGAATATTTAAAAATGTTCCAAGATATTTCTAAATCTTTTTTAGTACCAAAAGATTTGGAAATATTTTGGAATGTTCCAGAAGGTTCGGAAAGTTTCTGGAGTGTTCTTGAAGATTGGAGAATGTTGCAAAAGGCTGGGAGATATTTTCCAATGTTTCAGAAAGTTCGAAAAAATTCTAGAATTTCTTTGAAGGTTCAAGAATATTCTAGGAAGTTCAAGAACATTGGGAGTTAGAAAAAAACCTATACTGACATATGTTTTCTACCTAAGAAAATTTCAATTTTTCAATAAATTGGTTATAAAAGCTCCATTGTGAACCGTTCAAATGGATTGCCCGATTCATTCCACTCTCGGTTTGATCAATTAATCAATATCGATGAAAATATTGGAGATAGATCCTTTCTGAAAATACTATTGGAAAGCTGAGAAAACTTCTCATGGGAATCATATCAATGATAAATTGAAACTAGGGGTGAGCAATTGCTCGCTCGCTACGCTCGCTCGCGAATAGAGGAGTGCGTAGTTGCTCGCTCGCTCGCGAATGGAGGAGTGCGTTACTGCTGATTAGAAGGAATTAGTGAGAATGTATTGTGATGAGTGTGACTTCAAGCCGAAAGAACTCCTCGATAATTTCTCTCACTTACTATTAGAAAAAATGATGAATGATAAAAACGATAAATAACAACAGACATAATCGTGGAAACTATCAAAAAATGTTGGGGAGATCTAAAAATCTGGAGATCAATAAAAAAATCAATTTTTCTTTTTCGGGGGTAATGCATAGACTCCACTTTTTGGGAAGAAGAACTTGATAATGCTTTTCTTAAACACTAAGAGAGTACTGGATCGATTCCGATCAAAATCTAATGACCGCGAATTTATGTCAAGATGCTTCGATTACCACATCGATCACCTCGATCACATTATTGATTTATGAGAAAACGTGAACGAAAAAATTAATCACGGACATACACACGCACACAAACACACACAGACATGATCGTGAAAACTATCAAAAAATATTGGGGAGGTCTTAAAACATGAAGATCGATCGAAAAATCGATTTTTCATTTTCGGAGCCATTACATAAATTTCCCTTATCGGGAAGTTAAAAAGATAATAGTAATACATATTGTTGACCTAAGATTTCTACAGCTTTCCAATAGAATTCTGGTGAAATCTCTATCTCGAACCGTTTAATTGGAATGTATACGTTGCCCCAACTTCTTCTGATAAATCAATCAATATTGATGAGAATATTGAAGGAAGGTTCTTTCGTAATTTTTTGAATTTTTCGAATTTCTCAAAAATTTCATTTTTTAAAAGTTCGAATATAAAAGACTTCTATTTTTGAAGAAATTCCGTTTTTTGGAATTTTTTTGTACTATCGGGTGTTGGGATTTCCGGTTATTCCTCAATGAAAGATTAGCTCATTCCTTATCAATTCATGTAGTATAAAGGAAGCAATTATCTATTTTTCGAAGACATACAGGGAAAATGCTGATTCTCAGAGAATGGTCTATGAGTATTTGAAGAATTGATTAAGAACAATATGGATAACATGAATCGATGGAAAATGAGCTCACCTTCCATTCGAGATCAATCCCAGGTCGCTACGATGAATAGAATCGGAGATACTGAAGTCAGTACGTCAACGTCAGTTTATATTATTTGCGTATGCCGAGGGATGGTCGGCGGTGAGAACTCGCAAGGGATTTACCCCCCGAGTCAAGTGAGTCACTGAGTCAGTACGTCAACGTCAGTTTATATTTTTTTTTAACCGAAATAGTAATTTTGTCTGATTTTCGAAATGGGGACTCCTTTCAAATTTGGCCCAAGAAATGAAACTTTAGGAAAACTGGAACAGATCGATACGAACATACGTTCTCTCCCTAAATTTTTCTCAGCTTTACAATGGTATTCTTGAAAAATCTCGATCTCGAACCGTTCAATTGGGATACCTATTTTACACCAGCTTCCCCCAATAAAACAATCGATATTGATGAAAATAATTAGAGATAGATTTTTTCTGATGATACTATTAAAAAGCTGAAAAAACTACCTATAGAATCATAAATCAGAACTGTTTTTAGAAAATTTTAGTTTTTCGAGAATATCTCTCCTTCTACTGGTTGTAGCAATCTGGGATTGATCTCGGATGGAAGTTGAGCTCATGTTCCATCGATTTCGCAGTTCGAAACAAGAAATTATTCATCTATCAAGTACTCATAATGTGGAAACTAATCTTCAGAAAATGGCCTGAAAGTTTTTGAGAAATTGACTTGAAAAAATTCGACCGCACTGGATTAAAGAGGAATGAGCTCACCTTTAATTTGAAATCAGCCCCGGGCTGCTATAACTAATAGAACCGGAGATATCACCAAAAAAATTAATTTTGTAGATTTTCAAAGGGGCAATCCTTCCAAAACTTGGCGAAAAGAGAAATTTTCTCAAAATTGAAAAAAATCAATCCTGACACATCGTTTCTGCCTGCAATTTCCTGGAATTTTCTGATTAGAATGTCCATTTCACTAATCTTCCCTCGATGAATTATATATAATTATAAGTCAGTATAGGAGCTGCTAAAAAATCTGACCCGAGCGAAGCGAGGGTAGGACCGCTAGTAATAAATAAAAATCTTGATTGAAAAGATTCTTCTCTAGGAATGAAAAAGAGATAAGCTCCTCATAATATGTATCAAATGAGTGAGTGCATTATTCTGGATTGGTCGGTCATTTCTCCATAACTGTGCCTACGTTCATAAAATTTATTTCCATATTCCACAAAATTTATTGTATCAAACGAATGAGTTTAGGACTAGTTTATTCTGCCAGTCTCGGATTACTTTTTACTGGACTGAGTAGTCATTTCTGTTGCACTCTTTCTTCAATCTAATACTGTGGTTATAAATAAATAAAAAAAATATCAATTGTTTTTTTTCCTAACAATTGAACCATCAATTGAGCCTCATAGATTTTAGTGATTTTACCCAAATATTATTTGGGTAATTGTAACGCAAAGGTACTTAATGAAGGGGAAACTTCCGATGGGGAAACGCATAGTCATTTCAAGAAAAATTCAAACAAAACCAATTCCATAGCCAATATCAAATAATTATAATCCAGCAGATGTGCTCAGCACTTAAAAGATGAGGATCCAACTAAATAAAAATATTATTTCATTACATTAACGATATTAATATTCATATTATCATAAATTTTTTCCTCTCTTTGTTAGATATTCATCAAATATTTTAGACAGTTCTATAATTCATGTGTAATTACTGAGTGGAGTTAAATGAATAAATAAATAATTTCATTCAATTGATTAAAAACCCTCCACATGAGATTCATTCGTCTAATAATAATGATAATGATGAGGATGATTATAATGATAATAAAATCGAGCTCTCTGTATAGGAAAAATTATGAATATGAATTTACTCGGAAATGTATTTTTCTCTGCTATAAATTAATGAAAAAAATAATGATTCTCATTGTTCAAATTAAACCCATTTGGTGCACAACATGACCAACAGTACAAAACACGAAAAGTGCATTTCAAATAACTTAATTTTCGTTAATTTGAAAAGTTTACGTAACTATAACGAAATAAACTTGTACATTTATTTTATGCTAGAGAATTACAAAACATGGAGTAATAACACCAGTGACACATGAAATTTCACAAAAGTTGTCCCATTTATAATATCTGCATTCTGCCATGCTATTAATGAGAATTTATGATGATCAAATTTTAAGATTGGTTGCTTCAAACAATGGTAATTATTCTTATAAAAATTAGTATATTTCATATGTAGACTTGATTGGATATTTTGTTTGATGTTCCAATATTTTACATTTTTAGAAAATTAATTTTTGAAGATTTTTTTGTTTTTTTTTCCTCCTTTTTTTACAAATTTGAAGGAAAATTATTTTTTTTTTTTTACAAATTGTAGAATTTTAAAGCATATTTAATGATTCTGATTGATTTTCTGGAATTGATTATTGGAAAATTTGGAATTTTGATATGTTCAGGTATAAACTTTAAATATTAAAGAATCTTGAGAAAAAATCGATTTTCTTTGATGATTATATCGTTAAATTCTTTTTTTTTATTTGACAAAAAAGAAAGAACCAATTCTCAATTTTTAGTCAAATATCTTCGAAAAAAAACCCGTGTTTCTCTCCATTTTTTAAAAATATTTCGGGAATGAAGCGAGATAGGACAATTTTACTTCAATTCTTTTTTGAAAAAAACAATTATATTCGATCGAAAAAATTCAAGATCTCCGAAAAAAAGTATTCGAGTAAAATTGTCCTATCTCGCTTACTTCCCGAGATAGTCTTTAAAAAAAAAGACGAGAAAGTAAACTTATTCTGTTGTAATTTCAAAAATCCTTAATCATTTTTTTAATGGGGAGGGGTGGGGCCGTGTTCTGGAGTCTCTTGGAAGCTAAGCGAGATAGGGCGATTTTCCTTCTAATCCTCCTCCATAGCTCTTGAAAATCTCTACAAAAAAAAAAAAATCGATTCATCTTGCTTATTTTTCGAGATATTCTCAAAAAACAAAAAAATTCCATTAAAAAATCGACTTTTCTCCCCCCACCCCCTCCCCCACTCTTTCCCTCCAAATTTCCTTTGAAAAATTGTGAAATTAATTTCCTTCGTTTCGTAAGCCGCCAAATGACACGAAAACCATGAATAACCGTGTTGAACCAGATGGTGAACACGAGATGAAGGGGGGGAGGGGGGAGGGGCGAATAGAAGCCAAGTGGTCGAGAAGTGGCCGTTCACATGTGTGTGTGTATATACATTTATCGGTAAAAGCCGACGAAAAAGTCAGTATAAAAAAAGAAGTAAGAAAACCAAGAGAGACAAAAAGTTGAAAAAACCTCATCCAGTTGTACAAGCTGAACAGGGCGTAAGTTTAATACATGTAGGTAAGAAAAAAAAGCCGGTTGAGTCTGTTGCCCTCAGAGTTTTGCCGGGTATTTGACAGTCTTGCGCGCGCGTTTACGGTGCTTTTCAAGCGTTTCAACAACCGGCTGACGCTCATGAGTGTTTTCAGTCGAAGGCGCGCGTTCCTTCGTATCGCACGTACTTGTCGTTAATATTTTTACTGGTAAACATAAAATAATAATAATAGAATTTCTGTATCAGAATTGCGGATTAAAGGCACAACGTGATTGGAATTGCTGAAGGTGAGTGTTTACGATGAATGATATTAAATTTAGGAACATTGAGGGGAATACATTGTTTTGTTTACGTGAGGGACTGATGGAAAAATGAGAGTTCAGATGAGAATTTTCGAGCGAAAAGGGGAAATTGAAAGTAATTTTTTTTGAATGGATTTTTCTTCCAATTTTTTCGAAAATAAGAGAATGCTGCGATTTTGTTGCAACCATTTTTGTAGAGCGTTTCAAGAATTATTGAAAAAATTTGAAGAAAAAAATTGTATTTCCATTAATTTGTGGGATATTGTCGAAAAGAAAAGACAAAAAAATTGAATTTTTCTTTTTTTAATTCTTAAAAATTCATAATTATTTTTTGCTTGCGAGAAATATCTTGGAAACTAAGCGAGATAGAGCGATTCTATTCTAATCCATTTTGTGTAGACTTTCAAGAGTTACAGAAAATATTAAAGCAAGAAGAGCATATCTTCATTAGTTTCTGAGATATTCTCAAAAAACAAAAGATGAGAAAATTAATTTTATCTGTTTTTGATTTAAAAAATTCTCAATAATTTTTCTTTCGGGTAATTCTCGGTAAGCAAGCGAGATAGAACGAGTTTGCTTGACTCCTTGTTTGATTGAAAAACAAAAAAGTGGAAATGAAAATAGCGTATCTCCATCTATTTCCAAAATATTTTCCAAACATTAAAACGAGAAAAACGCTTTTCGTTTTCTAATTAAAAATGTTTTAGATCATTCTTTTTTTTTTATATTTTGGAAACTAAGCGAGATAGATCGACTTCACTGGAATCTTTTCTCGTAAAGAATTTCAAGAGCTACAAAGAAAGATGAGGACCAAAAGGATGTATTTCCATTAGTTGCCAGAATATCTTCAGAAAAAAAGACGAGGAAATAGAAGTTTTTAATTAAAAAATTTCAATTAAAAATATTCTTGATCATTCTTTGCTTAAGAATATCTCGTTAATTGAACGAGATAGCGCAATTTCAATCAAATTCTTTTAGGTAACGACTTTCGAGAGCTACCGAAAAGGACTGAGATGAAATCTTTCTATCCCGCTGGATTTCCGAAATATTGAAAAAAAAACTAAACAACAAAAAGATCCATTTTGTCATCTTAGAAACAAAAGGGCGTAAGTACTATGCTGTTACCTAGCACCTACGCCATTTTTTTTCTAAGGCAACAATTTATTCCCTGTTTTATCTGTTTGCTACTGATTTGATTGTCACTGTTCCTCTCTTCTCTTTGATTCAATTTTTTTGCCATTTTTTACCTCTAAACGAAGATTTTTCCTCTCAATATTATTCCAATACACTATTTTCTTCTCTCTCTTTTCACATTGGCGTGTATCTGCAAAGCATCAAAGCACCGATTTTTCCATCATGTGGAAGCCAATACGATGTACCAACTGGCAGCGATACTTGTGCAATCAACCGATAACTAATAACTCCCGATGATCTATATACCGGTTATTGACAATTGCATCATGGCTTCGTTTTTTTTTTATTGAAAAACTTCACTCACCGGAGAATCGAATCCGAAGCGCCTCCAACTTTTTTTGGGTGTTTTTCTTTTGCGTCATGACCTCTTCATACAAACATTGAAATTTTCTTTCTTTTATTTATTTTTTTTTCATTCGCCATATCTCGCTTAGTTTCCGAGATATTCTCCAAAGAAAAAATGACTGGAAATTTTTCAGATTAAAACAGAATAATTATATTTTCCTCGTTTTTTTTTGTTTTTTGAAAAGATTTCGGAAATTAAGAGAGATAGAGCGATTTTACACCAATCTTTTCCACTAATTCTCAACATTCTCTACAAAAAAGGATGAAGGCAAAATCGCGTTATCTCGCTTAGTTTCTACGATATTCTTTAATGAAGAATGATCGACAACTTTTTACATTGAAATAGAATTTTTTTTTGTAATTCTCTTTTTTAAGAATATTTCAGAAAGTAAGCGGGATGGAGCGATTTTGTTTGACATTGTTGCTTATAGTTCTGAAACATTTCTACAATAAAATATTCGGGAAAAATGGGTCTAACTCGCATACTTCCCGAGATAATCTTTGAATAAATGAATAATTAATCAATTTTCCCACACTCCGTGCGAAAAATAGCCTTTTTCCACACGGTGTATAAAATAAGCTGTATTTTTCATGTGCGATAGAAATTTTCAGACTCGTGTGACTACAAAACTCGCTTTCGACTCGTTTTGTAGCCTCAGGCTCCTCAGAAAATACTTTTCTAACCTCACTTTGCTTTTTCAAACTCTAGGCGGCCGGAATGGTGCCGTTTGGCATCATGCATTTCAACCATTTTTAATACTTCACAAACCATATAGTATGAACAGATGATATAACTAGATGTTATATTAGACAATTGTTAACTCATAAAGAATTATAAAACTATGCATCAAGTTTAGTATAAAGCAGTTGTTTATTTTTTTAAAAATATGTGCATCATTTTGAACCCGCCATCTCGAATCGAAAATCTGACTTCAGATTCGTAATCAGCGTCCCCAAAAACTCCTGTATACCAAGTTTGGTATAAAACTAGCTCATACTTTTCACAGAGAGAAATTCGAAGAAATTTCGTATGTACACCTAACAAAAATACTATTGTTGAGGTTATTTTCGTAATCATCACAATTGATTCTAGTACACAGTACTAAATGCTTAGTAGTTGACACCAAGTCTTTGTGCGAAAATTTTGATACGTAAAAACAGCAATGGCGAATATCACTGCGACTATATTAATGTTAAAATTTTACTATTTTCAGTATCGTAAAGATATCAGATCTTCCTTTGCAAAAATAATCCAATGCGTTTGTTGTTACTCTCGTAAATCTATGCAGTATGAAAATTTTTATGATTGAGAAATGATCATACTGATACATTCACTATGCGAAAAATTGTGATCACTAAATAGGGAAATTGCCTATTTTTTTTTACATTTAATGATGGTCATCTACAGAATAGGAAAGAAAAGAATTCTTCACTCGTTAATTATATCATAAACACTAATTTTAAAAAATAATTTTTTTGAATGCTTCCAAATCGGACATGACGTCAGAATACCACAATCTTTGTGAGCACCATCTGTAATCACCTGTCGTTACTCATTGACAGGGGTATGAAGGTTATGCTGACTGTCAAAAAATACGTGTTTTTGTATTTTTTCGTTTTTACTTTAAACATTGTTTAGAGAACTTCAGTTAAAAAGGTGTTTCCTTCCAAAAGAATTTATACACATAACCTCTCTATGAGTATCGCACATCGGAAATTCAAATATTCTACAGCCGCGCCATCACAGGCCACAGCTTGAATTACGCATCTGGTATTATGACATCAGATCCGTATTAGAACAGTATGAAATTTGGAGATCTTTGATTGTCAATTTCTCCATAATTGACAATTAAAAAAAAAAAGAAATTCCCTAATCTTAGAAAATACTGTAGAATGCAAAAAAATGAAGAAAAAAAATAAAAAATATGCAAGTTCCCTATTGTGATGATCTTCTTCTGGTGCAGTAGATTCATATGGTTCGATTTACTACTTGACATGATGATACTAGCTTTTCATGTCTAAGCATAATTAGCATTACCTAATCTACATAGTTCAGATCTTCTTCAACTATATTTTCATTGTTACTAAAATTATATTTTCCCCTGTGCGTTGTTGATAAAGAAAAAAGAAAATTCGTGTATATTGCAAAAACCCCTGCGGCTGGGATGATGCCGATCGGCATCACCTCAAGGTCGAGCCATATTACTAGTTCATTTGGAACCTTTCCTAGGGGAAGAATTTCCAAAGTATGACTTAGGTATATTCATAAATGCCGGCTGCCTGCAGGTTAAAAACTTCGGTTTTCTGCTTCCTCGATGCAAAAAATAGTATATACACCACGGACGAAATGAAGTCAATCTCGACAAAAATTTGCCTCCAGAGCGGAGCGAGGAGTCAACTCCTCCCTGCCCTGAGTATGTAATATGCTATTACCGCACTTGTTAGATGATTTACTAAATCAATTATAGCGTCTATTTTCTTGTCTTTCGTGTTTTGAGAACATCTCGGTAATTGCTCGAGAGAGCGCAATTTTCTCCGAATCCTTCGTTTTACATAAATTTTCAAGAGCTACAAAAAATGCTCCGGGCAAAATCGAGCTATCTCACTTAGTTTCCGAAATACTCTTTGAATAAAGAATGATCAAGATTTTTTTAACCCTCTGAGGTGAATCCACCGCTACCCACTTGACATCTAACGAGCAACTTTCACCTCAGAGGATTAAATGAAGGTAATATCCCAGCGAACTCAAGTACAGTTAACCCCCAATTTTTTTGATGCCGTATCAAAGATGATACTTTTTTACATCTTTCTGAATTTCTTCATAATTTTTGTCCGTGTAGTTCATGAAAACTACTTTATCCTAATTTGAAAAAATTCTTCATCATTCCTTTTTTTTTTAAATATTTTGGAAACTAAGCGAGACAGATTGACTTTACTAGAATCTTTGCTTGTAGGGAATTTCAAGAGCTGCAAACGAAAGATTTGGATAAAAGGATGTATTTCCATTAGTCGCCAGAATATTTTCAGCAAACAAGACGAGAAAATAAAATTTTTTAATAAAAAATTCCAATTAAAAAGATTCTTTATCTTTTTTTCGGCTAGATCAATCAATTAAGCGAGATTGCGCAAGTTCTTATTGAAAAAAAAAACTGAATAAGAAACACAAAAGCGTAAGAATTACGCTGATACCTAGCACTTAGTTACTGAAAATAGCAGTGGTAGCTATCGGACAGAAATAACGAAATTACTAAAAAAAAACCACAGGGTTGAACCATTATTCAAAAATTATTGGCGAAGAAAACAGCATTTAAACTAAATAATGGAAGAAAAAAATATTCAATTCAGCGTATAGTTATTGAGGAATTTTAATTAGAAGGTAGTCCTAACTATTGGCCTCTCTCTCTATCTCGTGCATGTAACAGGAGATTAGTCATGTAAAAAAATTCAAGAAACAAAAAAAATTATACTCACAAGCTGAAGATATGACTTGCGAATAGTTTAATCACTTTTTCGGGTAAATTGAAGCACGTTTCCCCGAATTATCAGTAATTTATCAGAAACTAGCTCACGAACCCTCATTTTTTCTGCTTTATCGACCATATTCGGAAATACTATCGCCAAACAGAATATCTCTATTTTCTTGACTCTTATTTTTCCCAAATATCTCGGAAACTAAGCGAGACAGAGTGATTTCGCCCGAATCCTCTTCTGTAGCCCTTGAAATTCTCCAAAATCGCTCTATCTCCGTTATTTTCCGAGATATTTTCCGAATAAAAAATGACACAAATTGGTTTATCTTCAGCATCGCTTCTTTGTATTATTCATTTTTAATTAAAAAAAATTCAGAAAGAGGCAATTAAAAATTTCAGGTAGAAATGACGAATAATAAATATATGCGTTCGCCATAAAAAAATGTTACAAATTTGAAAAAAAAAATACAATTTTTTTTTTCCTTTTTTGATGAGTCAATGGGAAAAAGCCAAATGGAGAGTGATCTTCACGGGGAAACTCATTACGTGACAATTTTCGTAATTGTATTATCCAAATGGATGAATGGTTGTAACGCTACACTCCCCCTTGAATTTCATGTACATTCGTTTTAATTAAAACAAGAGGAGAGTAAACAGTTTGACGGTAGGAAAGGCGGCGAATAGGAGGGGTGAGGGAGAGAGATGGAAGACCAATGGTTTTCTCATCACGTGAAGTGGCAGTTTTAATTTTTTTTTTAGAAACATATTTGGTGATCCAATTAAAATGAGTGCACTTATAATTTCGACAATATTTTTTTTATTCCCAACGAGTTTATGGTGGAGAGAAGTGAGATAGAAATGGAATTAAAAGAAATAGAAACTTTTTTTTCTCTAATTTTTTCTCTTTTTTTTTTTTTTTTGAGGTTTCCTTTGAGTGCTCAAAAATGAGGGAAAAGAGAAATGAGGAATTGGCGGGAATTTATAATGTATGAATAATATATATTTATTTACTGGAGCTGCAGGTCCACCCATTGGCTGTTATAAATTACCCGGTAATTGCGTATCACTTGTTACGATGATAAATATGTGCAGTAATTATTCATGTGTGTTCAAATTATCATTAATAATCAATAAAGATTGGAAAAGATGAGAGAAGTTGATTTTTTTCTGTATTTTTTTAAAAATACAAAATTTTAGAATAAGTTAATTTAACTTTATCACCAATTTTTTGTATATTTCGGAAACTTAGCGAGATAAGGCTTTTTTAAAAATAATTTTTGTGAAGGGTTTTGTAAGCTACAAGGGAGAATCGGGGTGAAATTGCTTCATCTCGTTTAGTTTCCGAGATACTCTTAAAAAAAGGAATGGCCGAGAATTTTTCTAAAATTAAAACAGAATTATTCAATTTTTTTGTCATCAGTTTTTTGAGGATATCTCGGGCACTGAGCGAGATAGAGCAATTTTGTCTGAGTTTTTTTTTTGTAATTTTTGCAATTCTCTACAAAAAAAGATTCTTGCCAAAGCACTCTATCTCGTTCAATTTCCCAGATGTTTCCGTAGAAAAAAGATTAATTAGAAATTTTTCTAATTAAAAATAGGAAAAATCCATTTTTTGGTTCCTTGCTTTTTCTGAATATATTGAAAACTAAACGAGATAGAGCGATTCGGTTTCAACCTCTTTTTGTATCCCTTGAAATTTCTGATTAAAAAGAATTCCTGCAAAATCACTCCATCTCACTTAGTTACCAAGATATCCTCCAATAAAAAGGGAAATTGAGCATTTTTTCAATTAATAACAGAAAAATTCTCATTTTTTATGATCAATTTTTCAGAAAATATCTTGGAAACTAAGCGTAATAAAGCGATTTTGCGCTCATCTTTTTTTGTATCTCTTAAAATTCTCTACAAAAAAATATTGTTTTGAGCGAGATGATTTTATTCGTGGATTTCCAGGGTGGATTGCAGGAGGCGATTAATGGTAGTGAAAAAGAAGTAATAGTTGAATTACACTGAGCCGCAAGGCAAAACCGTTTTATTTGGAAAAAAGCCTGCTCGTCGATAGATAGTATAAAAGTTGAATAAATAGACGAATTGTTGACGATTACACAATAGTTGAACAAACTAGTTGAATTTAACTACACTTGAGACCAAACTTTGAGAATATAGAGAATATTAACACTTGATATAATTATAGAGTTTTCACGATTAATAAATTAGTTGATGCGTCTAGATTGAACGTTCAAACGCAAGAGAGTGTTGGAGAGGGAAGATTTTGTCTTCTAGCCGAGGGCCAAGGTGTCACTGACCCCCTCTCCCTCGGTCAGGTGACCATTGAGAATTCGGTTACGTTTTAAACAAATATCGAAAGCGAAATTGCTCTATACTGCTTACTTTCCGAGATATTCAAAGAAATAGCAAATTATTCTGTTCTTACACTTTCATTATTAAATAATTTTTCGAAAAAATAATTTTCAGATCATTTCAAAAATATTTCGGTAAAAATGAAGTTTAGAAACATTTATCTCAAACCTTTTTTGTAACCCATAAAATTCTCTACAAAAAAGGTTTCCTGATGAATTTCTCTAAGACTCCTCGTTTTAAAGATATGCACAGAAAGAACTCATGCACAAAATTATTGGAAATTCATCAAGAAGATAATCTAGAAAATTCGCTTAATTGATTAAAAAAAAATAAAGTTTTCTTTCCGGTAGAAAATTCTGTCATCAAAATTGCAGATATATTTCATCGCCAGTGATATACAAACCAATGTGAAATCTAAGAAAATTTCCGTTTCCGTTTGATATAAAGAATCTTTTTTCACCCCATTTGTTCCTCGGATATTTTCAGACGGAAAAGAAATGAACTCTTCGTGCTGACAGGTTATTACTTCGATATCTCCAGAACTAATTGCTGGAGAAAAAGGTTATCATTTCCTATACGAAGCTTCTCTCTCTTCTGTAATTAACAATGATAACGTTTCTGTTTTTCGTAACATTCTAGCAGAAACTATGAAAAAAATTTAATTGAGGAGATAAGAAAAATTTGATATTTATGTAAAAATAAATTTCAAGTTTTTATGTTTTTTATTGGGTTTCAAAAAATTGATGGAATTGATTGTGCTTAAAATTTTTCGTGATTTTCACTTTTTGAGGATCCCTTGGAAATTAAGTGAGATAAGGCGATTCTGTATTACACCTTCTATTTAGACCTTGAAATTCTCTACAAAACAAAGAAAACATTTTTTTTTCTCCAATTTGTTCATTTTTTGGGGGTTTTCCTTTAAGTTTAAATGAAATGGGGGTAAAGAGAGGAAATGGGGAATTCCCCGGAAACTTATAATGTTTCACTATGTGATATATTTATCGTTTTAAATCTTCAAGAAGAGGATTATTGCGAAATTGCTCTATCTCACTTAGTTTCAGAGATGTGCTCAAAAAAAAATCTTTCAAATTTTTATGAATTAAAACGAAATAAAATAGTTTAATCCTTCTTTTGAGAATAGTTTGGAAAATAAACGAGTTAGAGTGATTTTGTAAACATCTTTTAGCGTAGTTCTTGAAATTTTCTACGAAAAAGGATTGGGGAAAAATCACCACATCTCGCTTAGTTTCCGGGATATTCTACAGAAAATGAATTATCAGAAAAAATTTTAATCTCAATAGAATTATTTAATTTTTAGTCGTTCTGTCTTCAAAGAATATCCCAGAAAGTAAGCGAGATAGGGCGATTTTACACTGCTTTTTTTTTAACTCTTGAAATTCTGTACAAAAAATCTTTCATTGAAAAATGCGGTATCTCACTTAATCTTCAAGATATTCCGAAATAATGGTTTTTATCAATTTTCGGAAAAAGGACATAATAATTAAATTTTCAGTCATTTTCTTCTGAGAATAGCTCGGAAACTTAGCGAGAAAGAACGATTTTGTCCCAATTTTTTTTGTATCCCTGGAAATTCTCCACAAAAAACAATTCGAGAATATTCCTAAAGAAAATTATCGAGAGTATTCTAAATTTAATTCAAAATAAATCCACTTTTTAACATGGTCCACGCTATTTGCACAATACACGCAAAAGTCACGCATGGTATAATATACCAAAAATATGATTAAAAATTTAATTTAAATTACTGCGTGATGGGCAGAGGTGTGGGGTATATACTGTGTGTGTGACTTTTCAAGACAATTTGAATGGAAATTGGTATATCACTGGATAGCTCAATCGGTAGAGTACCTGGCGCGTAACCAGTTGATCCGGGTTCGACTCCCGGTGCAGGCATATCCAATATTTTTCTCGAATTGTTTTGAAATATATTGTGCAAATAGCCAGAACCTTTTAACATTTCTTATTTTGAAAATATCTCGGAAACTAAGCGAGATAGAGTGATTTGGCTTAAATCGTTCTTTGTAGATTTCGAATACTCAATGAAAAAGCTCTCAGAGAAAATCCTTCTATTTCGCTTATTTTCTGAGACGATAAAAAATTCTCCAATAAAAATGATGAAAAAATTATTTTTTCTGTTCCATTTTTTTACTGCTTAATTTAATTAACTATAGAAAAAGAAATCGAATCATTTGATGAATTATTGTTGAGTCACTTTCGAGAATCAGTGCTTCTGCACATCAGTTCCCAAACTATTGCACAATCATCTCCCAAATTCCCCATTATTCTCTTCTTAAAAAAAAACGGATTTATCGAGAAGAACCATTCGCATCATGATTATCCACTTTCTTTTGTGCAATGAAAATTTTTTATTCCCCATAAGAAAAACGTCGATTATCTCCATCCAACTTCCGCTCTGGACCCGAGAGAATACTACCAAGATCTGAATTTCAATTGATATGATCACAGTGACATATATATACATCCAATCGGTCCATATTCCATCCCCTTCACCTCCTCCTCTCTCTTCTTTTTTCCTAGAGTTCAAGTGCTCATTTTTTTGTCCTCTCCTTCATTTTTATATCCATGACATTCTCGCTGAGACCCATGAATACCCGTGGAAATGTTGGAGAAAAAGAAAATTATATAGATGAATATAAAAACGGGAAAAAGCGGATGGGGAAAACCGCGACAAAATGGACTCTCGAGGTGAAATGAACCGGAATTTTTTTCTTAATGAAAAACTAGACAGAAAAATTTGAAAAAATTTAGGAAGATGCTACAGTATGTTTCCATTATTGTGCAATTTTTCCAGATTTTTTGAGAAAGTTCTTCACACTGAAAAAAAATTCCATTCATTTTTCCTCGAAAGTCCGTTTTGCTGCTAGATTTTCTTCTTCAGTGGCAAATCAACGAATAAATCTGAAAAAATTATACAATATCGGAGACACACTAGAGCATCTTCCCAATTTTTCTCAGATTTTTTCGTGAAGGTCTTCCAACCGCGAAAAATTTCGATCCATTTTTCTCCAACAGTCCGTTTTTCTTCTATTTTTTTTTCTTCGAGTGGCAGCATTAGAAACAAGTTTCAAAAAATCACACAATGTTGTAATCACAGTCAAGCATCTTCCCAATTTTTTTCTGATTTTTTCGTGAAAATCTTCACACCAAAAAAAAATCCGGTCCATTTTCCCTTGGAAGTCCATTTTGACACTAGATTTTTCCTTCGAGTGGCAACTCCACGAATGAATTTGAAAAAATTACAGAACATTGTAGACACGCTAGAGCATTTTCTCAATTTTTTTTCATATTATTTCTTCAAGTCCTTCTCTCAGCAAAAAATTCCATTCAATTTCCTAAAAGTCCGTTTTGTCCCAAGGGAAGTCCAGGGGATCAGCACTGACCCTAGAATCATCCCACCGGCTTCTCCGAACGTGTTGGTATACACCCATCGCTTTGAAATTGCGTTTTAACGATTAAGGTCATCCGCATCACTTGAGAAAGATACTTGAGCGATTTATAACGTAAACTGGGATAAGAAGAAGAATTTAGAAAATCGAATTAAAGAGAGATAATCTTTTTTCACATTTTTTCAATATCATAGGATCTTGTTTCCGGTATGAAATACATTTTTACTGATGAAATTGATTTTTCCATCTGGATAATTGAATAATTGAACAATTTCATTTGAGAAAAAAATTGCAAATAAAAAAGTGATTAAATTGAAATTAATTGCATTTTTTTTCAGGATGAAGCACTCGATGGAAAAATCTGAAAGAGAATTGAGGAGATGCTCGAGGATATTCACATTATTGTGTATTTTTTCTGATTTTTTCACAAAGCCCTCCACGTAGAAAAAAAATCTGGTTTTATTGAAAACTGCATTTAATGAAAAAATTCCATGAAAAATCGTGAATGAATAAAGGAAAAATCACGAAAAATTGTAAAAAATGAATGGATCACGTAGATAATATGATCAAACGAATTCAGTGGCATTTTCAGTGCTGAGAATAAATGAAAAAAGTAAAATGCACTTAATATTTCAATTTTTCCAAAAAATTGAATTCAAATCTCTCTGAAAAATTTATTGTCAATTAAAAGACTCGAATTTCCAGAGACTCGATAATTTAAAAGCCATTTTCCATTTTCTCCATAAATTAAAGTTACAATATATTCTCAAAGTATTTTCCTCCATTTGGTAGTTTTAAGCCTTGAGATCAACCAGGGATTCAAAACCAGCAGTAACATTCATTTTCTACGTGAACTAAATTGCCAGAGAGGTAGAGTCAGGGAGAATGCACCAAAGCCTCCAATTCTCATGTTACACCATCTCTATCTCTCATTTCATACGCTAGAAAAAAGAAAAAGAGGAATTTACATATTTTCAACTTACCTCTTTATTTCCTGTACATTTTTATTGGTCTCTCACTCATGAGATTCAATTTGAAAAATGCGACTTAAAAAAAAAATTGGAGATCTCTGCAAAAATGTGACCTCTCCCTCTAAAATTCTCGATTTTTCAGTAGCTTGGAAATTAAGCGAGATAGCGTAATTTTCAATGAATCCTTTTTTGTAGAAAATTTCAAGAGTTACAAAAAAGGTATTCCCAAAAATGTCCCTATTTCGCTTCATTTTCGAGATATTCTCAAAATAAGTATGAAGCCTCCAATTCTCATTTTACACCATCTTTATCTGTCATTCCATATACTGGAAAGAAAAGGACTCTAAAATTTGTCGCCTTATCTCCATTTTCTGTACATTTTCACGGTTTCTCGCTCATAAATTCAATGATAGCTGTGCTACTTTTTTTTATTCCACCAGTTTCCTCTTCCTCTCATTCTCGAGAGAATAGTGTCTTCTTTTTTCATTGATCTGGTGAAGAATGTTAAAGAGGTGAAGTTAAATCGTTCGATGTGCCTTTAAGGGGGTACATGCACCTCAGAGTGCTAAAAATCGTATCATTTTCGAAACTCTTTATTCAGGTTATTAGGGTGAAAAAAAAATAATTTTTCAAATTTATATTGTTGATTGACCTCTTAACTACAAGAAAACCGAGAAAGGTATTTTTCTTCTATATTATCATTATTTTTTACGGCCATCAATGAATGACTAATAGAAATCGTGATGCCTCCTGGTTGACATGATAACTCGGTCAATTTTTGATATTTTTCGACTTTTTTGTGTACGGAGGGGGATATTCTTTTTTTTCTAAAAGAAAAAAAATCACAGCATTTTAAACTTCAGTTTACAATTTTAACAGAAAAAAAGTGTTTAAAAATGTATTGAGAAAAGGCGAATTGAAAAAATGAAAAACCCCCTCCATACACGATGGGGACAATAATCATGGAGATTTGAAAAAAAAAAAGTTGAAAAATATTAGAAATTGACCGAGTTATTATGTCGACCATGTCAAAAAGCCTAGTTTCGACAAAAACGCCTCTAAGAAGATACATAACTCTGGGAGTCCTGAAAATGGTGTAAATTTAAAAACTCTTTACTTAGGCTATAGGGTGAAGGAAAAGATGAATTCTCAAATTCATACTGTTTATTGACCTTTCAACTATGAGAAAAGAACAATTTTTTCTCACATTCTCATTATTTTTTACGGTTATGAATGGATGAACGTTGAAAAGCGTTGCAAATTTGACTTCAAAAACATTATTGCCATTACTTTCTAGCGGAGTGGAATTTTGGCATGATTTTTTTTTTAATTCTCAGTTATAGAGGAAAAGAATTCATAAGAAAAAAAATAGATTTCTTAAAAATATCAGATGCATGTACCCTTTTAATGGGTAACAGAAGACCCAGTAAATTTCAAATTCCCAAATCCATTGTTTAGTAATAATTATTATTTTTTGCATTAAATATCAGGAGCTTCGACTTTCTAATTTTCTTCCCCAGCTGTTGCCACTTTTCTATGATAAAAATATTAATGAATATCTTCCAACAATTGGTTTGAAAATTCAATGAATATGAGGCGTTCTATCACCCTTTAAGGTAGTATCCCAAAGTACGGTCAATAAAACAGAGAAAAATGAGAATTTGTAGATTATTTTCCAATAGATATATATATATTATATATGATAAAGAAAAAATATTTTTTTTTCCAATAAAATAATTTGCCGAAGGAAAGTCGGTGTGGGATTTTATATGATTTTCATCACATAAATATATATATATTATATATGATAAAGAAAAAATATTTATTTTTTTTTTTCACACTATTCAAAAATCATATCTTCAGCTTGTGAATATAATTCTTTTTGTTTCTTCAACTTTTTTTTACATTACTACTCTCCTATCACATGCATGAGATAGATGAAGAGGCAAATAGTCACGACTACCTTCTAATTAAAGTTTCTCAGTAACTTTACGATGAATTGAATTTTTTTCTCTTCTATTAAATAGTGAAAAATGCTGTTCTCTTCGCCAATTGTTTTCAAATGATGAGTCAGCCCTATAGTTTTTTAGTAATTTCGTTATCTGTCCGATTTAGGGCGTTTCATCCCCACTATCGCTATTTTCAGTAACTTTGATCATTCATTTCTCACAAATTACACAATTAAAATTTATGAAAAAATTCAGAAAAATATAGAAAAGTATCATCTTTGATACGGCATAAAAAAAAGAAGGGGTTCAGTGTATTCAAGTTCGCTGGGATACTACCTTTCATAAATCATAAATCATTCTTTTTTTTGCCTGATACCTCGGAAATTAAACGAGATAGCGCAATTTTTTCCAAATCATTTTTCTGACGACTTCAAATTATCGAAGGTATCACTCTATCTCGCTTAGTTTTCAAGACATTCTGCAGGAACGAATGAAAAGTAGACTCGGTCTATGTCATTTTTTCGTTTTTTTTATCAATCTTTTTTTTTGAAAATATCTCGGAAACCAAAATTTTCTACAAAAAAAAGATTCAGGCAACATGGTTTCATCCCGCTTAGTTTCCAAGATATGTCATTGAAAATTATCACAAAAATGAGTCAATTTTCAATTATAAATTGCTTAAAATGTAGAAATTTTGATAACCTTTTTTTTTTATCTAAAATAAAGGTTATCTCTGAAAAAAATTCCGACCTTTTTTTCAGTTTTGTCACTCTCTCCCCTCCCCCCCCCCCCCCCTCTTGTCCTCAAAATCTCCATCAGCTCTCACCTTGTGAGTACAATTACATCACACAAAATTCAGTTAAACTCTGAAGATAAATTTAGACACATGCGACCTTGGAATATTGAGATATTTCATTTATTCATTTGTGTTAAAATTATAAAAATAGATAATTTCTTAATATATTCATAAAAATTTCACAATTTCACAGAAAATAATGAAATATATAAATCATTATCAATTAATGATTAAAACATTTATCAACAGGATTTCTTAAAAACTAAAAAAAATGATAATTTAAGATTTACAGTCCAAAATAATTTTCTAAAAACACGTGTATAAAAAAATAGACTGCCTAAACAATTTCATTTTTCTCCACGAATGTTACAAACATTTGAGATAAGTACTTATTTATAACAACTTCTATTTTTCATTTTCCTCATCTCTTTCTGAATCAACAAAGAGAGAGAATAATTCTTCAACACAGTTGAACAAATTTCGGTTTCTGACGATAAGAATCGGCGCCATCAGTCTTATTCTTTTTCATTAATGTAACAATCATTGTGTAAATTGAACTTGAAAAAGTACAAACTTCGTATTTCAATGGTGATGAAACATAGTGAGGATAGTGTAAATATTACATTTAGATAATTTTGCAAAATCATTTTTTTGTGGCTCAAAAAATAGAATTAAATTATCTACAAAACATGACTTTTTTTTGAAAATTCTTAAATTTTTAATATCTTAGAAACTGAGCGAAATAGCGTGGTTGTTGAGGAAACCTTTTTGTTAGACAGTTTTAAGAGTTACAAAAAATTGTTGAAGCAAAATCGTCCTATCTCACTTATTTTCCGAGATACTTTCATGAGAAAATCCGCTTAAAAATTGAAGAGTAGAGTTTTTGATGAATACTGCGGAAATTATGCGAGATAGGGTAATTTTTAATAGTCATCCGTTTTGTAGAAAATTTCAAGAGCTACAAAAATGTATTTACAAAAATTGCCTATCTCGCTTATTTTCCGAAACACTCTTAAAATAAATAGTAAGAAAAATGGTTTCGGTTTTATTTCTCATGAATATTTCGGGAACTAAACGAGATAGAGCGATTTCACTCCGATCCTTTTTGTAGAAACTTTCAAAAACTCCAAAAAATTTATTTACAAAATCGTTTTGTCTCGCTTATGTTCCAAAATGTTTCTAAAATAAATAGCAAAAGAGATGTAGCTTATCTCATTTTTTAAAACTGTCATTAAATAAGCGAGATAGCGCGATTTAACTTTCACCCATGTTTATAACGATTTTCTAGAACTACGGAAAAAATTTTCGGTCAAAATCTCTCTATCTCGCTTTCTTTCCCTAATATTCTCGAAAAACCTGAATTCTATCTCCTCCCCCCTAATTATCATTGATCTTCTCCCTCTCCTTATTAATAGGCTTAAGTGCAATATCATAGACCTCTTCGCTCTTTCTCTGCCCAAGACAAGTAGTGAAACAAGTGTCCCCAACCCCAAACTTCTCGCCGTCCTCAATAGTCTCGGGCATCGGTTGTCCCGCCGTTTCCGGTAAATAAAGTGTCAAGAAACCCGAAACAATAGCAATAAGTCCAAAACAAACCGCCGGTACACGTGGATCAAGAGAATCTAACAGTAACATCATGGGCGTCATTGCCCCACTCAATCGGCAGCACATGGAGCCAATGCCAAGCGCTGTATTTCTCACAACAGTTGGAAACAGCTCAGCTGTATAATTATAAATAACAGCGAAAGAAACGGCAATACACGCTTTACCAACAAGAACAATTGTTGTAACAGCTGTAGCAACATCACCCAAGCCGTCAATCGACGTAGCAACAATACAGCAAACGCCCCCTATCAGCATAAACGAGCTGACCAAGAAGCGTCTACCAAGTCGATCCATCGTCAGACTCGTAAAAATATAACTAGGCACCTCAACCACTCCACTAAGCGCTAGCATCAAGAAGGGATTCCCAATTAGACTTCCACTGCTTAAAGACAGTCCATAATAAACAATAGAATTAGCAAACCAGCACAGACAGACGTTCAGTGTTTTCTTCCTCAAATTGGGCGTTCTGAAGAGATCTGCAGCACTACTGCCCTTTGCCGAGTCTCTCGCGCCACTCTTCGCCTGATTTTTCGACACATATCGCGCTACATCCAGCTTTGTATGATCGCCGTTAAACTTAAGCGCTTTCTGCACGATCTCAACGGCCTGTCTTCCTCGACCCTGCGCCCACAACCACCTCGGAGACTCGTCCATGAGCCACCAGTGTCCGATAAGCAGCGCCGAATGTGCTCCATAGATAATCTGCAGAAGCATCCGGTCCTTGATGAAAAAACCCCAGAATGCTACTAGCATGAATCCACAAGCGAACGCCAGCTGGAACATCATCCCGCAAACGGTCCTCTTTGACGGTCCAACCATCTCCATCGTCAGCACAAAGCCTGTTATGTAAGCGCCAGCAGATCCAAAAACACCGTAGAGAAATCGCACGATCAGAAATGTGTAATATTCCGGTACAAAAGCGACTAGGATACCCAGGATCAGCTGGTTAGTAGCTGATACGCAGAAGATTACCTTTCTGCCGTACTTGTCAGCCAATGTGCCTAGGGTTACGGCACCAAAGAAGACACCAAGCATGTAGGATGATTGAGCAACAGCACCTCTCCATCTTCTTGAGCAGACAAAGTTCCATTCGATGCCGCGTGAGGACTTGTAGTGCGTACTGTCGTAGATCCAGTCACTGCAGTCTTGACTCTTGTTGGATTGGTCCAGATAGTGGCAGGCATCTTGGGTCATTGGCATGCTAGAGACACTCGTACCATTGATGTAGTGCTCGTTAGGTCCTGGAACATCGTTCCACGTCAGATTTTCACCCAAATCCTCACGGAGACCTGGGACAATGCATTTGTGCGGTGGAACAGCGGCTACTGTCAATAATGTCAGCATGTGAAGTCCAGCTGTTAATCCAGCAAGTACGTGCAACAAGTACTGCCATCTTTGGTATTTACCCCATTCACCAAGGTGCGACATCAACTCCTCCAAATCAACGTCAACACTCGCCATTATTTATACTTTTTCGGATTTTAGAGAAATACGATTGCCCAGTTTAATTCGGAACGTCTACTCTGCTCGGAGGAGGAATGAATAACTGGGTTAGTCACCTCGGGCGCATGAAATACTAAGCAATGGCACTCTGGCGGGGAGAAACTTGGAGCTTCAGAGAGGAAACACGTGACGTTATTTGTCGAGTGGTTTTTTTTTTCCTCTTTTCAAAGCGTTTTCTCACTTCTTATTTTATTTCAGATTCGGCCTTCCAAAAGTTTACACTTTTGGTTGAGAATCTGTCTCACTCACTCCAACAGCTGCAGACAGCTACAGTGAACTCTCGCTGAATTCTATTTTCTCATGCAGTTATGCTACAATCGCCAAGTTATACTCGACATTTTGCTGTAGGTTTTTTTTATTTATCTTTTTTTGAATTTTTTTTTGTGATGGTGGTTTATCTGAACCTTGGCTTTTCCAGTTGGACGAGATTTATCAGAGTGATACGGCGAGATTCTATTGCCTGGAATTTATTTCAATGAGATTAGTTCAAGGGTCATGGGAAAATATTTTCATTTTTTTTTTTGTGAAATTTGTATTATTTAGAGGATTGGGAATGAAAAATTATAGGTTTTACTATTCAAAAAGTGAAATAAAATAAATAAGTAAATGTTTTATTTCTAGAAAAATTGTCTTTTTTTTTCATTTTTTTGAAAGAGAATCTCGGAAGCTAAGCGAGATAGCGTGATTTTCTTCTCATCCTTTTTGTAAAAAAAATTATTCCTATCTCGCCTAATTTCCGAGATATTTTCAAAATAAATAGCAAGAAAAATCAATTTTTCTTATTTTTTTACGGATATCTCAGAAACTAAGCGAGATAGAGCGATTACATACGAATTCCTTTTTGTAGAGAATTTAAGAGCCACCGAAGAGGACGAGATCACAAGTGCCCTATCTCGATTACTTTCAAGATATTCTTTAAAAAATTAGCCTGTATCCAAAATTTGTCTATTTTTTTTCATCTTTTTTAAGAATTTCCCGGAAACTAAGCGAGATAGATCGATTTTCATTCAAGCCTTTTTTTCTAATTTCAGGAATTAAAAAAAGAATTCAGGTCAAAATGGCATATCTCCATAAGTTTCCGAGATATTAAAAAAAATTACTTCTCCCCAAAATTCATAGTTTTTGTGCATTTTTCAAGAATATCTCGGAAACTAAGTGAGTTGGCACGTTTTCCAAAGAAACCTTTTTCGCGGGAAATTCCAAGATTTTCAAAGCAAATCCATACAAAAAAGGCGTATCTCCATTAGTTTTCGAGATTTTCTCGAGAAACTGTAAATTTTTCGAATTTTTCATTCTTCTCTCTAGTGAAATATTTTCATTTATTAATTTTTTTCAATTCTGAATCAATTAAAATCATCATGACTAGTTAATTGATGATAGGCTCTTGCCCAAGTGCTCGAAAAAAAAAATTCAAGTGAATCTAATGCCCGTGAATTGATCAAATTAACTTACTTACAACAAACAACAATTTAGTTGCATTAATTAATTCCGTTCACTTTCTGCACAGTTTATTCATAAAATTCATTATCACTGAACTGTGAGCAAAGTCTACATCATAGAACCCTACTTTAATAGGGTAATTAGCATTTGTAATTTAGAGGTAATTGTCCTCTACGTTTACGTACACTTTTACCTTTTTTCCCTTTTTTTTTTTCATGAAAATTGAGGAGAAAATTATTCAACGAAAATAATGAGAAACTCAATTTTTTTACTCTTTAAAATGCGAGAAAAATAGAAAAAAACTTAGAAAAAAAAAGGGGGGACTGTCCTCAGTCTTTGTTGATAAGTGAATCCGTTTTATGATAATGACCTTGAGTACTTGACACAACGATGAACTTTACAGACATTTTTTTAAAACGAATATCATTAAAATTCATTCAATTAGATAATGGTTTTTTTAGGTCTCTGCTGCCTTGAAAAAAAGATAGTACGATAATTTTTTAATTCTGTATCGACTTTTCGGCCTTTCTGCGAAGCCCTCTTCAGAATACTCATTTTATTGTTCTACAAATTCATTTAAAATAATTAGTAGAAACAAATATAATAATGAAAATATATATATCAAACTGAATGAGCTTCATAATTCGAAAGGTAACACTCCCTACTCAAAATGACTTAATGACAGTATGAATTGTAGTATGAAGTAAAAAAAAAAGGTTGGAGTAAAGCAAAAAATTATGTAAAACAAATAATTTTGTAACTCCTAGAAATAAATTCTATTCTATTCATTTAGAATATGATAGAAAATTTAAACATAAAAAATATATATAGTTAACAAAATCATATGATCATATCGTCGCCTTAGATCCAAAAGGGCGTAAGTCCTGCGTATGAGCATAGCATTTACGCCCATTTGTTTCTAAGGCGACAATATAATTTTTAAATCATCTTATTATCTTTCTTCCAACGCAACAGAGACTCAAATAGGCCACTATCTAATTAAATGAATTGAAACATTTAAGGTTGTATATCCTAATCATCAAAGAACATTAAATTTGGTAATATTCACCTTCGAAACCGGCGAAAAAAATTATTCTTCTATCTCATTATCTGTTTCTTCTGCCTCTGTAGTTGTGCCTTTTTTCATAACTGCAAGTTGAAGAAAATAAATGAATTAGGATAGCTATCACAATTTTTTTTTAAATATAATTTAATTTTAATTATATTTATTTCCGAAAAGGTAAAAATATGTTAATTTTTTTTATTTTTATTGTATTTTTGAAAATATCTCGGAAATTAAGCGAGATAGAGTGATTTCATTTCAGGGCTTCTCTGTAACTCTCAAAATTCTCTACAAAACCTTTCTCCAAAAAAAAGAGTGTATTTCCACTACTTTTTGAGATATTCTCAAAAAACTATAGATTAAATTGATTTTTCCCGTTTTACCTTTTCACGACTGAATGATTCTTAAACTTTCACTATTTGATTCCATGCAAAAAAGAAACAAAAAAGAAATGAATTCTCGCTCAATCTGACAACAGTGAGTAGAGGTTTTTCCTCTGGCCTTAGGTCAAAGCTATTCCCCAATGGTACGAGGCCAATTCGTGGTCTGATACTTCAGGGATAGAACTACTGTTGAATTTCTTTTTTTTTAAATTTCTTTTTCGGTTTCACTGGAGTATTAGCCTCGTGGTTTACACGAGCCCGGTTAACATGTACTGCAATTGCTCTCTTATCTGCCACTTTCGGCCGCCTCTTTCTCCCCACTCCACCCCCCCCCCTCCCTATCGTATTCTCTTCGCCAAAGCCACGGGTCTTATATGGCTTCACATAAATTGTATTATCATCACAATATTTATGCTAATTTTTCTTTTTTTCCCGATTTTTTTTTTGATTTTCGAAAAAGTGAAATGAAAAAGATGAAAAATTAATTTTATTTTCTCCGAATTTTGAAAAAGTGAATTTTGAAAAAAAAAAAACGATTTTTCGGCTGGTTTTTTCAAATGTCTTTGGCAAAGTAAATTGATGGAACAAATTGTTTTTTCCTGTTTCTGGGAAAGTGAAATGATAAAAAAAATAGAAAATTATTTTCATTTTTTCCGGTTTTTGGGAAAGTGAAGTTGAAAAAAATTGACTTTTTCTTGGTTTTTTAATGTTTTTAGCAAAGTGAATTGATAAAACAAATCGTTTCTTCTCTCTGTTTCTGGTAAAGTGAAGTGAAAGAAAAAAAAAAAATTATTTTCATTTAGTTCTGATTTTTGAGAAAGTGAAGGAAAAAAAATTGACTTATTTTCTACTTTCTAATGTTTTTGGCGAAGTGAATCGATTAAAAAAATTGTTTTTTGTTTTAATTTTTTTTTTCGGTTTTTGGGAAAATGAATTGAAAATAGGATAATTTGGAAATTATTTTGGTTTTCTCTGTTTTTGGAAAAGTGAATTGAAAAAAAAGAATTGAAAATTATTTGGAATTTTTTTTTTTTTATGGAATTTTTTTTTCCTGTGTGGATTTAACGGGATTTTCAAGAAACCATTTTTGGCCTTTTTTCCTGATTTATTTGCTGCTGGAGTGAATGGATTCTTGTTTCTTCCTAGGAATTACACAAATTTATTGGATTTATCGAGTGATTTCAGTTTTTTTTCTTCTCCTTTTTTTCCCAATTTATCGAGTGATTTCCTTCTTTTTTTTTTACGTAATATTTGTGATTGAGTGGGAGAAGATAAAGTGGACATTGACACAGCCACTTCAATATTGAAATTGAGATAAAGTTATGGATTTTGAATTATCAGAAAATACGGTGATATTCATCGAATTTTGATGATTTATTAATTTTTTTTTTTAAGCTATTCCAGAAATTTCTTTTTTTCTTCCTTTTTCTGAGGGGTTTCAGTCAATTTTTCTCGTGGAATTTAATGGATTTCGATTTGTAATGGCTTTCTGCAGAATGTGAGTTTATTTTCTAATAAATTCATCGCAATTTGAAAATATTTATCCGATTTTTTTCGAACAATTTTCAGCTCTTTTTAGAATTCATTTCGGAATTCAAATGAAATAGAGACAATTATTGTAATTATGTCATTTGTAAGTTCTTGGAATCCTCTACAAAAAGAGATTCGTCAAAAATGACGCTATCTCGCCTAGTTTCCGATATTTTTATCGAAATGTGATGACAAAAAAATTGATTAATCAATATTTTTGACAGTTTCCTCGGAATATCTCGGAAACTAAGCGAGATAAGGCGATTTAGCAAGAATCCTTTTTTTTTGCACTTTCAATTCTTTTCAAAAAAGTATTCCTTAAGAATTACGCTATCTCGCTTAGCTTCTGAAATATTTTTTGGAAATTCCGAAAAATTGATAAATCGATTTTTTAACGTTTTCTTCCAAATATCTCGGCAACTAAGCGAGATAGGGCAATTTTGATCTATTTCTTTTTCGTTGCCTTCAACATTCTCCATAAAATAAGGCTCAGGGTGAGAAGGGCGTATCTCCATCATTTTCTGAGATATTGACAAAAATATCAGTAAAACAGCTAAAATAAGAAAAACCCCTTTTTCCCCAGTTTCTTAAAAATATCTCGGAAGGTAAGCGAGATAGAGCGATTTCACCTCTTTTCTTTTCTGTAACTCTCAAAATCCTCTACAAAACCATCCTCCACCAAAAAGGGCGTATCTCCATTAGTTTCCGAGATATTCTCAAAACACCACAAAAAACATGAATTTTTCCACTTCCACTTTTTTTTTATTAAAAAAAAATTATCAGAAAAACAAAATGAGAATAAACGCTTTGAAGATAAAAAAAGAGACCAGGAGAGGAGTTTATTGCTGGTGATATTCCCTGATTATACAATGTCCCATCTAATATCCATTACACGCGCTCCAATTCGCATTTATCGTTAATAGAATATAATTCCGGAAATTAAATGGCTAAATCGTTTAAACTTGACTGATAATAAAAGGGCAAAGTGTTTTAATGTCATGCACTTAATTCGATAAAATAATTTTGAGAATTTGAATTTATTGAGAAAAAAAAAACAATGAAAAAATTGAAGACATTGGCAGTGTTGTGGGTACTTACGGTATCGATAATGACTGAAGGAGAGCGCAGAAACGACTGACAGCAGTACCAGCCTGCAGCTGGCAACCTGCTCTCTTCAGAATAAATTAAAAGTACATTGAGGCAACACAATAATCACGTAATTACCTAGAATAATTGATAAACAAAAAAGAATTCGATAATTTCATTAAAACTCACGCAATAATTTCAATGTAAATTTTACTTATTTATACAATTATCAGGTTTTTTTTTGCTGAAAAAATAAAGGCGGATTGATAATCTGTACGGCTGATTTCACAATTATTGACCTCATTCAATGGAAAATGAAATTGTGATAAATTCAATCGGTTTTTATAGAGTTTCTATTCATCCAAAAAGAGAAATTTTTAGCAAAATTCAATATTTTCTGAATTTTTAAATCAATTGGGATTTTTTTTTTCAGAGTAAAGGACTTTGAAAAAGTATGAAAAATTGTGAGAAGATGCGTGAGCCTTTCTACATTATTGTGGATTTTTTAAAACCGGTTTTGGGAGAATTTCGGTGAATTAAAAAAAAAAAAGAAGAGAAATTTTCCAAAAAATTTTAATTTTTTCGGAGTTACTGAAATGAATTGAGATTTTTTTCGGAGTAAAGGATTCTGAGGAAAAATATGAAAAACCATTGGGAACATGCTCAAGCATGTCCACATTTTATATGATGGAATTTTTCCAATTTTTCTGTGGTAATATTCATTTTTCAAAATTGTAATTGTTTCGTTTTTTTTCATTCTTTCATTTATATTATTCATAATTCATACAGTCCATTTCACAATTATTGGCTTCATTCAAGAGAAAATGAAATTGGCATGAACTCAATCGGTTTTTATAGAATTTCTATTAACTAAGAAAAGAGAGAAATTTTTATGAGAATTCAATTATTTTTTAGTTTCCACAAGTACTTGATATTTCCAAAGTAGAGGATTGTGAAAGAAAATCTGAAAGAAATTGGGATGATTTCGGAATTTTTGAAAATTCATTTCCATTGAATTTCTGTTAGACTAAAAAAAAAATTCAATTTTTCTTTAGTTTCCACAATTAATTAATATTTTTTTTTCGAAGTTAAGGACTTGAAAAAAAATCTGAAAAAATTTCGAAGATTCTCTAGCAAGTCTCTGATATTGTCAGATTTTTCCGAATCCATAACTATGAAATTTCTATTGATCTGAAAAGAAAATGTAATTTATTCTAAAAAATCGATTTTCTTTCTTCAATTCCAAAATTAATTAGAATTTTTTTAAGAGCCTAGAACTTTGCAATAAAAATTGGGAAGATGCTTGCGCATATCTACAGTACTGAGGAATGTTTGCAAAAATTTTCTGAAAAAATCTTCGTTTTTGAAAAAATTCCTGTCGATTTTGTACATAATTAAAATTCAATTTATTCAATTTTTTGAAAAATATTAAAGCAATGATTAACGATCCAAACTACTCTAATTGCTTCAACAACTTTCGAAAGTTCGAGTAATTGAGATTATTAATGAAACGTGATATTTCGAAATCATCTCGAGTGAAACAATGAATTCTCCAAATTATTAAATACCCAAATCGATTTTCTTACAGTTTAGGGGAGTCCTGGGATCTCAATTGAGACGAGACAGATTGACCCTTTTCCCACCGCCATCACTGACCTCTGGACCACTGAATCCGCGTATCGCTATTGAGTCATACTCTTTCAAGCTCTCTGTAAGAGGAAAAGCGAGTAAACAGATTAATTATACCCAAGAATAATCGATCACTGATAATTTGTTGAAACTTTGTAAACATGACTTAATTTTAATTTAAATATCCTGATTTATGGGAGAATTTAATTCATATTTATTATCTTCAACTCTCATTACTTATCGTCATTGCAATTATTGAATAATTTTTCAATCAAAGTTTTCGAAATTCATATTTTTTTTGTATAAGAAAATCAAAGAAGGAGGAAATTCTGAAAATTTTAATTGAAAAATCTAATTTTTCTGTCATTAGTTTTTTGAGAATTTCAAGAGCTATAAAAGAGATTGTCGTCACAATCGCTCTATCTCGCTTAGTTTCCAAGATATCTTGGGAGAAAAAAGAGACAAAAAAATCGAATTTTTTCGTTTTAATTTTGAAAAATTCTTAATTCTTTTTTTTAATTTCCAGAAACTAAGCGAGATAGAGCGATTTCGCTCGAATTCTTTTTCCCTATCTCTCAAAATCTTCATTAAATTGAATCAGAATCAAAAATCGCCCTATCTCGCTTACTGTCCAAAATATAAAAAAAAAAAAAAACAAATTTTCATCAATTTTCATTTTTTCTACAAAATTTTCATTCTAAAAGCAGAAAAAATCGGTGAGTTTCAACCCAAAATTTTTTTTGCCCCATATCAACTCCACTGAAGTCCCAAAATATCGATAATCCCTCGAAATTTTCAAAATCTGTCTGATTTTCGATTGAAAAAAAAAAAAAAATTGACCATGAAAGAATCACTCAAATTATCAGACACATCTCCAGATAGAATAATTATAATTAAACTCCATCGTCCATGAGCTCACAGGAGACTTTATCATCAAAGAAATAAGGAAATCCGTTTCAACTTCACATCAAAACCGTTGCAACATTTTTTTATCTTCTCTTTTTTTTTCTTTTAATAGGACAAGGTTTCCTCTGAATTATTACCTGACTTCCATTACCGTAATCAAGTATTTACGTACTAAAAAAAAAAACTCGTTCAATTACGATTGAAATTACGACATTGCCTTGAAAATCGATAAAATTCTTCATTAAAAAAGACCCGCGGAAACGCCGTTATTTTCGTATTAAATTGACAGCCCTAACATAACGTTACTTCGTGTTTCATTAACTCCATAGAATTTAACGTTTTCCGTTTAATTTTGAATAAATTCTTGTCTTCATTTGCATTATTATTAGCAAGTAATTTGAACTGTCGAGTTTCCTAGTCATTTATGAACTGAGGTAGTATCCCAATGAACTCGAGTACAGTTAACCCCTTATTTTTTTTTAATGCCGCATCAGAGATGATATTTTTTTACATTTTTCTGATTTTTTTTATAAGTTTTGTTCGTGCAGTTTATGAGATATGAATTATCAAAGTTAGTGGAAATAGCGGTGATGGGGATGAAACGCCTCAAATCAGACAGAAATAACGAAATTACTAAAAAACCATTATCTAAAAACTATTGGTGAAGAGAACAGCATTTTAACTGAATAATAGAGGAAAAAATATTTAATTGTTCGTATAGTTATTAAGAAATTTTAATTAGAAGGTAGTCGAAACTATTCGCCTCTCTCTCTATCCCATGCATGTGAAAAAAATATGGGGAAAAATTGAGGAAATTCCCCACTATGTCTACATTATCGCTGAATTTTTATTAAATTTTTTTCTGGAAGATCTTCTCTCTGAAAAAAAAGTTCTGGGAGATAATGAATTGAATGAAGAGAAATTTTTGGAATTATATAACTTTTTTTTTCGGAGAGAAGGATTTTCTGAAAAAATCTGACAAAATTTGAAAAAATGCACTAGTATATCTTGATTATCGGTCAATTTCTTCAGATTTTTTTGAAGAGGTGCCTTTCGGCGAGAATTTCCGGAAAAAAATGAATTCAATAGAGAGACATATTTAGAAGAATATGTAAGAAATTTTTTTCAAGTGGAGGACTTTATGAAAAAATCTGAAAAAATTTAGGAAGATCTTCTGGCATATTTTCAGTATTTGTGAATTTTTTCAGATTCTTTCATAGAGGCGCCTTTCTGGGAGAAATTTTGGAAGATAATAGATTCAGTAAAATGATTTTCTCCAATTTTTTAAAACATTAGCAAAGTAAAAAAAAAGAAGATATTATTTTCGAATAAATTAATCACTTTTTCGGGTAAATAAAAACACGTGCTTCCGTATCATCGGTGATTTCTTGGAAACTACCCTAAAGTTCCTCATTTTCTTTGCTTTATCAGCCGTAATAAACTAAGAATAACGTAAAAACAACGTTACTTCATGTGTTATTAACTCCATATAGAATTCAACTTTTTCCGTTTAATTTTGTAAAAATTTAGGACGTCATTTGCATGATTATTAACAAGTAATTTAAACTGTCGACTTTCCTAGTAATTTATGAATAAAAATGCCATAGACTGTTATGAATAAGTGTTGAAAATGGAAAAATAAACCTCTGGTAATATCCAGTTTTTTGTAAACCAGGAAACGGTTGAAAGCTCCTTTTTTTGAATTGCATCTTCAGGAAGTCAATTTATCCTTTAACCGGCAATTATGAGAGAGTGAAAGTGGGTAACTGCTTTCTTGATGACAGATTTTTCGAACTGTTCAAAGGATTCTTAGGATTTTATTTTTCGAGTCGAGATTAATTAAAAAATGAAGAGATAAAAGGGAAAAATTCGACTTTTTTTTATTTTTTTGAAGAAAAAATTAGTGGAAATACGTTTTTTTGCTCGAAGCTCTCTTTTCAGAGGATTTTAAGAGTTACAAAAAAAGAATCGATTTAAAATTGGGCTATCACGCCTATTTTCTGAGATCTACAAAAAACGAATAAATTTATTAAAAGATTGGTTTTATCCATAAATAGATTTTTTTTCGCGATTTTTATTGAAAATGTCGTGAAAACTAAGCGAGATAGGATGATTCCGAATCTTTCCTTTGTAGTTCTTAAAAAAATTTAGAATAGAGGATTAAAGTGGAATCGGCCTATCTTGCTTATTTTCTGAAAAAAAAGTGGTGGAGAAATTAGAATTCTCTTTTTTTTATTTCTTCATAATAGAAGTCATTTTTTGAAAAAACCTCGGACAATAAACGAGATAGAGCAATTCTTCTTCCGATTCTTCTCTATAACACTTGAAATTCTCTACGGAAAAGGGTTGGAGTTGAGAAAGGGCATATCTCCTTATGTTTCCGTGACATTCTGAAAAACCTGGTAGAAAAAACTGATTTTTCCTTTTTCAATTTTTCCCTACTTTAATCATTTTCAAAAAAAAATCTGGATACTGATGGAGATACGGTCAACTACCCGTTAAGAGCATTTTTTCCTCAACAAGCGGTGAACCGCGACTGATGTAATTCTACAAAAAATACTTCGGAAACTAAGCGAGATAGGGCAATTTGGCCCGAATTCTCTTTCCTAGCTCTCAAAATTCTCTACAAAAAAAATTCGACCAAAATCTCGCTTAATTTCCGACATATTTCATTGAAAATGTCAATAAAATCACACAAATGAGGCGATTTATCATTTTCCACTTCTCCTCTACTGAATTATCAACGTTTTAAACACTTTGAATCCCACTGAACGTTCCTTCACCTTTCATCTACTGGTCAACGACCCGATCGTCCATTACCTAACCAGACACTCTTTATCGATAATTATTTCATGCAATGATGAAGTACTCGATGATAAAATGTGACATGAGGGTACTTGCAAGTCTCTTGGGATTTTCCAGGTGGATTTGTTAGAGTCTGAATACAGTGGAGGCATTGAAGTGGAAGAAAAGCAATGAGAAAATAAATCGAAGAATTGAATGGGTCATTTTTTATTTATTTCTTGGGAATTATCTGATTTTTGAGAATTTTTTCCAATATATTTTTTTCTCTAGGAAATTCAATTCTTTACGAAAACGATCTTCCCTTTTTTCTCTCCAATTCCACGCGATTTTAAAAAATTTTACGAAAAATTTAGGGATATTTCAATGAAATTTTCTTAAATTATGGGTCATAACAGTTTTCTGTTCAATTTAGCTGTGATTTCAATTGTCATTGTTATTATTATTATTATTTTCTTAACCCTAGAAAACCCCCCTATAATCGCTCAAAGATCAATAGAAAAATCGAAGTTATATGACAAAATTATTAAAATGAACAACAAATGACCATTGATGACCCCCTCTCCAATCTTTAAATAAGAATTCACGAGTGTAGTGGAGAGCCGAAAAACCGTAAAATGATGATGCGAGCACCATTTTGCGCTACATTTATGATAAAAGTCATTAATCCGCAGTCAATTAAGATATTCAAAAGCTATTGTTATCGGTAGTCTTTTTTTTTCTATAATTTTGACTTAACTTGAAATTTATGGAAAGAAATTTAAGTTATGTCGACTTAACTCCCTTAAAAATTATAAGAGATTCCCCGAGTCGAAATTTCTGGCACAATTCAACGGAGTTTTGATGTAAAAAAATATCTCTAAATACATCAGAACTACGCTGATTTTGTGATGAAGCACTCATATGAATGCGGGTACTCTGGCCTAGTTTTGATGTATTTAGGTGGAGTTAGTGCCGTTTTACATTTGAATGACGATGACTTACGTTGACCACTTTGATGTACTTGAGTGTAACTTGAACGTAATTTAGCCTCCTTGCCCCTCCCCTCGCATCGCGTTTTTACCACAAATTCACGTTTTTAATTGATTCCTCTCTTAATTATATGCTTAAAAATAACCCATTATGACTGTTATCCTAATTTCCTAAAAACGAAGTGAATAAAAAAAAAAAAAAAGAATTCGGTTCAGTAGTTCTCGAGATACTCCAAGCGGTCACCCATCCAAGTACTGACCAGATCCAATGCTGCTTAACTTCTGTGACCGCCTGGAGATTCCTCGTTGTCTGCTGCTAACCTGAAACATATAACTTCTGGGATTCTAATTGAGCTCAAATATGCGTCGCATATTTATTTTAGGATCTTCCAAAGAAATGATTAGCAGTTACTGTCAATTTTTTTTGGATGACTATCGGGAATGAATTTCGAAAAATCAATGGAAAGATACGTTGATGATTTTTATTTTTTTCGCTCCATTTCTTTTGGAAAAATTGTCATTTTTCCTGAAACTCTCAAATTTTTTTTTAAATTCTAATTTTTATTTTTTTTCATTTCATCTCAATTAAGGATAAATGGGGTAAAATGGACATGAGAATAAAACCGTTGGAGATAGATTTTTCTGATAATAGCATTGACATGAGGAAACATTGGGTTAAAAATAAACCCCAGATTTTCTTTTGTTTTTTGAAAATTTAAATTTTTTGGCTCATTATTTAAAAAATTTTTATTTCCGAAAAATTCACTTTTTTCCGATTATCTCCGATTCTATTGTCCAAAGCTTGGAAATTCCAAATGGAGGTGTAAGGTGAGATCATTTAGTATGGTTTTATCGGATTCACCAGTGAAAAATATCTATACTTGAAGTATTTATAAGCATTTTTATGAAAATATTTTTTTTCTTCATAAATCTTTGAAAATCGACATTTTCAAATTGACAACTCCATGAATCTTTCACAAATGATTTCACTTTCCATCGTCATTCAGAATTCCCACGCTACAATCAATAAAACTGGTGATACTATCAAGAAATTTTTTTTCTCGAATTTTGTCATTAAATTTTGACAAAAAGTCGAATTTTTTAACAATGACAAAAAATAATTTCTGACACATGAATTCCACCGTCAATTTCTCCGACTTTCCAATGGAATTACGAAAAATAATAAATTCTTAATATTTTTACTAATTTCAATTTTTTTTTTTTAATGTTGACATAAAAATTCAAACGTGTCTGTTTTACCCCACCTTTCCCCCTCTCCTACCTTTCTCCCTCTCCTCTTTTTCTCCTCCATTAATCCCATCAATTCTTAAAATACAAAAAAAATGTACATTAAATCCACGTCAGAATCAACCGCATCCAACTGTACGTTCAAATACGTTGATGGACGTCCAGGTTTTCGGGCCTACTCGATGTATTCTGGTGTTAAAAAATAGATTTTACTTTAGAATACGGTAAAGGTACGTTCGGCATCCGCAAAGATCAAAGGATTATGTTGAAAGTTCGTCAAATCCGTCGCAAAAATTTCGACTCGGGTTAACTCCCCCAGAAATTATAAGAAATTTAAGTTAAGTCGAATTAACTTTTATATGTATAATTCAGGAGTGTAGTGAAATAACAGGTTAAGTCATATAGGTTTACCATATATACTTAACCTGTTATTCCACTACACTCGTGAATTATTTTTCCAGGTTAAGTCGACATAACTTGAATTGTTTTTGAAAAATTTCCAAAAGTGAACTTAACCTGTTATGCATGTTCAAAATGAGGCCTTAAATGGTCATACTCAGCCAAATCCTTTTTGTGAGACATGTGTCCATACATTTTAAGGCAAATTCCGATAAAATTTCATTTTCGACAACAATTGACTTAACCTGTTCCTCCACTACACGGGCCCGGGTAGTGTACAGTGAATTTGACAACGTCGCAACTGAAATAACGCGACAGCGGTTCCCTCATGAAGAGACCAAAGTCGCAGGGGCAATTTAGGTGATCAGTCTAGGGCTAATAATTTGATTTCGGTTTTAATTATTGGGTAATTAGTCAAATTTTGGGGAATATAGGGCAATTTTGGTAAAAACCTCTTTTAGAGATTTTTTGAAGTTATGAAAAAGATTCTCGTCCTGAAGTCTCTCATTTTTTATATAAATTTCAACGTATTTTGGAAAAAGTACCATTTTTATTCTCAATTCCTCATTGAATTTCGATTCTCCTGTGAAATTATCTCAGAAACTAGTGAATTTAATGCAATAAAAGTTGAAATACCTTTTTTTTGTAGAGAATTTCATGGACTGCAAAGAAAATTCCTTGCAAGATTCTCAAAAAATTCAGAATTCCCGAGTGACTTAAAAAATCTTCAACTCGTGATTTCCGGACTTATTTCACTACTAAATTCGCAATTTTTTCCAATTTCTATGAAAAAAACTCTCCAATACCTTTGAATTTGTTTTTACAGTGAAACCATATAATTCATGGAATGCTGGAAAATGTATCCAATATGAAGTAAGAACCGTAGTTTCATATATTTGAAAAGTTCCTCATATTTTTATGTGACTTCATTTTACATCTACTTGTCAAAGGAGACCGTGAATCATGCCCTCAGAATTTCGTTATGTACTGGAGGTAAATAAACGAATATCAATGGAATGAGGAGAATGTAATTTTAAAAAATGAATTAAATAAAAGAGAAAAAATAAGTATTAATTGAATACTCCAATATTAATTATTTAAATTTACGAAAAAAGTGAATTTAGAAGTGAAAAATCTAAGAAAAATGCTTCATTTTTTTTACCGATTTCATTTGAGTATATCTCGGAAAGTAAGTGAGATAGAGCGATCCTGTTCAAATATTTTTTTGTACTTTTTGGAATTTCCTACAGAAAAAAAGTTTAGGAAAAAAAATGGGTATCTTCTTTACTTTCCAAGATATTCTCTGAAAACACGAAAAAATTCTGGAAAACAAACATAAGTTGATTTTTTTTATAATTAATTTTTCGAAAATATCTCAGAAACTGAGCGACATAAAATTATTTTTCATGAATCCTTTTTTGTAGATTTTTCAATTCTCTAAAAAAGATGATTGAGTCAAAAATTCGTTCTATCTCGCTTAGTTCCTGAGATATTCTCAAATAGAGGGAAGATTGACGAACAAAATAAGCAGAACGCTGTTTTTCTACGACCAGTAGTTTCCGAGATATCATCTTTTGAATGAGTAGTTCAGAAACAATGGACGAGGCCCGATAACAAATAAATGAGCGTTTGGACGTTCTTTCTGAATTTTTCATTCAAAAATCGATATCTTAATAACTACGAGTCGTAAAAAAACGGAGGTTTGCTTATTTTATTCGTTGATCTTCCCTCTAAATTTCGTTCACAGCATGTCTCGATAACTTTTGAGTAGGTTTCGAGATATTCCAATCCAAAGCCGAGTGTAAAATGGCAATTTTTCAAGAAATAAAAAGCAAAAATTATGAGGTGAAGCATGGATATTTTTCGGTCGTATTTCATGAGAACTCCTCTTTTGAATGACAATTTTCCGTAATTTTTTAAAAAATCATTTAAAAAATTTCCATATTTTTCTCTCCGTGTATTGAAAAGAAAAAATAAAAACAAAAACACAGGCTACCCCCACCACCCGGAGAGCGACCCGACGGCAGCAGCAAAAATTTCTCCTTCCCCCCACTACTCTACTACCACGTTCCCCTCAAAGCCTTACACTCGTTTCGTGACGCGAGAAAAAAGTTGGTACCCCCCAAAAGAAGTTTCACTTCAAAAACTAAAAGAAAACGATAAAAATTCACTGAAAGCTCGGTTTTCTCACTAAATCATGTTTCGAAAATCATACATTTGTTGTCATTGTGCTCCAGTCTTGTTCGTTTATTTATTTGTAATCGTGTAGTTTATTCGATAATTCATTTAATTGTTTGACACGACTTGTTGCAATGAAGAGTTCTAAAGAATGTTCATGGCTCCATATTATGGAAAGTAATTTCAAATCGACGAACCATCAATAATGTCAAGAGCCTAAAGAGGCTGGAATTGTCCAGCCAAACGTCCCGAATTGACAATAGTTGATGTTGTTAATAATTTTGAACTATCCCCATGAGAAATTCCAAGACTGATTTCGAGAATATCTCAGAAACTAAACGAGATAGAGCGATTTTGCCTCGAGACTTCCTTGAAAGCTTTTTGAATTCTCCATAAAAACGCCTAAAATCGAACTCACTCTATCTCGTTAATTTTCCGAAATATTCACCATTCAATTATTTTCATGTAAAAAATCATTTGAAAAAAAAAGAATGAATTCTCACGTAATCTTCACTACTAGCAGAATAATAATAATAATAATAATGAATAATAACGTCACATGCAGGAAAAACCGGAGCTTCCGTTCGCCATTCCACTCGTGTCACCTCATAGTAAAGAAAAAAAGGCACAAAAATATTTGAGAAAAATAATTTAACTTAAATTTTTCCACATTTTTCTTCACAATTTCCGAATGAAATTTTCTTCATTTTTTTTTTCTCCATAAAACTTACAAATGAAAGTATAAGAATTTAAAATGAGAAAATATTCACCGATGGTCGCTGCGTGATTTTACAACGGTGTTTGCATGGCAAAGTGGTTGCGAAAGATTGGATTTTTCAACGAGAAATAAAAAATAGTAAAAGATAAAAAAAAGAGTGAAAAACGAAGGTAAAATCAAACGAGTGAGAGGATAGAGCGCGAGAGTCAAGCCGAGATAGTGCCAGTGGTGAATGATCCAATATGCTTAAGTGGATTTCAGATCGACCCACCCTTTTTACGAAGCAGCCGTCCACTATTCCTCTTTCACCCCCTCCGCTCCTCTCCGCCCTCCTTTCGTCACTTTGCCGATAACTGAACAGTAATGCCCTCTATCCGCAGTTCATCATTCCGAATGGTTTGTGATGAAACTCAAACAAATAGGAAAGTGGAAAAATAATGAAAAAATAATTAAAAAATGAAAAAAAAGGATCAAAAACGGATGGATAATAGTATTGCTTTCGAACTGATATAGCTTTCCCTGCTAATACTCTAGCAGTATGCTTCTGAATGGAAGTGATACAACTTTTTTGGAACCATCATTAAAATATCAAATTTTGAAGAAATTCATTAAAACGCCAATAACTTGAGAACTAATCATGCAAATAAGCTCAAAATTAACAGGCATCTAACTGATACAACTCTAGAGACAATATATGAGTATAAATAACAGTTGAATAGTTTCTAGAAATTCCATTAAAAACTGATTTCCAAAGAATGGACATATCTCAAGAAGTGCTAATCAGATTCTCTGCAAATAAAGCTTAAAAAATAGAGTTTGTCGAGACGAAGTTTTCCACAGAATCTGAAATTTTTCTATGAAACCGTTTTGCTGTAATTGAGACTTGTATGCACACACAGACATGCTCTAAAAATATGATTTTCTCTCTATTAAGATCATTTTAAGTATCTTCTATTAAAAAAAATACAATCGAAAAATTCTGATGATTACATAGCTTCCATTCCGAAGCAAGATAAAAAGAAATTGATAGAAAATTATTTAAAAAATATTAAAAATAAAAGGCAAAAAATGAAGTTCATCCGAGATTATCGATCCTCTACTTCAATTGAGTGTGTTCACTATAAAAAAAAATATATATATTTTTATGGGGAATATTACGAGGCTTCTGCACGAGAATAAAAAAATAAAAATAAAGTGCACCGAGTTTTAATTAACTTCAAACATTTGCTCTCTTTCTCTTTCTTGCTTGGGCACCCGTCCACTAACTTTATTAATTAAATTTTCGAAATAAATTGAATGGGAGGAAAAAAAGATAATGAGATGATAATAATTGTGAGTTTTCTTCTGTGAAAATGTTTTTTTTCTTGTTAAAAGTTTGTGAATTTTTTTTTTTTGTAATGGAAAAATTGTGGGATTATCATTATGAAAATATTTTATTGGAGTTCAGTAGTAAAAAGATGAAAAAAGAGTACTTGAAGAAATTCTCTTTCAATTATTCTGTTAACAATGCAGCTCAAGAGAATTCGACAAGAAAGCTTTTTATAGAGAATTTTATGGGCAACAAAAAAGATTTCTTGATACATTCTCGTCAATTTCATTGTTTTCAAGATATTTTGAGAATAATCTTAAGAAATCGAGTAACTGAGAGATTTTTTTCGCTTTTCTTGAGAATATCTTGCTAAAATAAGCGAGATACGGTGAATTTGCTTGAATTCTTCTCAGAAGCTCTTCAAATCCTCTACAGAAAAGGATTGAAATGAAGAAAGAACGTATCTCCATTAGTTTCTGAAACACTCTTTGAAAAAAGAGGAGAAAAAACTCGATTCGTCTTGTTTTACTTTTTCTACTGAATTTTTATGGGGCGATTATTCCATCACAGCTTTGATCTGATTTTCTTCTACTATAAGATGCGCAGCTAGGTGCAAAACACTACTACTTCATGGAGTGAACTGTTTTTCATTATGATATTTGCAGATTTCATAATGAAAAAAATATTTTTCCTTCATTATATATATGATATTGTATATACACAGGGTGTTTGGTAAAAAGTGTATTTCCTTGTACCCAGTGATAGAAGATGGCTAAAGAAGCATAGAAGAAATTGAAAAAAAAATGATCACTTGAACAAATTTGAATTATTGAAGATTAATATCAGCCTATGAAAGCATGTCATTTTACCGCCAAAATCCAAATGGGGGTAAGAAAGAAATATGTAGCAACATCACAATTCAAAGAACGCGAGTAGACTGTTTAAGAATACCAATGTTTGGATCACTGCAAAAACTAATGTTTCACAGATGACTTATTGTAAGATATCAGTTAGAGAAAAATATCTCAAAATTGAAAGTATCTTGAAGCTGGGTAACTAAAGTGGAAAACGTTCGAAATTGGGAAACTGTACATGTTTTAGAAAGTGACAAGACATTATGTTGTATCTCAAGAATTAAGATGAATATATTCAGCTTAATCGATTTTTTTCCACTCTCCAGTCTCCAGAAATTCATTCAATTCAGTTTCTATTCTATGACAGAACACGTATACATTTATAGGTTATGTCAGTGAAAAATAAGACATTTTGACAGATTCAAACATTCAGAGATAACTAAATTGTCAATATCAAAAAAATCTTCAAAATGTTTTAAAAGTCCCTACGAAAGTGTCTCAATGTCGAACATTAGTTTTTACAGTGATACCATTTGAAAATGCGATGAGTATACTGCACGCGTACGGCAAGTCTACGGCCTGCAAACGGCACAGATACGGCTTCCAGGTGGCAGATCGGAGGTTATGCACGTTAAGTGTACTACACTCATTCATGTTCTGTCATGACAATGCTGCCACATTTATTCGTCTATCCCCCCCCCCCCCCCCCACTCAGATTCCAGCGGTAAAATGACATGCATTGATAGACTGTATTAATATCATCAATAATTCAAATTTCTTTGAACAATTTTTTTTTTCAATTTTCCTATGCTTCTTTGAGTATTTGCTACCACTAGCTGAAAGGAAATACACTTTTTACGAAACACCCTGTATACCTCTATTTATCATATAAATATTCCACACTGACCTTCCTTCGGCGAATTATTTTACGTGAAAAAAAAAATTTCTTCATTATATATTATGTTATATATTATATACATACCTATATTTATATGATGAAAATCATCTGCATGCAGGAATTACCAACTGAGCACTTGTTACATTCATTACAACAGATTTCCTCTTACGAGTGTGATATTATGACGTTCGTTTTATAAGAAATGACTATGTGGAGTGTCAATGACAACGTCCAAGTGGATAATGACGAGTGCACTCAGACAACATACCCATTATTCAACAGAATAACAAAGTATTTGCATTGAAGTGTTTATTTTTACCGGAAAAGTAGGAGTCTTTTGATTTTTCATGCACAAGAGCTGAAATCGTTTTATTTTCATGATATTCAGTATGAAAATTGTTCGAAATCAGGGGAAATTTTTGAGATTTGACGTTTCTGATGATTTCATTGAAGAGCTGAAGACTTATTTAACGTTAGAAAACATATCGTCACCTTAGAAACAAAGGGGCGTGAGTACTGTGTATAAGCCCCTTTGTTTCTAAGATGACGATATGTCAGAATCTATTCGTGATAATTTTCCGGAAAACTCGACTTTTTCAAAGAAAAGTTGGAAAAAATTGAAAAATTTCACTTTTTCGGGGATATTTTCAATTCTATTGGTCGTAGCGATATGGGACCGATGTTAAATGAAAGGTGAGACCATGCGCTATTAATTTATGGGCGTTTCGAGTGAAAATTATCGATTTTTGAAGATGATATCGTGGAAAAACTAATTTTCATAAAATGAGCTGTGTCACTAAAAAATCGAGGAAAAAATTTCAAGATCACATGAATTAATGGGAAATAATCTAATCTTCCATTCAAGATCGGTCATAAATCGCTGCGACAGATGGAACTCGAGGTATTCTTGGAAAAGTGAGAATTTTTAAAAATGCAAAGGTTTTTATTCGCAACTCATAGCCAAAAGAATAGAATTTGAAGAAAAAAAATTGAAAAATCAATTCTGACACATGTTTTCTACCGGAAATTCTGTCAGCTCTTAAATGGAATGGTTTGAAAAAATTCTATCAGAAGCCGTTCCATCAGAATCTCAATTTCCCCTATACTGCGAATATCTTTGAAAATCTTTTAAAAAATGGAGCTAAAAAAACATTTCAAGAGCCACTTCTGTAGAAAATTTAATAACTAGACCAAAAAAAAGTCCCTCATTAAATTCCCATAAGGACGATAGTTTTTTCGATAATCTCAAAATAATCTAAAATCTGAAAAAAAAAGAAAAACTTAAAAAAATTTTGAAATTCAGAAAATCTAAGAATAAAAAAAACTCAATAATTTGAAAAATTAAATTCACTAGCTTCTTCCGATCAGAATAGTAATATTTAATTCCCCCTCCCATCCATTTCGCCTTAATTACAACATCCCCATTTTCCTCCTCCCCCTGCCCCTCCCCCTTAAAAAAAAGAAATCCCAACAAAAATTGACTTAACTTAGTAACAAAAAATTTCCAACTTCTGTCTTTCATATATTAGCATTTTCCCGGAGTACCAACGGAAGTTAAATTTTTGTCGCTCTGCAAAAAGAAAAAAACCCCCTTAAAAAAAAAGTTTGAAATGAAGTTGATGACGTAGTGAAATTTAGTCTGTAAACTCGTTGGAGACGTTTCACGCTGGAGTAAATTCTCTCTTCGGGCATGAGTGTTGGAAAATACAGGATGAAAAATGTAGCGATGAAATTTAATTTTTTTTTTTCATGTATAATTTTCCATGACAGGAAGTGCAGGCGAAAGAGAATGAGAGAGAGAGAGAGAGAGAGAGAGAGAGAGAGAGAGAAAAAAAAGCGAAGCCCTGAGAAGAGAGAATCTACTGAGTTAGTATCCACTACCTGAATTCCATGGCTTGATGGTAGGCGAGAGTGCACCTCCGGGGACACACGATGTATACTCCTCTTCCACCCTACCCCCCCCCCCCCTCTTTCCGTGCTTCGTGAGTTGGATATAGTTGCATCATCCCCGATGATGGTGTATCCTGTTCTTGTAAGGGTACACCACAATGGAGTAATCCAAGCTGTCTCATGCAGTTCCGAGCACAGTAAAGGGATATAAAGGGACTCAGGCAGCTTGAGAGAGAAAAGGGGTGGGATGAGGGAGGGGGGGGGGGGTGTGTGCGGTGGGGTGATCAGCATTGGGATCGAATGACACGTCTCTTCCGGATTTTCAAGACTGCAGACTGTAATTTTAGATAACGTAAATTTTCAGCTGTCGATGGGTTTATTGCTATTGATTATTCTGGGTTCTTTTTTGTTTATCATTGTTGAGGAGAAAGGAAGAATATTTTAGGGGTAATGGAGATTTAGCTGGCGGAGGTGAGGGTGGGTTTGGAATAACATGAAAAATAGGAGGTATTAGGAAATTTCAAATTCTTTTGATGAGAGTGTGAAAATTGATTTTTTTCTCATAAATTTACAAGAAAGAAATTGAATTAACAAAAGGTAGAATTAGAGAATTTGGGAGGGAACGAAAAAAGGGAATTTGCGATTTTAGAGTCACTGAGTTACAAATTGAAATGAAAACGTGGAAATTAGAGGGAATTGAAGTGGAAAGATTGAAATAAAAATTTAAGTGGCGAAGAGGTAAAATTAGAAGAATATGAAATTTTCAGAGAAATTTATTTCATTCTATTACTTTTTTTCAGTTAATATCTCTAAGGTGCATGTAAGAGAGATGAAGCGATTCTGCTAGTGAAAAATTGATATTTTTTTTGCGATCTTTTTATAAGAATATCTCAAGAGCTAATGGAGATATCCCTTTCGTGCTTCAATGTTTTAGTTATAGAAAAGTGGAAAAACCATAAAGAGGGTCCAGGACGAAAAAATCGTCCTATCTCATTTAGTTTCCGAAATATTTTAGAAAAACTGATAATGGAATAAAATGAATCTGTCTGACAATTTTATGACCATAATTAAATGATTCCATTTTTTCCAAGAATATCTTGGGAACTAAGTGAGATAGAGCGATTTTAATCTGATCCTTGGTTATAGCTCTTACAATTCTCTACAAAATGAAGAGTGAAGTTGCTCTATCTCGCTTACTTTCCGAGATATTCTCATGAAATAAAAAAAAACTAGGGTGAAATCGCTCTATCTCACTTAACTTCCGAAATATCCTTACAAAAAGATCGGAAAACTATTTTCAACTTTTTTACAATTTCACCAAATAAATGAAAATAACTCAAAACAAGCAGGCGTTGGTCGCTGCGTTAGTCGCTATTCCTTCAACATTATCCTTCAAATCGCTATTTCTTCCCTGCAATTTCTGCTAATGAATTAGCAGAATGCTTCCGAATTGTTCTCTCTGAATTTTCTCTTTTATATTTCTTTCTTTTCGTGTTATAATGCATTGGAATATAAGATGAAATGATTGGGATTTATTAAATTCAATTATTTTCAAATTATACAAAATTTTACATAAAAGTTCACTTTTTCATTCGGAATGTTCCCTTTTTGGTACAGTTTCTGATTGTCCTACGAAGATGAGTAGGGGCTTATTTTGAAGAGAAAAATGTGTTCTTTCAGAAAACAAAATAATAAATAGGGGTGTTCATTCAAAAAAAACGAAAAAAATTGCTTTTTTTTTTTTTTTTTTGAAATATTGAGAAAAAAATACATTTTTCAATGTAATAAACGGAGAACTTCATCTAAAAATTCTAAAAATTGAGGCTTTGTTCAGCTCATAAACACGAATCATTTGAGCTCCGTCCCGATGGAATCGGATGAGTAGTTTGGAAGATACAGCCGATTTTCGGAAAAACTTCAATGCAAAATATCTCGAGAACCGTTCAGCCGATATGCCTCAGATCCAATCCCAACCATCTTCATCAGAAACTACATGTACAGAAAACATTTGGAGTTTTTAAGTCAATTATTCATTGAGCTATCGTCGTAAAACCGAGTTTTTGAAAAAAAAAGCACAAAAAAATTAATAAACAATAGAATAATGGGATTAAATTCATAAAAATTTGCCAAAAGTTAGATATTATGGTTGTAAATCTTGAGTAAAATTTTGGATGGAATTCGTCTCACGCGAATTGAGAAATTTTGAAACATTCGATTTTCAAAAAATTGCTATATCTCAAAAACCATTGAACCGATCTTGCTGAAATTTTTATGGAATATACACTTCATCAAAACTGATATCTTGCCGAAATTTTAGATTTTTATCTCTCACCGTTCTTAAGTAATAGAGAGTCGTAAAGTCTTACATACCGACACACATACATACATGTCTACTTTTTTTCTCATTATGATTCCTTGACGTTTTGCATCATTTTGAGTCGTTTCCAATGAAAATTGTCATTTCGAAAAAAATTGCGAAAACAAAGCTTTCATTTGGAAGCGAAAATTGCGAAATTCCATAAATATTTTTTCTGTACACAGGGACGAAAGTGAGACTTTCGGCCCTCGCTGCGCTCGGGCGTAAGCTCACTTCCGTCCCAGTGTGCAGAAAAATAGTATACACACCTTGGGCAGTAAGTAAGGAAGCCTCAGAGCACATGTTTGTTGACCTCGGCTTCGCCTCGGCCAACAATTACATGTGCTCTGAGACATTTCTTACATTACTGCCCTAGGCATGTAATATACTATTGTTCTTCTTGAAATAAACTGTGAAAATGCAATTAGATATTATTTAACAATAATGCACTTGATCTTGAAAGCACAAGAATCGTGCAACATTCTGATTAAACCAGATTTTTTCGAAAAACCGCAATTCTCAAATGTCATCGAAATGATATTATCTCAGTATATAATTTTTCATTGAGTTTTCACGGCACGTGCTTTCAATTTCACAAGTGGAAGAATTCTCCCAGTGCGGAGATCGCATGACTCCACGAGCGAATGCAGTTGAAATATGATCTTTTATTAAAAACCACAGTAAACCCAATTGGTGAGATGGTTTCATCACATACTTTGTAAAATTCATCCAATTCTCACGTACCTCCAACAAATTCATCCACTGCCATCAACTGCTTCATTCCGCGAATTTTTCTGGTGAAAAAATCCTTTTATAAATTTTTTTCATTGCTTCAATTTCACTTTTACTTCATTTTTTTCTGAAATTCCTCGGAATTTAATGCAGATGGAAGAATTATTATGGGATTCATTCTTTATAGGCGAAAGAGAAAGCTACAAAAGAGATTAATATAAAAATGCCTCTCTTTCCAGATATTTCATGATATTTGTATACAAACGTAAAATTTAAGGGAAAAAAACATTTTTCTTATGTTTTTGTGAATTATTTCAGAATATAAAAGACGTGGGAAACTTTGGATAATTTCCCTTTTATACACGAAAATAAGGATTAAAAAATAGATTACCATGGAAAGTCTCTCATCGGCCTCGGATTTTGAGATATTTCCAGAAAACTCGAAACCAGATAGCCAAAGGCGAAAAATTCAAATGAGTTCTAAAAACGAGGTCGATGTTTTTTTTTTTAATATCTCGAGAACGAAGCGAGATAGAGTGATTTCATTAAGATCTTTTTGCTTCCGCAAAGAAGCTAGGTAATCGTAATTTTTTTTGAGTTTGAGATTTTATCATAATATGACTGCAAATGGCCCAAAACCTCAAGAACCACCGTTTTTGAAAAATGTCAGAGCGTGTGTATGTGGGTATGCGTGTTTGTGTATGCGATGGTGCATTACCCATGTAGGGTTTCCCGACATCCACAGGGTGGCCAATGTTCGGGCTATATTATTTTATACGATTTTGGGCTGTCGATCAAAGGCCAAAGTACGAAATAATATCGGGGCGTCGATATTGGTTCCGCTAATAAGCCCGATATTCTTCCCAACGTCGAGCCCTGTATATTGGGATGGTGAGTTAGATCGTAACTCGGTTCTATATCGAGTAGCCGAATATCGGGGAACCTATATCTATCCGAAATGGCACGTAATTCGCGTAACCGAAGTTCGGCTGCTCTACTTCTGACGAAAATATTTCCAACAATAAGTTGATAATTTTTCTTTTTGATTAATTGTCATATTTTTTTATTTTCCAACATAACGATTGAAAAATCACGCCATAATTGATTTTCCTTCAATTATTCTTCTTGCTAATGATTAATTCGTGAACTAAATTTAAAAAAATATAAAAACAATAAATAAATGTAAAATAGAATAGATATAAAGATTGATCAAGAAAAAAATCTTCTCTTTCTGCCATCAAGTGATTCGATCATCAAAAGAGGAAAAAATAATACTGAAACAAAACTTTAATTTTCAAAAATAGGGGAATTTTCTGTAAAAAAATGAATATTCCATTACGAGAAATATGTAGTTTTGTTCTTCGGTTCTTACTTCATTTTTATTATATTCCTCTTAATAAAGATAGCCATATAAACAATATAAATATCGATATGAATTTAGATCAAATGATTTTTAGATTCATATAGACAGTACGATTCTGTCAAAGTCGAATAGAGTGATGGTCCAGTCGGCAGCGCGCAAGTTTCATCATCCGACAATCGAGGGTTCAAAACCGCCTGTGGGAACTAAAATTTGTAATGATAAAAATGACTTTGAAATGATTAACATTGAAATATAAATGATAAAAATATAAAATTACGAAATCTTAGAAAAAAAAAATGATAATTTTCCTTTTATTTTATGTTTAAAATTTGTTTTTATATTATTGAGCGTCTGTCGAGTTCGATATCGGACTCGATGTTGGGCGTATATCGTAGCGCTAAGTCGAAATTCGTCACATCAAATTTAGCCCGATGTAGGGCCGAACTCAAAACCCTATATCGGGTCGAAATCGGATGCGATGTACGCCCTATTTAGTTTTCGACTTCGGCCCGCTGTGACATGCCATTGTTGGCTCGAAATTCGCACCAATATAGTTCCCCTATATCGAAACTCGGCAATTCGACATCGCCCCGAATTGCGGCCAATTTCGGTTTCCTACATGGGTTTTCCGCTTTACTGTGAAACAGGGCTAGCTAACGATCTGAAAATTCAACTGTATGTTTGTCATGCGTGCTCCAAGCTCTCACCAAAATTTTAGCTGAATCGGCCGAATTGTTTCTGGATAAAACGAAAATGTCGAAATATCGTTTTTTCGGCTTTTCTTGATGAAAAATAAAATTCCAGCGTCCACTCTCAGCGAGGAGATGCGCGATTATGAGCTGCATCTTTGATCCCTGGAGTGGCACGAGCTCAGATTTTTAGTTTATCCAGTATAAGACTTTCGAGAAGTTTTCCGTAAAAATCTTGATACTTTCATAACTTAATGAATAATTGAGCTAGAGACCTCAAATTTTATGAAGTCCTACATCTGATGAGCACAAAGTTTGGTATTGGAACTGAGCGGAATCGGTCCAGTAGTTTCTTAGATATTAGCATAGAATTTACTGCAAAAGCAAGCTATATCTTCAAGACTATTCAATTGATCATCTTTGGGATGAGTTTAACCGTCTGAGGCCTATTTTGCTTTCCCCATTCGTTGCACAGATCTATGATGGTAGATTTAAAATTAAAAAATCCATTTGGAAGCTTTCTGTCAATCGCATTGGCAGAAGCTTAAGTGTACGATGTTCAAATTATGCACAAGTACTAAGGCTCCTGCTTATTTGTAAGTACAATTTCAAGAGCTACAGAGAAAAATTTGAGCGGAATCCCTCTACCTTACTCAGATTCTGGAATACTATAAAAAATATTCGGTGAAAAAATGGAAAATGTGAAACAGGAAAAATCCATTTTTTGTCATTCGTTTTTTATGAATATATCTTGGAAGCTAAGTGAAATGGTGTCATTATGCTAAAATCCTTTTTTTTGGACAGAATTCCGTGAGCTGTAAGAACGTTCATGGAAAATCGTCCTATCTCGCTTAATTTCCCGAGATATTTTCACTTTTAATACCCCGAGTGCTTGAAAATTAGTGGGTATTTCTCGAAAGTTTTGTTGCTTAGCAACACGTGCGTGAAGTTTGGCATTAACAAAATTCCGAGCGCTCGCGTGTGAGCGATTTTGGGTCTGGGGTAGCGGATAAACTTGAGGAAAATACCTAATTTATTTTCAAGCATGAGGGGTATTCGGGGGACTATTCTTTTAGGTCTAATTTGGTGGATGGATGCACGAATTTGCCATTTTTCTGGATAAAGTCGGTTGGAATTTGTTGAAAAACTTTTGTTTGCTGTTTAGCAACAGCCGTGGTATTACCAAAAATCATCGAAATAATACACATCACATGATGTCAAATTGCCACCCTTGCTCCTATTGTTCGAAATCGTGATTGAAATAATAATCAAAATTTTTTTTCAAATTCTCAAATTTTTATCAAATGCCATTTCTACTCAAGATATTTTTTGTAGAGAATTCGAAAAGCCACACAAAAAGGCTGAGGGCAGAAAGAGCGTATTCCTATTAATTTCCAAGACATTCTAAAAAAACAAAAAAAAATTACGAAAAATCGGCCTTTTCCTCTTTACTCCTGACCCCCACAACAAAAGTACCCAGCCATGCGTTAAATTGTCACCCATAGAGCACAAAAGGAGTGAAAAAGACTCGCGAATGAGTGGTAACTCTCCCAGAGCATGAAACCAGAGACATCAAAAAAAAATAAAGAAAAGAAAATAATAAAATACGAATAAAATTGTAGACAAAAGAATGAAATGTTCACTTGGGATATCATACAATGGAGTTTTGTGTCTAGGAATAATTAAATTTTCAGTGTCTCTCGTCTCCGTGAAAAGTCCCCATTGGCCCTTGGCTTGAATACAGAAGAATACCCCAGTATTTTCATGTCAAAAAAGCATGAAAAAAAAAAAAGAATGAAAAATGATGAATTTTTATTCTATGAGACTTGGGATTTTGTCAGGCTTGTGACATAGTTGGATGCAAATTTAAGACGCCACAGTGTCGTCGAGTTTGGCCCTGACGCTTCTTGTCTGGCTTGCATGTACTTTCGGTCTATTAGATATTCAAAGACACCAACGTTGGGTTACAAGAAAGTAAGAAAATAGGCGGTGGGGAGTGTGGCAAGGTGGAGAGATGGAGTGGGGGGAGGGGGTGAGGGGGAGCGTGATACTAGAGAGGTTGAGGAAATAGAGAGACAATGGAGAAGTGAGAAGGGGCTGGTTGAGAGACACATTGCTGGCAACGTTCATGGAATTTCACGCGAGGTACAAATGCACGTGGTAAATGTGGAATGTATTTTATGCGCAAGTCTATTTGTGACTCAACTAAATGCGGTGATTACTACTCTGGAAGGAACTCACGTAGTTGCACGCACGAATTGTCCTGGTAGTTTATCATCACTTGTTGCTTTTTTCTGGGGAGTTTTTTTATGTTTTTCTCTTGTTTTTTGAGAATATCCTTCATTCTTCCTTTCTTCCATCCTTCCTCTATTGAAGTATAGATTCCAGGTTTAATGACCTATCAATATCATTTTCACAGTTTTAAAGAGGACCAGGAAGTTCGGTTTTGGTTTGGACCAGATTGAACTTAGCCGCATAAGATTATATATTTCCTTCTAGAAATCTCAGATTACAATTTTGAAATTCATCTGGAGTTTTTGGCGTGAAGAGTTATATTTTAAATACATGGAGCAAGGAATTGAATATTTTACCTGAACGTGATGAAGCAATTATCAGATCCTTCCCGAAGAATTGCGCAAAATGGAAAATCGTGGCATTAATGACGCCTTTGCGATGCATTAGCAAAAAGACTCACATTTTCCGAAATTCCTCTGGAAGTATTTTTCCTACCTCACGCTTCGACAATATATTCAATTCCTTATTCCACGCACTCCAAATCCAAATTCTCACTTCAGAAACGTCAAACGCATTCATAATAGTCACTTTGACATTTCTGAATGGAAACATATATAGTCTTATGTGGCTTAATTCAGTCTGGTCGAAACCGGGACAGAACTTTCTGGCCCTCGTTATAAATTATACATTTGCCGTTACAGTAACGATATAATAATCATTACTCTCTGGAAATTAATGAGTACGAGATAAAAAATGAATGAAAAATTTCAATAACTACATATACATAATAACATTATTGAGCATAATAATATGAAATACAAACCATAAATGAGAAGAACTAAACTAAAATTCTGAAAAATTACATTTTGTTTTTATTATGTTGCCTCCAGACCAATTTAGCTCCATTTGACATAGAATGATCACATTTAATATAATAAATGAAGTACAGTCTAGATGGGAAAATTTTAATGGAAGATTCCACCAATTCTTCAGTCATTAAATTTTCGAAGCAAAGTTTACTGGCAATTTTTTTCTGATATAATTATATCTCATTATATATTGTTGATCTTTATTAAATAATAACAACTCCCAATAAATTAAATGGGCGATTTATTGATACCAGAGAACTTTTGATGTTTACAGGTCGATGTTTTTCTCTCCCGTGACATTTTTCTCATAATAATAAAAGAAGTTCGTTGCTACGGCACATCTTCTATCTTCTTTTAATAAAAATTAATATTGGAGAAGGGATACGCTACAATATATTCTGATCAGATCTACAAACATATTTGCCTATATCTTCACAGATACGACATCATGTGTGCGGAGATATGACGGCGGATTCAATTTTATCTAATTAGATAGAATTATATCAAAAAAAATTTCTGGGTTACGAAATATTTTAAATGAGTTCGTACTCGTATACTCGAAAACTAATTGAGATACGCCCTTTTCATTGATTTATTTATTCAATAACAGCCCAATAGCCAAAACCAATAACAGGGTTGGGTGTGATGTATACATATGGAGTAACAAATAAGCGAATGGTTAGGTTCATGTCAATAGCTTATGAGAATAATGCACAGATATGGCTTAGCACTAAGTGGCATACGTGACTAGTTTAAAAGCTTCACATGGCAGATTTCAATACAGTAATACATTTCGTAATTAGCGAGTTCAGACTATCAGTAATGATATTCACTTCACGAAAAATTTAATCTCCCCCATTTCAAGATTTCCGGTGAAGTCTCAAATTATTTGAGATTAAACTAATTTTTTGTTTTTTTCTTTCCTGAAGTGACTTAAAAATAAAGTTTATGCATGTCCCACTCTGGTAGATAGGAGACTTTTTATCTGAGTCTTTTTTTGTAGCTCTCAAAATTGTCTACAAAAGGGAAGAGGATGAGGACACTCCATCTCGCTTAAGTCTCGAGATACTTTTGAAAAACAGAAAATGGGAGACTTTTTTATTTTTTTTCGACAAATTTTCTATCATTACAATTTTCTGTAATTTTTTCTTATTTCGGAAACTAATGGAGATACGCCCTTCCTATATGAATATATATCTTGGAAACAAAGCGAGATAGGGCACATTTTTTTGAATCCTTTTTTTGCAGCTCTTAAAATTCACAAAACAACAAAAGAGAATCCCTGCAGAATTGCGTTATCTTGCGTATTTTCTTAAATATTGAGAAAAAAAAGAAATGTTGAATTTCGTCGTGATGAGGGCGTAAGTGGTACACATTTCTCATCTTTTTACGCCCTTTTCACTCTAGGACCACTACTTTTTTTTGAGGTCAAAATTTTTTTCTCATTTTGTGTTAACGATTTGATTCAACAAATCATTTTGTATCAAACGATTATCGAGTCACATCGAAAACCGCCTCGATGCTAAACTCCCCCTCACACTCAACCTCCCCCTCTTTCCCCACTTTTCTATCCATCTCTCTCTCTCTTTCTGTGCACAGACCCTCACCCGATACGTTTGTGTACGATGGGCATCGATTTCACTGGGAGTTCTCTTGTTTGCACACATCCCAGAAACGTACGTGCTTCTATCGAAGTGAGTATTATATATTCGGGTGAGTGAGCATTTCAAACGGAGGCATTGAGTGAAAGTTATTTGATGTACGACGATGCTTCTGGAATTTTTCAACTCAATCTTATTTATTTTATTAAAAGACTGATTTTTCTCGGCGAAAGAGGTGATAGAGTTTGCAGAATTTCGGATGAAGGATTGAGAAATGCAGTAGCTTTTGCTCGAGCTTTGGAAGAATTTGAAGAATTAGGTGAAGCTTCTGTATTGTTGTTGGACATTCTTTGGCGAATATTTGTGAAATGAATCAGTTCAGGAGGAATTTACAGGATAGATAAATGTTTATTATGACTGCAGTCTTGAAAGTCCATATACAAATAAAGGCAACAAAAAACGAAAATGTACATTCATTCGGAAGTTGAACGGTATTAAAGAAAAAATGATACTGAAAATCGCAGACATTTGACAATTGTTATATTAGTCTTTTTGTTATTCTCAACCAATGAATTATTTGCAAAGCCTATGAGTGCACATTTTTTAAATATTATTCTTTTGATAATTTTTTCTTTAAAAGAAATCAAGAAAAATTGTCAGATGCATGTTAATTTCATCGTCATCAATAAAAATTATTAAAATTTAAAAAAATTCATAAAAATATACTAATAAAAATATGAATGCGAGGGAAAAAATCAAATTTGAACCTGCAATTCTATTGGACATTAAATAATTGAATGAATTTTCTTTGAAAGTAGATAAAAAACATTCCATAAGGAAGAAGCCATGACAATGAACGATCTCTGATACATGTCCATTCTAGCAGAAGTAACCTGTAGTGTATCCGTTCTATTATGTCTTCTATCCCGTATGAAAAAACCATATACTAGAAAAAATACATGCAAAATTTTTTTTTCATATATGACTATGTATGGAATAATATATAAATTATTATATTGAATTATGGGGGATCAGGTTGGGCAGTTACTTAACTTTGCTAGGCTTACCAACCTTCTCGAACCCTGGAACCAGGGTGGTCGCCACTAGGCGGGCGTATAATAGTTTATACTCTATATGCCCTTTCGGCCACCAAACACTATATCATACATCATCATACATCATATATTGAATTATGGCGAGAAATTCCTTTAATAGTATATTTTTCATCATATATTTATAATATATATTGATTATATTTGAACCTATATCTTTTATGATATCGAACAGTTATGAAAGTTAATGTATCGTTTCCCATACATTGTATCATATCGATGGCAGAATAAGAGAACAGCGTATCACTTATACTTATATTCAGCTGATACGTCAATCTGTCATTTAGTCATCCATACATCTCTTACGCCATAAAAAGGTATTCTTGCACTGTTTTCATATAACTCATATTCAATGAGATACGAGCATTCAAAGCTGGAAAGAAATAACCATCTACTGCGTTTTTTCGAAAAAAAAAATGGTCGTGAAATTTAAAAAAAAAAAAAAATTTGTTTTTGCTCTTGTGAGAAATGAATTCATTTGAGTATTCCCGATATATTTAAAAACAAACCAAATCAAAAAACATCCAGAGAGTGAGTGAAGGTTAATGGACGGAATTTTGTGAGAAAATAGATTGAATATTCGAAATATTAAATACTACATAGGCATTCGAATTTTCTAGATTATACACTAAAGGGAAAAAAATATTTTCTAGAAATAAAAATAATTTTGAGACAAAACTTCATTCTTATTTGCGATGAACTATATAAGGGAAGTAGAGGATTTAATTGAGAAAAGTTCATACCTAGCTCTCAATATTAATTTTTTTCTTCGTTCGAAATTACACCAGATCAGTACTCGTTTTTCGTTATTATATGTTTCTAACTTATAACGATAAATGAATAATTATTTGTCCAAGTCTCCCTCCTGCCTTACTTCAATCTCAATTATATTTGCCATTAATATTTTCACGTGGGATTTTCGTGAAATAATAATGTATTTGCACGAATTATGGAATTTGCGTCCAAACATAGCCCAATTTGACTCAAAACTGGAATATATTTTTCACCAACCATTCTCTAGAAGGCTTATCTTATTGATTGCTGTAAAATCATTCGAATTCATCTTAAATAGGCATAAAAATTCGTCCAAAACTGAATTGCTGAACCGGAAAAGATCCACCCGCAAACCATTTCCCGATTGAACATGAACTATATAATATTCCTAAAAAAAAAAAATTTCTCTCAGTGTATATTGTCTTATATATTTTGAGGAATGAAATAAATTTTATGAAATATTATCATTAAGATCTGTATATTAAAAAAATATATTCAATATCACGTATTTTTATGTATTTTTGGATATATTTTTCCACCCTGTGGCTTTTCCATACGAGTAGAGATGGGCAATGACGGTCATTTTTTCACCGACGTCATATGACCAAAAAATAACCGTCTTGTGACGGTCACATGACGTCACAAAATTTTTAATGGAAAATAACGGTCACAATTAAATTTATGGTTGTCAAGGAATGGAAAATGAATGAGATGGTAAAATACATCTATATAGGATGTAAAATGACCGTCATTAAATTTCTTCAATTTGTGACGGTCATTTTTTTCAGTCAATTTTGAAAATCAGTAACTATTCAATACTTTTGATTGCAATATGAATTTTTCATCCTTTAATTCAAACGGGTTTCAATTGAGTCTTTCATTTCTAAATTTATTTACTTTTGTCAAGGAATGAAAAATGATTGATGGTAAAACATCTATATAGATGTAAAATGACCGTCATCAAATTTCTTCAATTTGTGACGGTCATAATTTATTTTCCTTTTATGACCATCATTCAGTGAAATTTTGTGACCGAATTCTGTCACGGTCACAACTACTCCTTGACGTGACATGACATGACCGTCATATGACCGTTTTGTGACGCGTCATGTGACGGCCGCCCATCTCTACATACGAGATATGAGCTAGATGATGACTTAACTCTCTGAGGGCCATCATTTTCTGGCGTCCTGGACCGGTCCACTCTGGGTGTACAACAGCCCACAACTTCTTTGACTTCTATCACACGTTTCGAACAAGAAATTCTAACTCACAAGCAGCGAAATCGAAGAGTTATACTCTCAGAAATAAGATTATATGAAGCTGTAGTCGATACTTCCATTATTAAAGAAACTGTGCGAATCAATGCAGAAAAAGGCGAAAAATTCGCACGTAAGACTTTTTCCGTATTTTTGAGGATTCTTCCTCTGTTAATTGCGATAAGTAGACAAAATTATAGCGATTTGTAAACTAGAGATTCTCAGCTAGAAGATGGTGGAACTTACTTTCATGATTCTTCGAAAAACCCTGGATGTGTAGCAACCCAGGATGCGTTATTTAAGTGTGTAGTACGAAGACCAGAGGCCGACTGGGATAGCTCTCTTGCCTTTTCGGTAGGTCATAGTTTTCCCGTAATTTACCGAGTAAGAGCGCTGCCCTTGGTTTGTTTCTCTTCCTGCAAGCAAAATTTTAATGGTGGTACTGGGTTGCTGTACACCCAGTTGGCCTGCAGAGGGTTAAATGATAATTGATTTGAAAAAATTGTATTCGTATCAAGCAAGATATTTTTGTCAATGTCATATGCAACTAAAAAATTCTGTCTGTCTGTTATAGACAATCCAACGATTAATTCCACGAATATCTGATTCATAATAAAATCTAGGAGTTCTAGTAACGAACTTAACACGAAAATTGAGGTAGTAGAGTCGTCAATTCCACGAACGGTTCGAAAATAATATAATCATTCGCGAAAAAAAGATGATAATAGCAAATTTCTTGTGTTTAACCGCAATCTCTTGAAGGATATTGATGTAAAAAAAAATTAGGAAATTAAATTTGAGAGTAGAAATGTCTCTATAGTTTTCTTTGGAAAATCAACTATTCTCGGGATATGGCTATAAATGTAATGCAACATTATTTATTAATTACGCTCAAACTACACGATGAATCAATCCAAAATTTGGCAAACTTGTAGAGTGGAGTGAGCTCTTTCGATGAAAATAAAATTAATAAAAATTAAATACTTCTCAAATACTCAAATGTTTCTTGTAATTTCAACGAACGAGTCTCTAATATATTATTTGAGGCTGATGCACAATAATGACAGGGCACAATGATCAGCAGACATTTCTTGTAGAGTTTCAAAAGTACAGAACAGGTATTTTGATAATTTCCCTAAACCTGAAGGCTATCAAGATATTTACAAAGATATGGAAAATTCGCATTGAAAAAAATTCTCACATTTTTTTTGCAACTATCTTCAAAATGAGTGAATTCCGGAGAAATTCTAAAAAAAAAACTTTTTTATAAGGAATTTCAAGAGTTACAAAAGAGGTTTCTTCACAAATTCCTTCCAGCCTCATCGTTTTCAAAGAATCTGTCGAACAATGACAAAAGTAATTTTCAAGAAAATTATTGTTAGAAAATTTCATTCATATTTCTTTGCGCATATTCCTAAAATGGGTGAATTGAGAACGAATTTCCGAAAGACCCTTTTTTTTAGTGATCATTAAGAGCCGTAGAAGAAGATTTTTTTCGAAGAAATCCCCTAAACTTCATTGTTTTTGAGATATCTACCAAAAAATCATTGCGTAATTTCTGGAAAATTATTATTTGAAAACTCTTCCTGACATTTTTCGGCAAATATCTCTGAACTGAGTGGATTTTGGAAAAATTCACAAGAATCTGTTTTTGATGAGCATTTTATAGACTCCAAACGAGGTCTCTCCAAAAATCCCCTAACCCTGATGATTACCGAGATAATCATCAAGTAATGTACAAATAATTTTCACGTATATTATCCTTACTAAAAATTTTCTTCAATTTGTTTTCCCAAATACCTCCGAAATGAATGGATTTAATCAGAAATTCCCAGAAAAAAAATTTATAGACTTAAAAGAAAACTTGCCCATAAATTTTTCCAACTCAACCGTTCCTCATATCTCTGAAACTAATGGAGATATTTCCAACAAAATTTTCAACAAATATTTCCATCCGAAAAGTGGCATATATGTTGCATATATTTGACTTATCACACTTTTGATGGCACATATATTTCTTATGACTCACATACCGTCAATGGCCCAATTAATGCCATCGACCCGATTAATGCCACTTTTCATACATTTTCGTGATTATTGAACTTATTCGAATTCTCAACTCTAAGTAATTGATAACAGTGGCTAGAAAAAAATTCTGAGGACACCGAACAATCAAAATATCCGATATTTCTCTACTAGATATATTTCTAAAATTAATTCGTTAAATGCGACCAGCGTGCTCAGCAAAATAAAGCCCTAAAGCTCTTCATGTGGGTTTAGAGTGCCTCATCAGTTCAATGTGTGATATTGAGAACATTTGAGTATTTAATAAATCGAAAATTGTATTGATTGTTAGCAAAATCATTGGACTTTCATATAAATTGACGACTAATTTAGAAATAACGACCAGTGATGGAAATTAATTGATGGCAATTATTGGCATCAATTATATATGGCAATATTTTCAAAAATATAAATTAAATAATTTTTATCATTAATCCAAGAAAATAATAGATGTAAATGGTAATCCAGACCCTAAATTGTTGCGAGGAAAAATCAAATTTGAATTTATGATAAGATATAATTTTTCTATGAAAGATATGTGGCAGAATAGGTCTCTTGGTGGCATTAATTGGGTCATTGACGGTATATTGAAAATATATTTTCGCAAATATTTTTTTTTCATGGTGAAATTGTCTTTGAAACAATCAAAACAGAGTCATCAACTCAATCAGCATGTTTCATAGTCATCATAATGAAAACGATGATTAATGTCTTGAGTAATTCTAACGCATCCTAAGTGTGTGTCATCGGATACCGGAAAGGATCCACACAAGAAGTGGCTACAGAGGAACGAAAAGAGGGGGAGGGATGGGGTGGGAGGGAGGGAATGTGGGATGACTAGTGAAGCTCCCAGAAATGCAGGAAATCGTGTGAAGCCGAAGGAGCATGTATGCCTTGCATGCTGGGAGGTGTCTCACTGTCACAGTTCTGTCGCAGCCGTCCGGCTGAGTGGAAGTGTTCACTCGGCGCGCCTGTGCTCCAATTCTTCCGCACTTGTTTTCATTTCTTACCACTTTACTTTTTTTCTTTTTTTTTCCATTTTTTTGTGTGTTTTTAAGGAAGATAAAAAAAAACGACAGACAACATTTTATTGGTGAAAAAAAATATTGGTTTTTTGTGTTGTCAATAACAGGCTGCGTGTTACAGTGAGTTTATAATTGAAATTTTCAACACGTTCGATGGATTTGAAATAATCAAACTTTAAATTCCAACGGCTAAACCATTTTGTTGTGAAATTCGAAGAATTTACTACGAAATTCGTACGATAAATAATGATATTTTTTTTGTTGAAGAAAGTGAGGAAAAATGAGTTGTTTTCTTTCTTCTCTTTTTTTTTTTCGACAAATTTATGGGAATTCTTGGAGAAACTTTTTCTGTACTTCTCGAGATATCAAAATAATTTGATCATTATTTTTCGCCTTATCTTTACCACTTGATAACGAATTATTAATTACCATTATTTTTTTTTTACTTCTGTTTCTTGCGTTTTTCTTTCGGAAACATCGAGGAAACTAAGCGAGATAAGGCGATTTTGACTGAATTCTTTTTATAACTTTTGGAAAGAGGATTTGGGTAGAATCTGCTCTATTCTGTTAATTTTCCGAGATTTGAACAAAAATAATAGTAATTAAGTCAAACGAAATATCTGATTTTTCTCCTGTTTTTGAGGAAGATCTTGGAAACTAATGGAGATACGCTCTTTTTGCTCGAATACTTTTTCGTAGCTCTTGAAATCCTCTACAAAAGAGGTCTCGAGTGAAATTGCGCTATCTCACTTAGTTTCCGAAATATTCTAACAAATAACAACTATCAATTTTTTGAAATTAAAGAAGATAATTCTATTTTTTTATTTTTTTAATAATATCTCGGAAACTAAGCGAAATAGGCCAATTAGCGTTTATTTTTTTTAACTATTAGAATTCTCTGAAAAAAATGAGGGCAAAACTGCGCTATCTCGCTTAGTTTCCACGATATTCCTGAAAAAAAACAAAATACCGTTTTTTTCTCATAAAAGGAGAATAAATCTTTTTTCTGTGTTTTCTTTCGAGATTATCTCGGAAGCTGAGTGAGAAAGAGCGATTTTACACGAATCCTTTCTCGTAGCACTTGAAATTCTCTACAAAGAAAAAAGGATTCAACAAAAATCACGCTATCTTGCTTAGTTTTCGAGATGTTTTCAAGAAAAAAAAATTTCCATTTCTTTTCGAGTTAAAAATGAATGAATTTTTTTTTTTGAGAATATCTCCAAAACTAAGCAGAATAAACCGATTTGAAATTCTCTACGTCAAGAAAAAAATTATATTTTTTTTTTCCCTATCAAAACCTAAAAATTCTCCGATAATAATTCACATTTTCCATCGCCTATTATAAGTTCAGCCTTGAGGATAAAAACAAATAAGAAAGAGATTATTTCGCCGGTTGCCTGTCTTTATCATGACATAAATAAATTTACATTGTAACGGTATTATATCCTGTCGTGTTGTATATCCCATCGAAGCATCGACGAGAGCTTCATTAAACCCATTAATCAACGGGTAATTGTCGCCCCCCCCCCCTTCTCTAAAAAAAACGATAATGAGATTTTCTCCATGTAAAAAAAGTGCCTGGGAACTCTCCTCATAAATTACATTTTCATTTTCCACAATAATTCCATCAATTAAATTTTATTTAATTTTTTTTTCTTCTAATAGATTTTATTTTTTATCAACGAATTAAATTCAATAATTATCTTTATCGTGTCACTCTGTGCCATTCAATTTCACTTAACACGAGCTGTAGGAATCCCTCAGACTAGTTGTAGCTCTTCTCTGTACTATTTGCAACTCTTGTATCATCGTAATTATGTGCTGGGTGATTGGTTAATTCAATAGTTACGGGATAGTGTCGGTGTTAAAGAATTGAGAATACAAGTAACACAAACGTATAGAAACAAGTGTTTAGAGTGGAAAGAGGAGGAGGAGAAGGAAGGGGGATGAGGGGAGGTGAAGTTGTGAAACTGATAGGCAAGAGTACATTGCCTTGAGTCCTTGACACAATCCTTCAGAACTTCAATTTTCTTAAGTATTAATTTTTTGTTCTGGGGAATTCTGAGATTCTAATAAAAACATGAAGATAATAGTATTGCTGTCGAATAGATATAGCTTTTTCTGCTGATACTTTAGCAATATGCTTCTGAATGGAAGGGATACAACTTTCTTCAAACCATCATCGAAATATCAAATTTTGAAGAATTTATTAAAACGGCAATAACTCGACAACTTATCATCCAAATAAGCTCAAAATTGACAGGCATCTAACTGATACAACTCTCGAGATAATATATGAGTATACATAACTTCAGCTGAATAGTTCCCAGAGATTCCATTGACAACTGATTTTCGAAAAATGGACATATCTCAAAAAGTAACGATAGGATTCTCTCCAAATAAAGCTTCTACAATAGATTTTGTCGAAAGGAAGTTTTCCACAGAATATGAAATTTCTCTATGAAACCGTTTTGCTGTGATTGAGACTTTTATGCACATACAGAAATACACACACACACACACATGCGCTCAAAATATCATTTTCTCTCTATTTAGATCATTTGAAGTATCTTCTATTGAAGAAATTACAATCGAAAATTCTGATGATCGCATAGCTTTCATAAGGAAGCAGAAGAAAAAAGTCTGTGGTGAAGAAGTAAAAGAGAAAAATTCAATTTTTTGGGGTTTTTTTGAGAATATCTCGGAAAGTAAGAGAGACTGGGCGATTCTGGTAGAATCCTTTTCTTTGTAGGAAATTTCAAAAGCTACAAAAAAAAAGATTCCAGTAAAAATTTGACTATCTCGTTTAGCTTCTGAAACATTCAAAACGCAATAGATAACAAAAAATTGTCTAAGATCGGGATAAATTTGAAAAAATGTTTATTATTGAAGATTTCTCGGAAATTAAGTGGGATGGCGTAATTTTGTTCTCATCATTTTTTTGTAGCGGTTTTCGAGAGCTTGGAGAGGATAAATCTACAAGAAATTCGCAATCTCGTTTAGTTTCCTAGTTATTTGAAAAACAGTAAATGACGAAAATCTGAAGAGATTTTCGGAAACGTTTATTATTGCAGATATCTTGGAAACTAAGCGAGATAGAGCGATTTTGGTGAAATTCTTTTTTGTGGAGAACTTCAGGGGCTACGAAGAAGAATGGACGCAGAATAACCCCATCTCCTTTTTTTCCGTGGTATTCTCAAAAATAGATCAGAAGCGAAAAAGAAAAAACAAAATGAGTACATTTTTTCTTAATTGTTTTTTTTATAAATATCTCCAAAATCAGTGCACATGCCCCCTTGTCCCCCGAATCCTCTTTTGTAAAGAATTCCAGAAGCTACAAAAAAAGGTTCAAACGAAATCGCTCTATCTCACTTAGTTTTCAAAATATTCTAAGAAAATCAGGAATAAAAAATAGAAAAAACGAAAGAAAATAAGTCTACTTTTCATCATTCGTGTTTTTATCAATGTCTCGAAAACTCAGGGAGATACGCCCTTTTTACTTCAATCCTTTTTATAAGAAAATTTCAAGAGCTACAAAAAAGGTTCAGTGCAAGCTCGCCCAGTCTCGCTTATCATCCGAGATATTCTCTTTAAAAAGATTCTTACTTCACTTTTCGCTATCAAATCAGTTTTCCACCGATTCTTTTTTGTTATTTCCACAATATTTTTCGAACTTATTCCTCTGTTCCTGTTATCTCGAAGAATGCCGCTAGTTCGATAGTATTATCCACTGCATATTTAATAATTATTCAAATAAATTTTTATTTAAAAAAAAATCAAAAAAATTCTTGAAATTTCAGATAAAAATCAATGGAAAAAAATAAAAAAAACATTAATAATAAAAATTATTCTAAGCAATAATAATTATTGAAAAAAATTCCGTTAATTTTTTTTTAAATCTCCTATTTTCCATTATTTCACCTTTCTTTTTCTTTTCCGTTCATAGATAACGCAAAAGAGTGATAAATAGAAGAAACAATAAGTCGTAAAATATTTTCGGTTGAAATAATTTCCATAGACGATAAGAAATCACACGTACTTGAATATAAAAAAAAATTCTTTTTTTTAAATATTTAACTCACAGGTTTCCGCATGATATGACACAATCCCGCGAGGTGCTGGCTATGATGGACGCGCACACAACGACATTTGGTCGTAAACGTGGCTGTACAATATCAAGATGTGGTGCTTTTCTACTTGCATCATTATTTCTACTTGGAATTGTAGCAACTGGACTACTCGTCTATCATTTTGCACCATGCCTTGAAGGCAGAGGATCAAGGAGTATGAATGGCTTTGAAGACAATGCACTATTACAATCAGCGCATACATTCGCAACTGCTGGGACCAATAAGAAGAGAATCGATGTTAGATTACCAAGATCAGTATTACCAGATTCTTATGAGATTAAACTGATGCCATTTATTTGGGAGGGAAATTTCACGTTTAATGGAGAGGTGAGTTTAATTCGATTCTCCCATCTTCATAAAATAAAGTGTTTGAGTGAAAGAAAGGAAACTGGGTAATTCTGGTTATTCAGGAAAAACAGGGCTAAATGGACTGTGGACCTCAAAATGATTCGAGATTTTTTTTCAAGTGAAGGACTCTTCCAAAAAAATTCAAAAAATTCAATAACAATCTTCATATCCTGGAGTATTCTCTCAAATTCTTTCAGATTTTTACACTAAATCCTTGATTTAAAAAAAAATGATTAATGATGTGGAGCTTGAGGTCCATTTTACCCCAGTTTCCCTTTTTTTTAAGAATATCACGTAGATTAAGGGAGATGGAGCGATTTTAGTCGAATTATTTTTCTGGACGATTTCAAGAGCTGTAAATAAAGATGGGTAAAAAAGGCTCATCTCCGTTAATTTTCGAGATATTCTAAAAGAAAATGAAGGACAAAAAATTGAATAATATCAGAATAGGTTTTTTTTGAAGTCCTCATACACATCGAATCCAATGCTAGAACCTTCCACGTCTAGTCCTCATTTCTCATTGGTTGACCAAAATTGCACGCTTGATTCAAAAGGAATAAAACCATTTTTTAATTCATTTGGAAGAATAATCATCAAAAGAATTGAAAAAAAACATAAGTGATAATGAATGTGATAAATGAAAATTTTGTAAAATAAATTGTATAAAATTAACGAAATTGAGGTAAAAATTTTATTACAATTTCTGTTTAATCACAAAAAAAATACAGAATTTTCTGTATCATGACCCAAAAATGTGGATTCAACAGTAGTCATGCAGCTTTTATCTCTTCTGTTTATTCTTCAACGATAAAAAAATTTTTTTATTGAATTCTCTACAAAAAAAAATATTTAATCAAAGGATCAAAATTTGACCACATTAAAAAAAATTTTCAATCCATCGATTTAACAGATTCAATTTCAAAAACAAAATTACTTTATTTGCTGTAGATAAGAATTCTTCTTTAAAATTGAATATTTCCTGACCCAAATCTCAATTCAGAAATTTCCCTTACTTCTCCAAACCAATGAATTCTCTTGTAATTTGATAAAACATTTTTTTTCTTCTTCTCATTTTCATTTTTATTTGTTTTATCATGACGATTTATAGGTAACCATACACGTGAACGTGACGAAGGACACGAAAAACATAACTCTTCATGCTGTAGACATGAAGATAGATCAGAGAGCAACAGCAATAAAGGAAGGCTATCAAGGTAGTAATATAACAAAATGGTACAAGATACTCGATCAGGCCAATGACACTGCCAGACAGTTTTACATAATACGTACTGGTGAAACACTGAAAGCTGGAAAGCAGTATATTATTTATCTCAAGTTCATTGGCTATCTAAATGATTATCTTCAAGGATTTTATCGGAGCTCTTACACAGTTGGCAATCAAACGAGGTATTAATATTCACAGCAAGAGATATTGCGTGATTTATTAGCATATTTTTTGTAAACTCTGTTGGTTATTCATTCTTCAATTTTTTAAATTGATTAAATTGATTTTCAAAAGTTTTAAAAGATAATAAAAAATTTGTGGGTGAGGCTTAAGATTTGCTTCTGAGATTCCAGGAACTCGCAGGAAAATCATTTTTTAAGGGCAAAGAGATAAAAAAGAATAAGTGGATCTTCTTTTCTGAAAATGTGAAAATTTTGTATTTTGTACAGAATTTGCAGAGCTGCAAAAAAAAGGATTAGGGTGAAAACGACGTATCTCCATTAGTTTTCGAGATATTTTCAAAAAAAATGAAAGACAAAAAAGATAGACTGATCCCTTTTGTTTAAAAAAATTCTTATTTATCATTTTTCTGCAGAATAACTCGGAAATGATGAAGTTACGCCCTTTCAGTTCTCATATTGTTTCTATAAAAAATTTATCGAAAAAAATCACTATTTCTCTCTCAATTTTAGATTTTCTGAAATCTTCGAAAATTCCCGATTTTCTTTCCGTTTTCAATTTTTCTTTCTCAATTCTTCTCAATTGAATTTTGGCAATCCTCCTTTGCTCACATATTTCCTTAAAAATCCGTATTTTTTTCTTAATATGAGACTCTCTGAAATATTCCAAAAATTTCAATTATTTAAAAAAAAATTAAGAATAAAATACCAGAAAAAAAGAGCGAATCTCCATTAGTTCTCGATATGTTTTCAAAAAACAAAAGCTCAGAAAATAGACTTTTCCTGTTTTAATTTCTGAAAAATCTTGATTATTCCTCCTTTAGAGAATATTCCAGCATCCAAGCGGGATAGCACGCTTTCTTGCTATTTCTCCATTCTCTTTAAAAGTTTCGAAGAGTTATAAAAAAAAAAATTGATGAAAAATTGCTCCATCTCTTTTATTTTTCGAGATATTATCCCCAAAAAATGAATAGCAAAAAGGATGTGATCCTTCCCCCCCCCCTCTTCACTCCAGAATTAGCAAAGTTACAGCCCGTTTTCCCACTTGCCAACATAAATGTTAATGCTAAAATTACTCAGATCCTTTTTACACTCCATTACCCCATCCCTAGAGGGACTAGTTTCCTGCGAATCAAGAATGACAAAGGGGGAGGGGGGTGAACGCAAAGCGCTTACGAACCATCTCAAGGGATTTTCCACCTCAAAGCAATCTTTACCCACAGATACAGTAGCATCAAAGTGAATTTCCAACATTGAATGGGGTAACATGTGTACATGATGCGTTTTCACTTTACCTCAAAAGTTTTGGTATGCTTAATGCATTACAGGTGGATAGCAACTACGCAGTTTCAAGCAACTGATGCAAGAAGGGCTTTTCCATGCTTCGATGAGCCAGCCCTCAAGGCCAAATTTCAAATAAGCATTGCAAGGCCAACCAACATGACTTCTATATCAAACATGCCAAGGAGAGGTGAACCAGAGCCATCGTAAGTTTCATTGCTAATGTATACAATAGTTATACGTGAATTGAGGCATTATCCTTGATTTTTCGGTCAATGATAATGAAAGTATGAAATATTTTGAACAAAAAAATTGAAAAAAAAACACAAAAAAATAGCGGAGATCTGAATTTTTTTTATTTTTCCTTTTCTCTTGAAATTAATGAATTATTTGAAAAATTCAAAATATGGATTTGTAGAAAATTTTGTGAAATTTAGATTTTTCATGCAAAATTCGAGAAAAAGGATTTTTTTTTCAACGCTTCAGGTCGATAGGTCACATTGATAAATGAATAGATTCGACTAGATCTAATTTGATGAAAAATCTTCAGATTTGGTGGGATCTCAAAATTTAAGTCTGAAATGAATAGAGTACTTCGAGTAATTATCATTTTTTAGCTCGAATTTCCTTCCACGAAAGAGATTACAAAAAAAAATTGGCAATTGCTTTTCGAAAGTTCACTGTTTTAAAATCAATGAATTAAGGTTTATAAAATCTTTTTTGCAGATAGTAAAATTTTTATCATAATTTTTTCTTCATTCATCACAGTAGTGATAACCAAATAGCACGAATCTACCACCTTTTTCGATTTTTTTTAAACCAAATAAATTATTTTTTAAAAATATTAGAAAAATTGGTATTTAAAAGTTTTTGAATTTTCTACATGTGCATATTTTTCATTACTTAAAAAATAATCTATTGTATTTCATGAATTCATTAACGTGCTATAAATCATAATTTTCCATTATTAAAAATCCTATATCGATTAAATTCAAATTTTTGAAGATTTTTCAGTACAGTAAATATTTTTGTCACTAAATTTCATATCCACGTGAGTAATAAATTGTGAGAGTACTTTGAATTTGACGTCCATTTGCCCATGTTAATAATTCCAACAGCAGCTCAGTGTGAAAGCTTCCACTTACAATTTTTTACAGAGTGTACTCCATTATTATTAACGGGATAAAGGGCCATTACGAGCACCATAAAATAACCAATGTAATAATTCAGAGCTTAAAAAAAAAATCATTTTATTTTATGTATGATGCAAACTTTATAATCCGCGATTTTTTTTCGTTGTTTGGGATTGGTAATGGAATAAAAGCATATTCGTTCGTGAAATTTAAAATCAGATTGCGATACAAGTGAATTCCAATTTGGCAGGAAAATAACAGTCATAAACTTTGCATTGAATTTCCATGAATATAAATAATCCTTCATGCTTTAATTTTCGCTTTTCTATTTTTTTTTGAGAACGTCGAATTTGGAGCTTTTTTATCTAAAAAAAAATTGAAGCTCCGAAAAAGGGACTAATTTCTTTTTTGAATAATTTTTTGAAAATATCTCGGAAAGAAAGATTAAAGCAGAATTACACTATTTCGTTTACTTTCTGAAATATTCGCGAAGAAAGGATGATTAAGACTTTGTGAAATCCAAGCGAGTCTATTTTTCGATTCATTTTTGTAGAATATCTCTCAATATAAGCGAGATAAGGAAAGTTATGTAGAGAAATTTTTTATAACTCAAAATTTTTATTGAAAAAAATCAGGAAAAAATCGCGGTATCTCGTTTAGTTTTCGAGATATTAAGAAAAAAAAGTATGATCAGAATTTTCAAATTAAAACAATTTGAAGTATTGGAAATTCTTTACAAAAAAGGCGTGTCTGCATTAGTTTCCGAGATATTCATTCGAAAATTAATCGTTGAAAAAATAGACTTTTATCAAAAAATCTATTTTTTCAATTCATTCGCCAAAAGATCTCTCGAAAACTGAGTGAGGTAGGGGAAATTCACTAAAAACCTTTTTCTATATCCCTGACGATTCCCAGAAAATAAGAAAAAATTGAAACAAATCACCCTATTCCTCTTATTACCCTCAATAATCCAAAAAACCTAAATCTCTCCTTCTTTCTTTTCCAGAAAAGAGATGCCAACATATGTATGGGACCACTACGAGCGTTCAGTGCCAATGTCGACCTACCTCGTAGCCTTCATAGTCTCCGACTTCGAGTCCCTCCACTCGCCCTCTCACAATTTTGGCGTATGGGCCCGACATGAGGCGATAAATCAGTCCCGTTACAGTCTCGAAATCGGTCCGAAAATCCTGAAATACTACGAGGATTATTTCAAGATAAAATTCCCTCTCCCAAAAATCGACATGGTAGCCCTCCCCGATTTTTCTGCCGGTGCTATGGAGAACTGGGGCCTGATAACATACCGTGAAACCGCAATGCTGTACCAAAGTGGCGTATCAACAAGCTGGAGCCAACAGCGTGTAGCAACTGTAGTCGCCCATGAACTAGCACATCAGTGGTTCGGAAATTTGGTCACACCAACATGGTGGACCGATTTATGGTTGAACGAGGGTTTTGCGAGTTACGTTGAATACATCGGCATGGACTCGGTCGAGCCAGAATGGAAAGTCCTCGAGCAGTTCGTCATCAACGAGCTCCAGAACGTCTTCACCCTCGACTCCTTAGCAACATCTCACCCAATATCAATAAAAGTGGGTCATCCCGATGAAATCAGTGAGATATTCGACAGGATATCGTACGGAAAAGGCGCATCTATAATCCGCATGATGGACCACTTCTTGACGACCGAAGTGTTCAAAAAGGGCCTGACCAATTACCTAAATGCCAAAGCCTATCAGAGTGCTGAACAGAACGATCTGTGGGATGCATTAACCCAACAAGCTCATGCCGATCATGTTCTGCCGGATGACGTCACGATAAAAGAGATCATGGACACGTGGACGCTGCAGATGGGTTTTCCTGTTGTGACTGTCATCAGAAATTATCAGAGTGGCGGTGCACTTATTAATCAGGATAGATTCACGATTCAGAATGGCACTGCCGATGTTCCTGGTCACGACAGCTTATGGTGGATTCCGATAACGTACACAACTGAGGCTCTTAAGGACTTCAACAAGACAAAACCCTCGCACTGGATGAAGCGCCAGCAGTCGCTGACGCTCGATGATCTAGGAGCTGCATCGAATCAGTGGACAATCTTCAATGTTCAGGAGACTGGGTACTATCGCGTTAATTACGACAAGACTAACTGGCAGATGATCATAAAACAGCTGAAATCTGAGAATTTTAAGGAAATAAGCACGATCAATAGAGGACAATTGATTGATGATGCTCTTAATTTGGCACGTGCCAGCAGATTGAATTATACAACAGCTCTTGATGTTACTTCTTATCTTGCTCATGAGACTGATTATATTCCTTGGAAATCAGCACTAACTGCTATTAGCTATCTTGATAATATGCTTAATAGGTATCAGGGTTACGATCGTTTTCGCATTTATCTACTGAAGCTGATTAATAATGTATATCGAGAAGTTGGGTTCAAGGATAATCCTGGTGATCCACAATTGACAGTTTTCACGAGAATTGATGTGTTAACATGGGCCTGTACTTTTGGACACGATGACTGTGTTAGAAATGCTATTGCACAGTTTCAGAATTGGAGAAATTCACCAGATCCTGATAATTACAATCCTATATCACCCAATTTGAAGAGCGTTGTTTATTGTACGGCTATGAGAAATGGAGGACAGGCTGAATGGGACTTTGCTTGGGAGAGATATTTGAGCACAAATGTTGGATCGGAAAAGGATTTATTACTTTATGCACTTGGTTGTACTAGAGAGACTTGGATACTCAGTCGTTATCTTGAATGGGCAACTACTGATAATTCAGGGATCAGAAGGCAAGATACACCGAGAGTTTTCTCAGCGGTTGCGGGAAATTCAATTGGACAACCACTTGTATTCAGCTTTCTCAGGAATTATTGGAGCAGGCTTAGGAAATAGTGAGTTTTTCTTTTGTGAAAATTGAAGTTTCACTCTTTCAGTGAACCATTAAACATTAATTAAAAAAAAAAAAAAAAAAAAAAAAAAAAAAATAATATTTTTTTATACTTAATACATTGAATGTATATGCACATGAAATATCATGTAAATTTCGCCACCAAACCTTCATTTTGGCATATGTCGTAAAATAATATTTTTTTATACTTAATACATTGAATAAATATTAACCATTAAATATGTGAGAATCAAATATTTGATGGTAAATATAGTAACTCGCAATAGCTCAGCGGTAGAGCACCTGACATGTAATCAGAGGGTCGTGGGTTCAAATCCTGCTTGCGCATTACATATTTTTTCCGAAATTTGATTTTCTAAATAAAATTTATTAATAAAAATTAATTTATTAATAAATTTAAAATGTTTAATGACTCTTTCACATCTACCATTAGTTCTAAACATATTCTCTAAAAGCATTTTTTTATGTTTTTGAAGAATATCTCGAGAACAAAGCGAGATACGTCATTCAAAAGCGAAGTATCTCGCCTCGTTTCCGAGATATTCTCAAAAACATGAGGAAGAGAATAGATTGGTCCAGTTTGACCTCTTACTGATTCTCTCGTTTTTGTTACTCATCTCGGAATCTATAAAATGTAAAAAAATTTTGATTGAAAGCTTTTCCCCCTAAACTGCCTTTTCAAGAATTCTCCTATATCTCATAAATTTCTAGATATTTTATAAAAATATTTTTGTCACTTATCAATTCATTTCTGAATTGAAAGAGCCTGTAATTAACGATTTTCTCCCTTCTCAGCACTGGTTCCTCTCTATTGGCCATTAACACCATCGTCAAAGCAGCCACCAAGAAAATTAGCACGAGATACGAACTCAAAGACGTAAGTAATTCATCTAAAACGAATTATAAAACACTTTTTTTTCTCATATTTATTCATTTTTTTTCAATCGATTCCAATTTCAGTGGAATGAATACGTTAACAATTGCATTGAAAATCCATTAATTGAGAGCTATTTCGCACAGAGTATTATCCAAACTCAATGATAATGAATTAACGGTGTATCGGTTGAATGCAAATTTCGCTTTTATTCGAAACGGAAAATTTCAATAAATTTTATTATACAGAGAATAATTGAAATAATTAAATGCAGTCATTCATTCAATTTAAAAAAATGATGAAAATTCATTTGATCATTCGTTTTAGTAATGATGGATCAAGAATGACGATTCAATCTATTCGTAATGAATATAGGGAGAACAGAAAAAATGAGAAATTGATGAAAAAAATGTGGAATTTAATCATTTAGGAGCAAAGAAATTTCACCGGTTAGTTTTTGAAGAAATTTTGGAAATTGTGAGATAGTGGAATTTCACCAGAATCTTGTTTTTGTAGCCCTTCAAATTCTTTTCTAAAAGGATTAACATAAAATCACCACATCTCTCTTATTTTCCAAGATCTTCTAAAAAAAACTGAGAAAAAATATCGAGTTGTCTTTTTTTATTTCTTCTACTACTTCATTACATTTTTGCGAATATCTCAAAAAATAAGTGAGATAGCGCAATTTTACTCGAATTTATTTGTAACTTTTGAAATTTTCTACCCTAAAGATTAAGGCAAAATCACCTTATCTCGCTGATTCTCCCAGATATACTACGGAAATTGACAGAAAAAATCAACTTTATTTTTATTTCTCCGCTACTGAAATGAATTTTTGAGCATATTTTGGAAACTAAGCGAGATAACACAATTTTACTATTAACTTTTTTTTAGTGGCTCTTGAAATTTTCTATACTAATGAATTCTGGCAAAATCGCTCTATCTCGCTTAGTTTCCGAATAAAAATATTTGCGAAAAATTATGAATAAAATAATCGTATTTTTTTCACCCTTTCACTAATAATTTTTTTCCTTTTCCAGTTATTAGAATTCGCCCAAGAGCATCACGAGGAATTGGGCAGTGCAACACGAGCAGTGCAACAGTCGGTGGAGCAGGCGGAAGCAAACATCAGGTGGTTGGATCGCAACTACATAACAATAAGAGACTGGCTATTAAAGAATACCGCGTGAATAATTGTGTTAATTGATAAATAAAATAAAATTATGAACTTTTTTCAAGGTGAAGGAATGAAATAATCGAAGGATAAAAGAAAATTGTTGAAAGACGTAATGGGAAATTTTAATGTCATCGGAGTGTCTTATTTGTTCGATTTCTATAGGTAAATATGAGAGTTGCTAATTACAGTCCGGTGTCTAATGTTTGTAACCGAAATTTTAAGAAAAAAAAAATTAATGTTTTTCTTATGTATCTACTTGTAAATAATATCAATGCTAAAAGCATTATAATATGTAAGTATTTAAATTGTTGTCAGATTGAGATGAGCAAGAAAAAGAAAAAATCAACTGACTCATTTTCTCTGGTTATTCGATTGCGAATTGTGGAATTGTAATTTTTAGATTTTAATAATTAATTTTAGTCCACTTTTTTTTTTAATTCGTATGTTCTCTCCGATTCAATGAATCACGTGCATTAATGTCTGAATATCGCACAATACTGATTTTTTTGTTCAAGTAATTTTTTTTTATAAACTATAATTTTTAAGAATCTCAATTTAATTAATTCCGCAGGAATTATTTAATTTCATTGTATCGTGCGGATTGTACCGTACTTATTTTTTTTTCACAATCTATATATTTCAGGATCTTTGACATTCCAGTAATAAATAAAATTGTATTAATTTTTAATTCAAAATTATTTACATTATTTCTATGTTTAATGATTCAAAGAAATTAATTTTCTTGTTAGCTGAAGGCATATTAATTTTGTGTTTTCTATACAAAAAATTCATTTACAAGGACAATTAATTCGATCATATAAAAATATGAGAGCGAAAAATTCAGGGTTTTCATGGTTTTTATTGGCTTTTCATTTTTTCGCATTTGCTTCCTGTGAATATGAAATATGAAATCGCAAAATGCTGCAGTGAACCCTTATAAATAGGAACGATAACTCAATTTTTCGGCTGATAATTTTTTGAAAATATCTATAAAAAAGCAGGTGTCCACTTCTTGTGCGTTACTTGAAAGTTTCACTACAATACTTAAATTTAATATTTTGTCAATGCAATTGACAGAAAGCTCCCGAATGGAATTGTTAATGTTATAATCTGTCAATAACTACCCTCGCTTTGCTCGGTTGGATACTTGATTCTTTACTCTGTTGGAAAAAGTAGCATACAGACACCGGATGTATTGTTGAGACCCTAGGTGTGTAATCCACTATTAGAACATTGTTATATTCGAATTCTACTTCAGAATTGGAATAGAGGCCTGAACTAATCTGACTCCCTTAAATAATCACATTTCATGAAAACAAAACAATATTATACAGAAACTGAGATCATATGTTAAAACTGGAAAATTTGAAAATTGAATTTCAGGTTTCAAGTAGTCTTTCTCGTTGTCATAGCGGAATGATAGTGAGCTCATTTTTTAAGGAAAATTGTCTACTTTTCAATGATTGAATAAGAAATACTAGCGTTCCCAGAGAAAAAATAGAGAAAAATCGAAATTTCTGAAAAAACTGTTTATTTGAGCACTCGCATGGGAGAATTCGATGAAAAATTGCGAAATTATCAGCATTCGTTGAGCTCATCTGAACAAATTTTTTTAAGCTAGATTTGGACGAAATCAGTCCAGTAGCTCCAGAGATAGAGCGTCTTTTCATTCACTGGTTTGTCAGGAATATCTCAGGAACTACTGGACCCAACAAACCCACAAAATTTGGAGTTTCTAACTCAATTATTTTTTCGCTGAGAAAACTCGAAAAAACGATTTTTCGACAATTTGCTTTTTCTCGGGAACCATCGAGCCGATTGAGCTGAAATTTCAGTGAGCATATCGATTTTCAGACCGATACGTATAGTCGTTACCGAAAAAAGCGATGAAATGTGCTATCACATACACACATCCAAACATACTTACATACATACATACGGACATTTGTTTAAAAAAATATCATTTTTCGGCATTTTCGATCATTTGCTTCCGTTCGGAGGCAAAAAGGATCACAATGAATAGGACATATCTCCCTTAGTTTTCGGAATATTCTAAAAAAAATCGACAAATGGAATTGACTCATCCCGTTTAACTCGTCTCTACGAATCCTAAAAATTAATTGTGAAGACACCGTTTGGTGAAGAGGCAAACCATGACTGCTCAGAGAATTACAAAACAAACGGCGAGCAAAGGAGTAACAATCCATTTAACTGAATTCGACTGATCCTCTCCCCTTGAATTGTTCACAGTCACATCATCCCCATCTTGCCTCTTCCATCGTGTCTATTATTAACGGTGGATTAATGAGGCATCTCTTGATAACCCCTTCATTCGTCTTGAACTACTTGTAATTGATTTTAGCACTGTCCGACGAAGACTAATGAATCCACGATCTCCACCAGTTGTTCCCCCTTCATCATGATAAATTCCTCAAATCTATCAATTTGTTCGTTCATTGAAAATTTCCCAGCAACATCATGAAACAAACTCTTCAAGGTACTCAATCCTCTGTAACTCCCCGAAATTTTTTCATAATTATTCACAGTGTAATTGAATATGAAATTAATACCATAAATATCAGTTGGATAAATCGATGTATAAATTCTGTAAATATTCTGATCACGTACTGAATTACCCGATAAAGCGATACCCATGTACTTAGTAACTGCTTGTACATCACGCGTTCACCCAAGCGCACTCAACAATGATTAATTTTTCGCTCTCAATATTCGCCTCAAGATATTTATTCCAAAGGAACTTCCAGTCATCGTAATCTCCTGAATTCAATGCTTCGCAATAAGCAGCGCTTTTCCCCATTAACCGGAATTAATTCAGTTTCATCATCTTTCCATTGATCGAAGTAATTACTCGATTTATTAACGCAATCAGCAACTTCATAGGCATATGCCCAGGTTAGAATGAATTTCCTATTCAATTCGTCCATGAACGTATCGTTTTTCCTCTCCTCCAAGCCAATTTGTTTCGTCCACAACATCAATTAATTTCAATACATACGCTTTATGGTAATCGTTACTCTCGTGACCGTCAAAATCCTGGGCCATTAAACAAATAAATTTATTAATAAATTAATTTTTATTAATAAATTTTTTAGGAGAATCAAATTCCGGAAAAAATATGTAATGCGCAAGCAGGATTTGAACCCACGACCCTCTGATTACATGTCAGGTGCTCTACCGCTGAGCTATTGCGAGTTACTATCTTTACCATCAAATTTTTGATTCTCACATCTTTTTTCCACCTCCCATCCACGAAGCAATGTCGCCATTAAAATCCATGGGAGTGATCTATCGAAGTGAAGAATCCAAGGGCAATGATTAGTCTCATTCCTGAGATTCTGTGTACTCAATAATGTAATTGAATAATTTAACTCCTCAGCTCGTGCTAAATTCAATATATCGTCGATTATCTGGCCTCTGTTAATTTCATGAATGCCACGGAAGTTCTCGGAATTCAGAGCATTGAATGGAGTAACCAATTCGGTTGGTCGTAATTAATGCGATATTATCCTAATTGATGGACGTTGAGGAGGAACCAATCATTACCGATGTCCATTTCAATCGTGCCGTTCTTTGTGCCGCGCTAAAAGATTAGGTTGATGACGTAAAGATAAACCATAGACTCTATGTAGATGAAATTAGGGACTTTCTCATTGTTAAATGCAATATAATTTAATTTGTGGAATAATACAATGCATAGTATTCATTCACAAAATCCGAATAACTGTGTACACAAACGATTTCTCAGTAGAAAAAGAAGAAGAAAGATTAAAGAACAGACAAAATGACGAATTTTTTCTGAAGATAAGTCGATTTTGAGAGAAATCAATTGATATCTTGGAATAGTCTGTTGATCACTGCGAGGAAGAACAATGAGCTTTATTCAATTATTTTGTTCAATACTGTTTCGCTTCTCTGATTCATTACTTTATTGATAACACATTTCTAGAATTTCCTAGCACTGCATTTTTTGCAAATCGTAAAACACGTGTGTAGAATAAAAAGACAATCTCAAATGTGAGAAACTAAACATTGAAATTTATCGTAGAATTGTTCGAATTTTTTTCACAGAATATTTTCTATTCGACATCGAAGTAAATAGAGTCAGAATTATTTCTTGGAGAAAAATCACTTGGAATGTTCTTGGATTAACAATAAATAATGAAATTGAAAATATGAGCAGAAGATTTTCTCGTAAAATGATTTGCTTTCTTTTTGCCTTTCTTGTAAAAAAATTCCATATTTCGTGATTGGTACCCAGAAGCGGATGATATTCTTAGAAGGAATGACGTATTCTTTCATGAATTTATATTATCCCGATCATTAGAACTAGAGATATTTTGGAAGGAGCAAAATTTTCCGAAAATTCAGAGGGAAAAAACCTAATCTCAAGTTAGAAAAGACGAATTTCCGAAAAATTCACAAAAATGAATACTGACACCTATTTTCAAACAAAAATTCCCTCAGCTTCTCAAGAAATTACCCAAAAAATTGTATCTCAAACCTTTCATTGGAATTTCACTAATCTAACTAATTTTTGAAATTTAGGATGGTTCATTTCACCCATCTTTCTTTTTCTTTTACTCAAGAAGGACAACTCATGATGACGAAATTCTTCTTTATTCTTCATTTGAGTGTCGTAATTACTTAAAGTAATCCAAGAAGTAAATGGAAATCGTCTAAGTTTCCTTTTCCAAGTTATCATAATGATCGGAATCATTTCGATTTCACAAAATTTCTTTGATAATGTGGAATCACGACATTGCTTTTTTAAACGTCCCCGAGTCAGCTACTTCAAATTTTTTATTGAATTTCAGGAAGAGATTACGTTCGTAGCTCTACTATATATAAAACTCAACTGTTTTTCCAATTCAATTCGTTCTCCCCTGAAACTCATCGAGTGAATATCAAGTAAGTGATGCTTTGTTGTATAGTATGATGGGGCCTAGAATTTCCTCAAGTACCTGAAGCTGAACTTTGTCCTATATCAAAGCCTCACAAAATGGTTCCCAGCCTACCCGAGTCGAAATTTTAACACTCGTTTGATTCTCGTTTACTTCTCCAACCGAAAAATAACGCTCGTTTACTACTCCTTGTCCTCGCATGAATCTCCTTCGATACTCCAACGTCTCAGGATCCATTTGTCATCCTCAATTAATTCTCCACGTTCTCTCATTACTAATTTATAGTTACATTCGGGAACAGTGATGTATTAATACTTGTGATGGAATATCCATAATTGTCGATGAAAACAATAGATTCCATGTTTGTTATATTTTTGTTTTCTTCTTTTGACTAATTGGAATTATTAATTGAAATGGTAAACCGAGGAAGTCCGCCGGATATTTGACGTTAATTCTTGAGAGATTGTTCCAAACTTGTAGAAGATGGCAATTTCTAACATTGATTATATTCAATGAGGTATTTCCACTTCTTTTGGATCTGAAATTAACTCTTGAAAATTTATAGAAAATTTACCATTTTAATATTGAAATTCCCCCACCCATCCCAAAATCTGAAAAATGGAGAGCTCAACGAGGATTCAATGAGCTCTCCTTAACATTCTCATTTCATTCTCCTCGATGTATTTTAGGAAATAACTACATCGAGGAGAATGAAACGAGCACTCAAAATACATTAATATGATAGGAGGTATGCTCCTCCTATGATTCTTTAAATTCTCCCGACTTGGAGAATTTGGAGAAGCAAACGAGCATTAAAATTTCGACTCGGGTAATCAATTAACTTTCGGGACCCACCACAACGAGTACAAATAAATTTGAGGAATTTTCAGTCGAAAAGTAGAATTGGTGTGTTGTGGATACCCACAATAGTATCTCGTATAAGTTCTTTCATGGCGTCGCAAGGGAGGGGGGGGGGGAGGGTAATAAAATCGTGAAATGCCGAGAGGCCATACAATAACAAAAATGATAATAAATAAATATTGAGATACTTATAACAGTACACATTATTCCAGACTGCTCAGAAATACGTAAATTATGTTGTCCTACGGCCTCTTTGTTGTTCTGCTCATTACAGTCACTTCCTCGAAGCTATTCGTGACTTCTGCACAAATCAAACTTCAACTGCACCTTGTAAATGTGGTGAGAGCTCAATTCATATTATCAAATGAAATGAAATTCTTTGTGAAAAAGCATTTTGTTGTATAGACACATATCGTCATCTTAAGGGAGTTCATCCGGTAACTGAATTAACAGACCAATAATTATGAAAAAATTACAATATACTTCTGAAAATCTAAATGGCACCCGTTAAAATTTCAAACTCTGTGGATATCTGGTTCGGGCGAAATTAATAAATGAAGATTTTTCAATCAACACTGTCCCATATGGGTTTTCGACTATAAACTGGAAATTTGTGGCAATTAACAGGTTTTTAGAGGGCAAACTTGCATAATGGATAAATAAATGTGTAAAGAACAGTTTAAGAGTTTTCTCAAATGCATTAGATACTTGGTGATTTTAGAATAAATTAATGCGTCTCAAACAATGCTGATTTTCGAGAAGTTAACCTCTGTCTTACTCGCATGACAGTAACATCAGAACAGCGCGCTTTTTGAAATCAATAAGAATGCGTTCCGAACAACGGATTATGCTACGCTGGCAAATGAAATCATACGAAACTAGCTGAAAATGTGCTGAATTTACCTTTTTCTATTTGATCTTCAAAAAAATTATTTCTATAAATTCGATTTTCTGCAAAAGAACAATTAGATCGACGAAGAAGCATTTCTAGTATATAAAAGCTGCACAGGTTACGACTAGGTTAGTCGTATAACTACTACGCTAGTCGTGATAATTTTTCGTCCTAATAAATGCCATTGGGGATGAACTTCCTTAAGAACATAGTGGCGTAAGTACTATGTTTGAACATAATACTTACGCAACTTTCTTCCCAAGGTGATAATAGGTTCATGTCCATTGAAACCTATAGCTAATCGAATTGTTTCTTTTGCAGGTATTTCGACATGGAGATCGCACTCCTGAGACTTACGAGAATGGAGAATTTTATCCGAACGATCCATATCTGAATCGGACTTTTCCTGAGGGCTACGGGCAATTGACTCATGTGAGATATGTGTTTCAGGAGTAAAGCAGGATGAGTTGACGGTTTTTTTGAGAAATTTTCTTTTGAGCATATCTCGAAAATAAAGTGAGATAGGGCAATAATGTCTGCATTCTTTTCAGTAGTTCTTGAAATTATCTGCAAAAAGAAAGAAAATGAGATGGGAACGTGTGCTATCTCCCTTAGTTTCCGGAATTATTGTTAGTTTTGAGGGAAATCCCAGGAGCTATGCTCTAGCTATAGAGCAATTGTATCTGAAACTCAGATGTAGGGATCATGGAACGTTGGAAGAGTTGAATTTAGCAATGTCAGGTAATTATCAATTGAATGAAGTTTCGTCCGTTCTAGTTAGGCTTCCTCAGGCTCTTGACATAATTAGTATGTAGTCAATATGCAGTTAATAATATCTAATTGGAACCTAAATTTTTGCAAAAACATTTAAATTGAAATCACAGTGTTTGTGCAGCTCGAATGTTATTGTAGTTAAGGGAGCCTGAATAAAACAGACGAAATGTCTTTCAATTGATAGTTGCATAGTATTGTTTAGTCATTAGCGATAGTATGCTAAGTACGTTTTAAGCATGTGTCGGGCACCGCTATACTTATCCAGGCAAATATGAGTTCATTGTATTTCGATTCACTGAAAATTTATTCGCTCGTGAATTGTCTCATGTATCAATTGAGTCATTCATTATGAGTGATTCCTCATAAAGTTTTTATTCATTATTATTATTATCTTTGAGATATTGTTAGGTGAAATTCTATAAAGAGTTATTACCTGGACATGCCAAGTATATTCGTCCCGAGATATAATTCAATTCCAATCAAAGTGTTTGAAAAAAGCTTGATTTCAGCTTGGCCTTCAAGCTCGGCCTGCATAGATTTGTTTAACTTCCCGATAAGGTAAGTTTATGTAATGGCCCCGAAAACGAAAAATCGATTTTTCGATCGATCTTCATGTTTTAAGACCTCCCCAATATTTTTTGATATTTTTGACGATCATGTCTGTGTGTGTGTTTGTGTGTGTGTTTGTGTGTGTCCGTGATCAATTCTTTCGTTCACGTTTTCTCATAAATCAATAATGTGATTGAGGTGATCGATGTCGTAATCGAAGGATCTTGACATAAATTCGCGGTCATTAGATTTTGATCGGAATCGATCAAGTACTTTCTTATTTTTTAAGAAAAACATTATCAAGTTTTTCTTAATTTTCCAAAAAATGGAGTTATGCACTACCCACCGAAAAGGAAAAATTGATTTCTTCATTGATCTCCATATTTTGAGATCTCCCCAACATTTTTTGATAGTTTTCACGATTATGTCTGTTGTTATTTATCGTTTTTATCATTCATCATTTTTTCTAATAGTAAGTGAGAGAAATTATCGAGAAGTTCTTAGTGCGGCTTGAAGTCGCACTCATCACAATACATTCTCACTAATTCCTTCTAATCAGCAGTAACGTACTCCACCATTCGCGAGCGAGCGTAGCTTTGTTTTGTTTTCTCTCTGGAGCAGTTACAGATTTTGTCCACCCCATGAAAATGTAATTGGCAGTCCCCCCTCCGCCAAACTTGATTTTGGAGCTTCTTCAACTATTCCAACGTCCTATGATCCCTACATCTGAATTTATGAACATGGAAATGAACGTTCTAATTGATTATATCTGAAACATTTTTCGAAACTCTTGAAATTGTCTACGAAAGAAAATTCGAATGAAAGCCTTATAAATCTTTTCCATTCAGAGCTATCTCTAACTCAATGACGGAAAAATGGTCTTATGTTATTTCACATTTTCAGTATTAAAATAATTTGATCCTCTTCCTGTTAACTGATGTTTCATATAATATTTATGAATTCAGGCTGGTAAATTGCGGAGTTATAGTCTGGGCAAGCATCTTCGTCAGCTGTATGGAAGTTTCCTAAATCATCAGTATGTACCAGAAGAGGTTTATGCTCGTTCTAGTGACATGGATAGGACAAAAATGACTCTCCAGAATGTGTTGAGTGCCTTGTTCCCACCAGAAAGTTATGATCAAGGGCACCTACTATCGAAAGGGCAGCCAATACCAATAGTTTACTGTCCAGTAGAGGCAGATAGAATCCTGAGACCAGATGAATCTCCACTGTGTGATATTCAATCAGCTGATGACTACAAGGGGATTGAGTGGTGAAAACCCTGCAATTGGATGAATCCAGTAAATGTCTTTTTTGCATCTAAGAGAAAGGTTCTTTTGAATCCTTAAAAATCCAGTACACCTTAATGTTCATTAACATACTTAAATGGAAAAGGTAGAAGAACGGGAGTCGATTTTTTTGTGATCCATTTCTGCGAAATCTCTCGGAAACTAAACGAGACAGAGAAACTTTTGAAGAAACAATTTCCGCAGCTCTTGAAATCCTCGACAATTGACATATTTCGTTTAGTTTTTGAGATATGCGATGAAAAAATTATTAGGAAAAATACTTCTTTTGATCTGTGATTCATTAGTTATTCTTTTCCAGGAAATATCCTCGGAACTTATCGAGATCGCGAAATTTTGGGACAGTAGTTTTTTGCAACATGTTCTCCAACAAAAAAAATTTCAGTAAAAATTTCAATGTCTTACTTAGTTCTTCCGATTCTATCAAACAATGAATGATGGAATAATAGTCATTCGATCACACTTCTTCCCAACTGAATCGTTCCCACTTTGCAAACCACAAATTGCACTTTCCCTCAGATCCATTCGATTGCAGAAGATTCACCACTTGAATATTCACAACAATTCAACAAATTTTGTTTTTTTCGTAGATTCTTGAAGGCAGCGGATCAACTACTGCTATCGTCCAAAGTTAGTGATCGTATTGCCCCTTATTCCGAACTGCTGCAGCAGTTGACGAAATTGACGGGGAGATTGATCACAAATCCGAGGCAACTACTGAATCTCCATAATACTCTCTCATCTGAGGTGTTTTTGGGCTTGGAACTTCCAGCCTGGGCAAAACAGATATATTCAAGTGATTTGTTTTTAAATGCATCGAGTCTCCTCTATCAAATTATTGATGAGAATCAAAATTTAAAGAAGATGATGCCAGGTAAGTGATCGAGGGGGTATTTTAGTCGGTGAAGTGAAAGGTATGTAAGGGGTAAAACGGGCATATTCTAGTTTTTATGCATTAAACTATGGCAATCGTTCTAAATCAGTGGGAATGCTAATTTTCTTTCCATTACTGTGATTTCTGGTTGATAATACTCGGTCATACGGGATAAACTTGATATTAAGAGGACTTTCTCATGCTCCTCTATCATAAGTGACTAGAATTAAAAGTGAAAATAATTTTCTGAAATATTGGGATATTCTTAATTTTTGTGCTATTCAAATCGTGGGAATCGTTGGGAGAAATTCATCTCGAGTCGATTTTTCAGAGTGTCCATTTCATCCCACTTTTCCCCATGAATCATCTATATTAAGATTTGTTTCTGTGGCCATTGCAGGTATATTATTGCGGAGAATGGTGGATAATATGTTGGACAAGGTGGATAATCATAAAACCAATAAGAAAAAAATATATCTCTATTCAGCTCATGACACGAATGTAGGTCCAATTCTAGCAGCTCTTGGATTATATGCTGCGCCGTATCTCCCAAAGTATACAAGTGCTGTAATGATTGAGCTTCTCAGTTGGGGTTGTCATTGCTATGTCAAGGTAAGTAGAGATATGTTATGGAATCAGTGGATAGGTGAAACGAGACAGGTCGACTAATCGTTGTGATCATTCTCTATGGAATATCTTGGAAACTAAGCGGGATAGCAAGATTTTAGTAGGATCTTCTCCGTTACTCTGTGTCAGCAATAATTGTGCTTTCTCGTTTACTTTCTGAGATATTCTGCAAAAACTAATAGAAAAATAATCGACTCATTCCGTTTCACCGCTCTGCTGATGCAACAATATTTGGCTCGCCTTCCTTCTAATGACACAATCATTTATTCCAATTTCAGGTCCGCCATTATAAAGGAATTCCAGCACAATCAACCATACAAACAATACCTGGCTGTACGGAATTATGTCCACTCGAGCAGTTCATTAAGTTGATAGAACACAATTTGGCGAGTTCAGAGGAAGTGCGAGGTTATTGCTAGTATCATTGGAAAAAAATATACTGTCATACCACTTGTTACTTATTTGAATCTTAATTTGAGTGAAAATAAAATAATCCTGAAATTCTTTCGTCATGCTTTGTCTCGTAATTTCTCAGTTGGTTTGGGGAAACTTCGAAATTATCAAAAAAATGACGAGAAAAAAAGACTGATAATAAAATAGTCCAAATATGTTAGTAGCAAGTGACCCAGTTACGTCACTTATCATGAATGACTTCACAGTCGCCCAGATGTATGTTCTTGTTTTTTCAAAGAATTTAGGCGTGAATCGCACCTGTGGATAACGCCCGGGAACAATTTAATATAAAAGGTGATTAACACATGACCCTTTACCTTCAGTCCCAAGTATACAATCAACGATGTTACTCTGCCCAACTTAACATGTTCAGTAACCAGTCTTTAATATAGAGCTCTGTTCGAATCTGACAATCTTGACCTACAGGTTTTAAATAGAGAAGTTATTCGGCTCAAATCCAAATTGATCAAATAAAATATTGAAACTCTCAGGCAAGAGTTCAAGTCTTAGTTCAAAGTCAAGTCAAAATATTTTTTGAGTTGGAATCTTTCAAGTTAATTAACATCGAGGCCACAACAATCGTCTGATCCATACAGAACTGTATCCACTGTGGGTCATCATCGCCAGCACCAATCACCAGGATCCCAACAGCTCAGCTTCAACCATCAATCGTTGTTACTTTTTTTTTAAACTCCAACTGTAAGTTCAATTTCATTTAAGCCATAATTCTGATAAACATGCAGAATAGAGATCTTTAAAAATAAAATGAATTTAGCTCTCTGGAGACAAACTCTTACCAATCCCAGTCGCCGCTTCATATAATTCAAGATTCATAGCTTCTGAGATATTCTTGATAAACCATTCGATGAAAAGACACTCTATCTCTGATTATCTTCAGAAGTAAATCAATACCCTGAAATGACATCAATATTTTCTATATCACAGCTTGATATTTTATGGTTGTTCTAGGAATTTTTGAGAATGTTGAATTGGCTGAATAATTTCACGTTTTTTGTTTTATGTATTTACGTATTTTATGTTGAATTGGCTAATCAATTTGAAATTACTAATATTCTAATTCTACACTATCTCAAATTAACAAAATAATAGAAGCTAACTTCATAATATTTACAATCAGAAAACATTCGATTTGTAATCTTTTGTTAGATTCTCAACTAGATTACAATTTATATTTATTCATATTCCGAACTAAATATTGACCATCAAGAATGCATTTTGAACTCGTTGATCACTTTTAAATTCCAAGTGATATGTATGAACTAGAGAACAAAAGATTTGGTTCGACAGAGAGAAGAATGAAATACGCATAGAAATATTCCATGTCATATGGAATTATGACATATTATGATAGAAAATATTCAACGAAACTTTAAATATGCTGACATTATTCCTAATATTTTCTAATTAATCGTTCAATTCTGACAGTTTATGAAACACCATGAACTGGTGAAAAATCACAGAGGAAGAAAGGTCATATTATGGCAAAGATTGTCATTTTTCGACTATTTGGACGTTGTATGATATGGTAAAGAATGTCATAAAGCGACAATGAAAGTTTATAATTTTATGTGAATAAATGACATTTTCGGCCATGATGATGACATAAAGGGTCAAATAATGATAATATGTCATCCACTCGATTGAAACTCGAAGAATTATGTCGAATTACATACTCTTCTCTCATTATCTGTAATATTTCTCATTTTCTGACATTTCTTGACATTGTTTGACATTACTCGTCAAAATCAGCTGAAGTGATTTCCACGAGAGCTGGATCGAGAGAAATAAGATTGGTGTACCACAAGGGAGTACCGCAAGGAGTGAATGAATTGAATCCCCTCTTGTATTCCATGTATGTGTTCAATATAGCAGAAAATCTACCAGAAGGAATAATTGTCTCTCAATTTGCAGATGATACTGACTCTCAATTTTCAGAAAGAACTAACACAGTGCAAAACGGTGATAGAAATAGCTTTAAGCACTAAAAAAATATTGAGCCCGGTGAAACAGAAATAAATATAAATGGATGCAAAATTGAATCATCAGCTTCAGTAAAATTCTTGGGCATAATTTTTCATTACAATATAAGCTTCAAGTCTCAAATCAAACACATCAGAAAGAAAAATAACAAAGCTCTCAATAGTATCAAATTCTTGAGAGGCACTTAGTAAGGATTTGATCCAAGCACTCTCCTCATCTCATACAAAAGCTATATTAGGTCAGTAATGGACTATGGACTGGAAATATATTATCCGAACACAAAAATTCTTAAAAGTAGTCTCGAGAAAACACAGAATGAAGCGATAAATATTCTAAACTATTCTGGGTACCGTAACACTGTGGCATAAAAGGAAATGGAGAGGTAGACGAAATCGCAAAATCCGCGACAAGGATAATGAAACATGACTCCTGAGTAATGAAACCTGTCATCTGACAATGTCCTAAATATGATGACCAAAGAATCTAACTAATTAAAGTAATGAACGCGAAACAGTATCTACCTATCAGTATAGAAAATGTGTTAAAATTTTGCCACTACTCAACCATCGAAGCAATATCAAAATTTCTCAAGGAATGCAAATTGCAAATATGAAATAGTGAAGATATATCTAAAATGATGCCGTTGTAAAGAACAGAGCAGCTAATAAACTCTGAAGATGGGCTTCTAAAGCTCAACCCTTTGACTATCAGGGAAATTCCCCACTTCGCTCTCATCTCATTGTAAAAGATGGTCCCCACTCCCGCTCCTCTGTAGATTTCTGAAGACTTTAATGGTCGAAGGGTTGATAGAAAAAATTTGGAGAAATACCGCTTCTTTATTTTCTTCTATTTAGTCAGTCAGAGTCAATACGTTTATATAGTGATGAATTGTATTTCAAGACATTCGAGGAATAGACAATTTTCCAAATCATTTTTAACAATTCGTATTATTCCAGATTGCTCAGTTATACGTAAATCATGTTGAGCTACGGGCTGGCCATTTATCTACTTATTGCAGTCACTTCAGCACAACTCAACCTCCATCTTGTGAATGTGGTGAGCGCACAATTCATATTATCAAACGAAATAAGAATTCTTGAAAGAAAAAGTATTTGATTGTGAAGACACATATTTTGAGGTCCATGGGAACCTGTCGCTAATTCAATTCTTTCTTTCCTTTTTCAGGTATTTCGTCATGGAGATCGCTCTCCTCGAACTTATGAGGAGGGGGAATTTTATCCGAATGATCCATACCTGAATTGGACTTTCCCTAAGGGTTACGGGCAATTGACTAATGTGAGACATCTGATTCAGAAGTGAAGAGGGGGAACAGGAGGACTTGATTTTTTCCATCGTTTTTCAGGAATAAATCAGAAAGGAAACGAGATAGAGCAACTTAGTTGTTCCAGAATCCTTATTTGTAATTTTTGAAATCTTCTATTAAAAAAATTACGAGGACACAATCGTCCTATATGGCTTAGTTTGTCAGATATTCCTGAATTGATGATGAAAAAAATGTCACATTCTATTTTCCATCTTCAGTATTGAATTCATTCGATGATACTCTATGTAACTAACGTTTCATTTAATATTCGTGAATTCAGGCTGGTAAAGCGCGGAGTTACAGTCTAGGCAGGCATCTTTATCATTTGTATAGCCGTTTTCTGAATCATCAGTATGTACCAGAAGAGGTTTACGCTCGCTCTAGTGACACTGACAGAGCGAAAATGACTCTTCAGGTTGTGTTGAGTGGTCTATTCCCACCAGAAGGTCAAGATCAGTGGCATCCACTATTGAAATGGCAGCCAATATCAACAGTTTACTGTCCAGCGAAGCTGGATAGGATCCTGAGACCAGAAGAATCTCCACTGTGTGTAATATTCGATCAGTTGATGATCCTGAGAAACTTGAGTAGTGGAAACTTTGCAATTGAATGGATTCAGTGAAGATCCGGTTTGCATCTAGAAGGGAGGTTTTTCTAAACCCTCAAAAATTTAGTACATTGCAATATTTTTCAGGACAATTAGGTACAGAAGAGCAAGAGCAAAGTGAGTTGATTCTTCTGTTGTTCATTTTTGACGAATATGTCGGAAACTAAGCAGAATGGCAGGTTTCTCGAAGAAACATTTCCTTTGTAGCTCTTGAAGTTCTTCACAAAAGAGAATTAAGGCGGAATCGTTCTATCTCATTCAGTTTCCGGTATATTGAATGGCGAAAAATCTAGGAAAAAACTTCCTCTAGCCTGTCAGTTATTTTTTTATTAAAACCTGTCAGTTATTCGTCATTTTTTTTCAGGGAATATCTTGAAAATTGAGTGAGATAGCGAATTTTTCGTAGGGATTTTCTTATAGCTCTCATTTTCCTTTACAAGAACGATTCCTTAAAAAATTCTGCTATTTCGCTCGAATTTCTGCGATATTCTCAAAAAAAATTATAAAATAATTGTAATCCGGTTAGATCTCTTCACTACTGGACTTTTGCCACTTCACAAATTGCAAACTGCATGTTCTCTTAGATCCATTTGATTGCAGAAGATTTACCACTTGAATATCCATGACAATTCTACAAATCATTTTTCCTCCGTAGATTCCTGAAGGCAGCGTATAAAGCTCTGCTATCGCCTAATGTCACTAGTCGTATTGCTCCTTATTCTCAGCTTCTGCAACAATTAACGGAATTGACAGGACGACCGATTAGAAATCCGCTACATATACTGAATCTCTATAATACTCTCATTTCCGAGGTGGCGTCGGGCTTGGAACTCCCAGCTTGGGCAAAACCGATTTATTCAAGCGGTTTGTTATCAAGTGCAACAAGTCTACTATATCAAATTATTGATGAAAATCCAAATTTCAAAAAAATGCTGTCAGGTAAGTGATCAAGAAGATATTTTAGTCCACCCAATGAAGGGTACGTGATAGGTCCAACGGAAAAATTTCAGTTTCCATGTATTATATCACGGAAATTGCTCAAAATCAGTCAAAATCTCTATTTTATTTTTTTTGAAAATTATTTTTGGTTGACAATATTCAGTAACACGGGGTAAAATCGAATTTAAAAGGATCTCCCCATGCTTCTCTACCATAAGTGACCAAAATAAAAAAGAAAAAAGTTATTATGTGAATTATTTGCATATTCTTAATTCATGAGCTATTGGAAGGAGATGATCGATTTTTGAAGATTATATCATGGAAAAACAAATTTCCTTGAAATGAGCTATTAGTCACTTAAAGTACATATTACCTGTCTTCTACCACAAATTTCCTCGGTTCTCAATGGAATCGTCAACAGAAATCCATCTCAATTGTCTCACTCTGCTCTATGAATTATCTATATATTATTCTACTTCTCCTGTCATTATAGGTATATTGTTGCGGAGAATGGTCGACAGCATGTTGGACAAGGTGAAGGATTATGGAACCAATAAGAAGAAGATATATCTGTATTCAGCTCATGAGCTGAATGTAGGTTCAACCCTAGTAGCTCTCGGATTATACGCTGCACCGCATCTGCCCAAGTATACAAGTGCTGTAATCATTGAGCTTCTCAGTTGGGGTTGTGACTACTATGTCAGAGTGAGTCGAAATAAGACATGGATTAAATAGAGAGATGAAACGAGACAAGTCGACTCATCTTTGTGACAATTCTTCATGCAATATCTTGGAAACTGAGGAAGATAGCGAGATTTTTGAGAAAAATTTCCTTTGTAGTTCTGATTTCTCTTTACGAAAAAAGTATCGGTAAAAATTGCACTACCTTGTTTAATTTCCGAGATATTCCGCAAAAACTAATAGAAAAGTACTTGACTCATTATTAGAGCCAGGAAGTTCGGTCTCGGTTTTGACCAGGCTGAACTTAGCTTCATAAACTGAGATATGTTTCCATTCAGAAATGTCAAAGTGAAATGTCTAAATTCGTGTGGCATTCTCGAGGTGAGAATTTGTATTTGAAGTTCGTGGGAAAAGGATTGGATATTTCGTCAGAGCGTGATAGAGTAATTATCAGGTACTTCTAGAAGAATTTTAAACAATGTGAATTTTTGATATTTACACTCGTAAAATGGAGAATGGTTGCATGAGCGACGCACTTGCAATGCATCAGCGCTGTACTGGCGACGCATCACGGACGCACTTGTGACGCATCAGTGACGTATCAACGACGCATCATCGACGTACTTGCAACGTATAAACGACGCAGTTTTGCTAAAGTGTCTCCGGAAATGTTTTCTTTCCTCCCGCTCTGACAAAATATCCAATTCCACGGACTTAATATACGAATACTCAGTTCAAAAACGTCGCACGCATTCTCAGAATATTTCTTTGAAATTTCTGAATGAAAAAAATACCATATCATTCGGTTAAGCTAAGCCTGGTCAAAACCGAGTCCGAACTTCCTGGCCTTACTCATTTTAATTTACCTTTCTGCTACTGCAATAATATTCAGCGCATCTTCCTAATAATGACACAATCATTCATTTAAACTTCAGGTTCGTTATTACGAAGGAATTCCAGCACAATCAGCTATAAAAACGATGCCGGGCTGCACAGAGCTATGTCCACTGCAGCAGTTCATTAGGTTGATAGAAAATAATTTGGCGAGCTCAGAAGAAGTGCGAGATTATTGCTAGTACATTAAAAAAAAACTGTATTGTCATATCACTTGTCCCGCATTCGACATTTCACTTTTAATATGAATGAAACGATTGTGAAATTTTTCTCTTGTATATTATTTCTTCATTATTGATTCAGTTTGTGATAGTTTTGATGCTATCAGAAAGAAAATTTAATTTCCAAAATGTTTTTATTAAAAAATAAAAAAACGACTATATATATGTGGATCAAGGGAATCACATTCTTTAAATTATGAAGGAAATTAATTTCACGTTTTTAAGAACATTAAAACATTGTATTCATTCAGATAATCCATTCTGGCGGAATAGTTCAGGACTCACCTGAACTATCCTTTATAAAAAGGAACAAGAACGCAAACAATCGATGTATCGAAAGTTGTCACGATTAAATAGAAGTCCTCATTCCTTATTGGTCAGTTAAATTGTGAGTAGTATAGTATGCGTAATATACTATGCTAAAAATACCTAACGGGCGCGTTGGAATGTGGAATCAGGAAAATTTTTCTCCAGCTTTCCGCGATGATCTCGGTAAATGAGCGAGATAGAGCGAGAGAGACATTGATATGGAGTCAGGAAAAAGTTTTTTCAGTTTTTCGCGATTATCTCGGTAAATAAGCGAGATAGAGCGAAATGGATGTTAATATGGGATCAGTAAAAATGTCAATGTCAGCTCAATCTAATTCGCAGAACCATTCGCGACACTGTTGAGGAATTTTGCAGGCTACTTCCTGACGACCTAGGCACTGCGAAATTTTATCACGAAATACGCCAGAGAAAAAAAGTTATGAAGATTTGAAAATCGGGATTTTCATGATGGCTGATTTCCTTCGAATATTGCTTCATCCTCATTTTTCACCCATTTCCCGAGGGAATACGGGGTTTTCCTTGAAATTTCGCAAAGAATTGAGTGAAACACACGATGATGGAGGATCCTGAAGGGCCAAAAGCCACAACGATTCGGGATATCCAGTATCCGCGGAATTTTCAGGCCAAACCCAGAGGCAAAGGCCTTTGCTCTATGAAAATGACTATGTCTGCTCTATCGAATTCTCAGAACCGTTTGCGATATTGTTATGAAATATTGCAGGCTCTTTCATGACGACATAGGCAGTATCACTGCGAAATTTCATCAGAAAATACGCCACAGAAAAAAAGTTATGAAGATTTGAAAATCGGGATTTTCATGATGGCTGATTCCCTTCCAATATTCCTTCATCTTCATTTTTTACCCATTTCCCGAGGAAATACGGGGTTTTCCATGAAATTTCGCAAAGAATTGAGTGAAACACACGATGATGGGAGATCCTGAAGGGCCAAAAGCCGCAACGATTCGGGATATCCAGTATCCGCGGAGTTTTCAGGCCAAACCCAGAGGCAAAGGCCTTTGCTCCATGAAAATGACCATTTCTGCTCTATCGAATTCTCAGAACCGTTCGCGATACTGCTATGAAATTTTGCAGGCTCTTTCATGACGACATAGGCAGTATCACTGTAAAATTTCATCAGGAAATACGCCACAGAAAAAAAATTATGAAGATTTGAAAGTCGGGACTTTCATGATGGCTGATTTCCTTCCAATATTCCTTCATCCTCATTTTTCACCCATTTCCCGAGGAAATACGAGGTTTTCCTTGAAATTTCGCAAAGAATTGAGTGAAGCACACGATGATGGGCGATCCTGAAGGGCCAAAAGCCGCAACGATTCGGGATATCCAGTATCCGCGGAATTTTCAGGCCAAACCCATAGGCAAAGGCCTTTGCTTCATAAAAATGACCATTTCTGCTCTATCGAACTCTCAGAACCGTTAGCGATACTGTTATGAAATTTTGCAGGCTCTTTCGTGACGACATAGGCAGTATCACTGCAAAATTTCATCAGAAAATACACCACAGAAAAAAAGTTATGAAGATTTGAAAATCGGGATTTTCATGATAGCTGATTTCCTTCGAATATTCCTTCATCCTCATTTTTCACCCATTTCCCGAGGGAATACGGGGTTTTCCTTGAAATTTCGCAAAGAATTGAGTGAAACACACGATGATGGGGGATCCTGAAGGGCAAAAAGCCTCAACGATTCGGGATATCCAGTATCCGCGGAATTTTAAGGCCAAACCCAGAGGTAAAGGACTTTGCTCTATGAAAATGACCATTTCTGCTCTATCGAATTCTCAAAACTGTTTGCGATACTGTTATGGAATTTTTGCAGGCTCTTTCATGACGACATAGGCAGTATCACTGCAAAATTTCATCAGAAAATACGCCACAGAAAAAAAGTTATGAAGATTTGAAAATCGGGATTTTCATGATGGCTGATTTCCTTCGAATATTCCTTCATCCTCATTTTTCACCCATTTCCCGAGGGAATACGGGGTTTTCCTTGAAATTTCGCAAAGAATTGAGTGAAACATACGATGATGGGGGATCCTGAAGGGCCAGAAGCCGCAACGATTCGGGATATCCAGTATCCGCTGAATTTTCAGGCCAAACCCATAGGCAAAGGCCTTTGCTCCATAAAAATGACCATTTCTGCTCTATCGAATTCTCAGAACCGTTTGCGATACTGTTATGAAATTTTGCAGACTCTTTCATGACGACATAGGCAGTATCACGGCAAAATTTCATCAGAAAATTCGCCACGGAAAAAAAGTTATGAAGATTTGAAAATCGGGATTTTCATGATGGCTGATTTCCTTCGAATATTCCTTCATCCTCATTTTTCACCCATTTCCCGAGGGAATACGGGGTTTTCCTTGAAATTTCGCAAAGAATTGAGTGAAACACACGATGATGGGGGATCCTGAAAGGCCAAAAGCCGCAACGATTCGGGATATCCAGTATCCGCGGAGTTTTCAGGCCAAACCCAGAACCAAAGGCCTTTGCTCCATGAAAATGACCATTCCTGCTCTATCGAATTCTCAGAACCGTTCGCGATACTGTTATGAAATTTGGCAGGCTCTTTCATGACGACATAGGCAGTATCACTGCAAAATTTCATTATAAAATACGCCACAGACAAAAAGTTATGAAGATTTGAAAATCGGGATTTTCATGATGGCTGATTTCCTTCAAATATTCCTTCATCCTCATTTTTCACCCATTTCCCGAGGGAATACGGGGTTTTCCTTGAAATTTCGCAAAGAATTGAGTGAAACATACGATGATGGGGGATCCTGAAGGGCCGGAAGCCTTAACGATTCGGGATATCCAGTATCCGCGGAATTTTCAGGCCAAACCCATAGGCAAAGGCCTTTGCTCCATAAAAATGACCATTTCTGCTCTATCGAACTCTCAGAACCGTTCGCGATACTGTTATGAAATTTTGCAGGCTCTTTCATGACGACATAGGCAGTATCACTGCAAAATTTCATCAGAAAATACGCCACAGAAAAAAAGATATGAAGATTTGAAAATCGGGATTTTCATGATGGCTGATTTCCTTCGAATATTCCTTCATCCTCATTTTTCACCCATTTCCCGAGGGAATACAGGGTTTTCCTTGAAATTTCGCAAAGAATTGAGTGAAACACACGATGATGGGGGATCCTGAAGGGCAAAAAGCCTCAACGATTCGGGATATCCAGTATCCGCGGAATTTTAAGGCCAAACCCAGAGGTAAAGGACTTTGCTCTATGAAAATGACCATTTCTGCTCTATCGAATTCTCAGAACTGTTAGCGTTACTGTTATGGAATTTTGCAGGCTCTTTCATAACGACATAGGCAGTATCACTGCAAAATTTCATCAGAAAATTCGCCACAGAAAAAAAGTTATGAAGATTTGAAAATCGGGATTTTCATGACGGCTGATTTCCTTCGAATATTCCTTCATCCTCATTTTTCACCCATTTCCCGAGGGAATACGGGGTTTTCCTTGAAATTTCGCAAAGAATTGAGTGAAACACACGATGATGGGGGATCCTGAAGGGCCAAAAGCCGAAACGATTCGGGATATCCAGTATTTGCGGAATTTTAAGGCCAAACCCAGAGGCAAAGGCCTTTGCTCTATGAACATGACCATTTCTGCTCTATCGAATTCTCAGAACCGTTTGCGATACTGTTATGAAATTTTGCAGGCTCTTTCATGACGACATAGGCAGTATCACTGCAGAATTTTATCCGAAAATACGCCACAGAAAAAAAGTTATGAAGATTTGAAAATCGGGATTTTCATGATGGCTGATTTCCTTCGAATATTCCTTCATCCTCATTTTTCACCCATTTCCCGAGGGAATACGGGGTTTTCCTTGAAATTTCGCAAAGAATTGAGTGAAACATACGATGATGGGGGATCCTGAAGGGCCAAAAGCCGCAACGATTCGGGATGTCCAGTATCCGCGGAGTTTTCAGGCCAAACCCAGAGGCAAAGGCCTTTGTTCTATGAAAATGACCATTTCTGCTCTATCGAATTCCCAGAACCGTTTGCGATACTGTTATGGAATTTCGCAGGCTCTTTCATGACGACATAGGCAGTATCACTGCAAAATTTCATCAGGAAATACGCCACAGAAAAAAAGTTATGAAGATTTGAAAGTCGGGATTTTCATGATGGCTGATTCCCTTCCAATATTCCTTCATCCTCATTTTTCACCCATTTCCCGAGGGAATACGGGGTTTTCCATGAAATTTCGCAAAGAATTGAGTGAAACACACGATGATGGGGGATCCTGAAGGGCCAAAAGCCGAAACGATTCGGGATATCCAGTATTTGCGGAATTTTAAGGCCAAACCCAGAGGCAAAGGCCTTTGCTCTATGAACATGACCATTTCTGCTCTATCGAATTCTCAGAACCGTTTGCGATACTGTTATGAAATTTTGCAGGCTCTTTCATGACGACATAGGCAGTATCACTGCAAAATTTCATCAGAAAATTCGCCACAGAAAAAAAGTTACAAAGATTTGAAAATCGAGATTTTCATGATGGCTGATTTCCTTCGAATATTCCTTCATCCTCATTTTTCACCCATTTCCCGAGGGAATACGGGGTTTTCCTTGAAATTTCGCAAAGAATTGAGTGAAACACACGATGATGGGGGATCCTGAAAGGCCAAAAGCCGCAACGATTCGGGATATCCAGTATCCGCGGAATTTTCAGGCCAAACCCAGAGCCAAAGGCCTTTGCTCCATGAAAATGACCATTTCTGCTCTATCGAATTCTCAGAACCGTTCGCGATACTGTTATGAAATTTTGCAGGCTCTTTCATGACGACATAGGCAGTATCACTGCAAAATTTTATCAGAAAATACGCCACAGAAAAAAAGTTATGAAGATTTGAAAATCGGGATTTTCATGATGGCTGATTTCCTTCGAATATTCCTTCATCCTCATTTTTCACCCATTTCCCGAGGGAATACGGGGTTTTCCTTGAAATTTCGCAAAGAATTGAGTGAAACATACGATGATGGGGGATCCTGAAGGGCCAAACGCCGCAACGATTCGGGATATCCAGTATCCGCGGAATTTTCAGGCCAAACCCATAGGCAAAGGCCTTTGCTCCATAAAAATGACCATTTCTGCTCTATCGAATTCTCAGAACCGTTTGCGATACTGTTATGAAATTTTGCAGACTCTTTCATGACGACATAGGCAGTATCACTGCAAAATTTCATCAGAAAATTCGCCACGGAAAAAAAGTTATGAAGATTTGAAAATCGGGATTTTCATGATGGCTGATTTCCTTCGAATATTCCTTCATCCTCATTTTTCACCCATTTCCCGAGGGAATACGGGGTTTTCCTTGAAATTTCGCAAAGAATTGAGTGAAACACACGATGATGGGGGATCCTGAAAGGCCAAAAGCCGCAACGATTCGGGATATCCAGTATCCGCGGAGTTTTCAGGCCAAACTCAGAGGCAAAGGCCTTTGCTCTATGAAAATGACCATTTCTGCTCTATCGAATTCTCAGAACTGTTTGCGATACTGTTATGGAATTTTGCAGGCTCTTTCATGACGACATAGGCAGTATCACTGCAAAATTTCATTATAAAATACGCCACAGAAAAAAAGTTATGAAGATTTGAAAATCGGGATTTTCATGATGGCTGATTTCCTTCGAATATTCCTTCATCCTCATTTTTCACCCATTTCCCGAGGGAATACGGGGTTTTCCTTGAAATTTCGCAAAGAATTGAGTGAAGCACACGATGATGGGCCATCCTGAAGGGCCAAAAGCCGCAACGATTCGGGATATCCAGTATCCGCGGAATTTTCAGGCCAAACCCAGAGCCAAAAACCATTGCTCCATGAAAATGACCATTTCTGCTCTATCGAATTCTCAGAACCGTTCGCGATACTGCTATGAAATTTTGCAGGCTCTTTCATGACGACATAGGCAGTATCACTGTAAAATTTCATCAGGAAATACGCCACAGAAAAAAAATTATGAAGATTTGAAAGTCGGGACTTTCATGATGGCTGATTTCCTTCCAATATTCCTTCATCCTCATTTTTCACCCATTTCCCGAGGGAATACGGGGTTTTCCTTGAAATTTCGCAAAGAATTGAGTGAAGCACACGATGATGGGCCATCCTGAAGGGCCAAAAGCCGCAACGATTCGGGATATCCAGTATCCGCGGAGTTTTCAGGCCAAACTCAGAGGCAAAGGCCTTTGCTCTATGAAAATGACCATTTCTGCTCTATCGAATTCTCAGAACCGTTTGCGATACTGTTATGAAACTTTGTAGGCTCCTTTATGACGACATAGGCAGTATCACTGCAAAATTTCATCACAAAATAGGCCACAGGAAAAAAGTTATGAAGATTAGAAAATCGGGATTTTCATGATGGCTGATTTCCTTCGAATATTCCTTCATCCTCATTTTTCACCCATTTCCCGAGGGAATACGAGGTTTTCCTTGGAATTTCGCAAAGAATTGAGTGAAACATACGATGATGGGGGATCCTGAAGGGCCAGAAGCCGCAACGATTCGGGATATCCAGTATCCGCGGAATTTTCAGGCCAAACCCAGAGCCAAAAACCTTTGCTCCATGAAAATGACCATTTCTGCTCTATCGAATTCTCAGAACCGTTTGCGATACTGTTATGAAATTTTGCAGGCTCTTTCATGACGACAGAGGCAGTATCACTGCAAAATTTCATCAGAAAATAGGCCACAGGAAAAAAGTTATGAAGATTAGAAAATCGGGATTTTCATGATGGCTGATTTCCTTCGAATATTCCTTCATCCTCATTTTTCACCCATTTCCCGAGGGAATATGGGGTTTTCCTTGAAATTTCACAAAGAATTGAGTGAAACACACGATGATGGGGGATTCTGAAGGGCCAAAAGCCGCAACGATTCGGGATATCCAGTATCCGCGGAGTTTTCAGGCCAAACTCAGAGGCAAAGGCCTTTGCTCTATGAAAATGACCATTTCTGCTCTATCGAATTCTCAGAACTGTTTGCGATACTGTTATGGAATTTTGCAGGCTCTTTCATGACGACATAGGCAGTATCACTGCAAAATTTCATTATAAAATACGCCACAGAAAAAAAGTTATGAAGATTTGAAAATCGGGATTTTCATGATGGCTGATTTCCTTCGAATATTCCTTCATCCTCATTTTTCACCCATTTCCCGAGGGAATACGGGGTTTTCCTTGAAATTTCGCGAAGAATTGATTGAAACACACGATGATGGGGGATCCTGAAGGGCAAAAAGCCTCAACGATTCGGGATATCCAGTATCCGCGGAATTTTAAGGCCAAACCCAGAGGTAAAGGACTTTGCTCTATGAAAATGACCATTTCTGCTCTATCGAATTCTCAGAACTGTTTGCGATACTGTTATGGAATTTTGCAGGCTCTTTCATGACGACATAGGCAGTATCACTGCAAAATTTCATTATAAAATACGCCACAGAAAAAAAGTTATGAAGATTTGAAAATCGGGATTTTCATGATGGCTGATTTCCTTCCAATATTCCTTCATCCTCATTTTTCACCCATTTCCCGAGGGAATACGGGGTTTTCCTTGAAATTTCGCAAAGAATTGAGTGAAGCACACGATGATGGGCGATCCTGAAGGGCCAAAAGCCGCAACGATTCGGGATATCCAGTATCCGCGGAGTTTTCAGGCCAAACCCAGAGGCAAAGGCCTTTGCTCTATGAAAATGACCATTTCTGCTCCATGGAATTCTCAGAACCGTTTGCGATACTGTTATGAAACTTTGTAGGCTCCTTTATGACGACATAGGCAGTATCACTGCAAAATTTCATCACAAAATAGGTCACAGGAAAAAAGTTATGAAGATTAGAAAATCGGGATTTTCATGATGGCTGATTTCCTTCGAATATTCCTTCATCCTCATTTTTCACCCATTTCCCGAGGGAATACGGGGTTTTCCTTGAAATTTCGCAAAGAATTGAGTGAAACACACGATGATGGGGGATCCTGAAAGGCCAAAAGCCGCAACGATTCGGGATATCCAGTATCCGCGGAGTTTTCAGGCGAAACCCAGAGGCAAAGGCCTTTGCTCCATGAAAATGACCATTTCTGCTCTATCGAATTCTCAGAACCGTTCGCGATACTGTTATGAAATTTTGCAGGCTCTTTCATGACGACATAGGCAGTATCACTGCAAAATTTCATTATAAAATACGCCACAGAAAAAAAGTTATGAAGATTTGAAAATCGGGATTTTCATGATGGCTGATTTCCTTCGAATATTCCTTCATCCTCATTTTTCACCCATTTCCCGAGGGAATACGGGGTTTTCCTTGAAATTTCGCAAAGAATTGAGTGAAACATACGATGATGGGGGATCCTGAAGGGCCAAAAGCCGCAACGATTCGGGATATCCAGTATCCGCGGAGTTTTCAGGCCAAACCCAGAGGCAAAGGCCTTTGTTCTATGAAAATGACCATTTCTGCTCTATCGAATTCCCAGAACCGTTTGCGATACTGTTATGGAATTTCGCAGGCTCTTTCATGACGACATAGGCAGTATCACTGCAAAATTTCATCAGGAAATACGCCACAGAAAAAAAGTTATGAAGATTTGAAAGTCGGGATTTTCATGATGGCTGATTCCCTTCCAATATTCCTTCATCCTCATTTTTCACCCATTTCCCGAGGGAATACGGGGTTTTCCATGAAATTTCGCAAAGAATTGAGTGAAACACACGATGATGGGGGATCCTGAAGGGCCAAAAGCCGAAACGATTCGGGATATCCAGTATTTGCGAAATTTTAAGGCCAAACCCAGAGGCAAAGGCCTTTGCTCTATGAACATGACCATTTCTGCTCTATCGAATTCTCAGAACCGTTTGCGATGCTGTTATGAAATTTTGCAGGCTCTTTCATGACGACATAGGCAGTATCACTGCAAAATTTCATCAGAAAATTCGCCACAGAAAAAAAGTTACGAAGATTTGAAAATCGAGATTTTCATGATGGCTGATTTCCTTCGAATATTCCTTCATCCTCATTTTTCACCCATTTCCCGAGGGAATACGGGGTTTTCCTTGAAATTTCGCAAAGAATTGAGTGAAACACACGATGATGGGGGATCCTGAAAGGCCAAAAGCCGCAACGATTCGGGATATCCAGTATCCGCGGAGTTTTCAGGCCAAACCCAGAGGCAAAGGCCTTTGCTCTATGAACCTGACCATTTCTGCTCTCTCGAATTCTCAGAACCATTTGCGATACTGTTATGAAATTTTGCAGGCTCTTTCATGACGACAGAGGGGGTATCGCTGCAAAATTTCATCAGAAAATACGCCACAGGAAAAAAGTTATGAAGATTTATCAAATTGGGATTTTCATGATGGCTGATTAGGAAATCAGCCATCATGAAAATCCCGAAATATTCCTCCGAATATTCCTTCATCCTCAGTTTTCACCCATTTCCCGAGGGAATACGGGGTTTTCCTTGAAATTTCGCAAAGAATTGAGTAAAACACACGATGATGGGTGAGTAGTATAGTACGCGTAATATACTATGCTAAAGATAAAGATACCTAACGGGTGCGCTGTAGCGCGCCATCGGTCTTGTCACATATAAATATTAAGAATTTTGAGACCGACAGTTTGACGGTTTGTTCTACGTATGATCCGGTGAATCTACTGGGTTACCCCTAATTCCTGGCTAAGTTTCTCCCCACCAGCTAGTAGGTGGTGCGTGCGGGCTTCTGGCGCGCTGGTGGGAGCGACTGCCGTTGAGTGAGACAGGGCCGTAGTCAGGTCGCGTGACAGTCAAAGGAAGACAAAGGATGACTGCTGCTTTTATTTCTTCCTCTTCTCAGTACTTGCTTGTTCTTCTTACTCATTGTTCTATTAATTGATAGAAATTTTCAGATTTGATTGCAAATATTCACTGTAAAATGATTCAAGGTAACATTACTTTGAAAAAAATAATAAGGAAAAAAATTTGGTTCCAACGACTGAGCTGCCCCAAGGAATAATGGATAATCATTATTTTTCTAAAATTAAATCAATTAACGTGGAAGAATTTAAAGAAAAACTCACCAAAGAATCAGGGGGCCCGAATCATCCTAAAATTCTTTGCGCAACGGTCCTGCTGCCTCATGACGTGGTAGAAACCGAGGAGCGGGGACTCTCGCAACGCATGATTGGGCCTCCCCACTCCAGCGCAGAAAGACAACTAAAGACGATAATCATGTTAGAGGGGTAAGCAGCTTTGAGTCTGTTTACTATAGATGGACTAGCGAATGAGTGAGCATCGACTTTCTTCGGCTCTCATGACCCACTATTATGAATTTTGGCTTTGACACAGCTCGGGTACTGATTTTTCCCTTAGTACGTCTATACTTGAATGGTCGCTAACCGTACATAGATCTGAATAATAAACTGAGTGGAAGATGCGACTTCAGGGAAGTGGTGTCCCTTTCTCGGCAGTGATCACCTCTACTGATCAAGGCTTCCCATGGTTTCCCCTGGTCCATAGTAGATGCTTTCTAGCATGGCAAGTCGATCCATGGCGTCGCAATAGGGCAGGAAAGGATGGGAAGTAGGAGAAAGCAGCTTGGAATCAAATAGATGATCAGATTCCATATCATCATCCTAGAGGGGAAAGGGCGTAAACGGTCCATATTTTCTATCTTGTGACGCCCTTTTCACTCTGGGATAACGATATCATTCGGAATCATAATTTTTGGAAATTTAGGCAGTGAAGAGCAAGTACCAATGAGCCGGTTTTTTGTTCTCTCGCATTTTTTTGGCTAGCATCCTTAGACTGAAGGAAAAATAGTGGTAACAACAATATAATATTGATGTAATTGGTTCTTAGCAAATATTTCTTTCCAATGATTAAGAAAGTTGTTGAATCTAATTAATTTAGTTTATTCGAAAACATCAACGAGTTGAATTGATTCGATTCAGTAACTTCAACAGCTTTCTCAAAAAAAAAAATATCTGGTAAGGACCAATTACATCAATATTTGACGGCTTTTACCGCTATTTTCTTTCTCAGTGTAGATTTATTCTGTGGTGATTTAGACTCTGAGAGGCTTGAGGAGAGCAGTTTATCGAGTCACTTCAAAAATTCTGCTTTTGTAATGAGTCACTGTCAATACAAGTTTCCTGCTCCCTGTGACGTTAGGTGACAGAGAAGGGGAATCATGTGACTCATTTCTGGAACTGTAGAGAAGATCCTTGCAGGTAACTCATTTTCTTGCCTTCGGTGTTTTGGAGTATCCATTATTTATTTCAAAATTATTTGTCAATTGAAATTATATCATCATTTTGCTGTGTTATGATTTCGATCTGAAAAAAGAGGGGAATTATTTGATACTATTTTATTGAGCAATTAATAATTTATTACTTGAAGATACAATATATTGCACTGTTTCACGTCGGAAGAAGAGGTAGGTTCATCGTTGTAAAAAATAATCGAAAATTCATCAATAATTTTCAAGTTATGTGTTTTCAAAGTCTTTGCGGAATGTTGCAGACCATTATAAATGGAGATTCACGAAATTAATGATTCATTAGACACTGAAAATATGTTTCACCTTCTTTCTATTCTTCATTTTTTTTCTATCTATCAATTCGTATGTTAATTCTCATGATTTTCGAACTTAAATTCAGAAATTTATGGCGATACTTATAACAGTAAAATTTGGCGCTACACTCATGTTTAAAATTCTTAGACTTTGATAAACTATTGCCACATTTGTCACAAAGCCGAATTCTTCTAGACTCCCAAGTTCAAGTACACAAGGTCATTCAATCCCTCCATTCTTGATTCACCGTTAGAAATACCAACGTGAATTAATACGTGAATTAATAAGATTAAAATCAATAAATTCATTTATTCTGAATTGTGTAATAAAAAATTTGAAAATAGAATGAGAAGTTGAGACATTGAAGCAAGAAGTACTATTGGAACGAAAGAGGCAGGGTTTCTCGATCAAGTTTCGATTAACTGTTGGACCGATCTTCTCATAGTGGATTTTCGATTTTTGTGATCGATCTTTCTATTGAGTCGATCCATGAGATCGATCTTCTATCACCAACTTGATCCATGGAAAAACTTGGTGGATTCTTTCCGTGATCTTCAAATTTAAAAAGTAACTAATAATTTGGATTAGCATTATGAGAATGATAGAATTAACGTGCTTTCCTGTTTTTTTTGCAATTTCTCTATTTTTACGTGTTTGAGATTTATGCCTCTATATTCTCAGTCATAGCTGTTCATCAAAAACTTCATACTGAATACTAGAATTTCTTATTTGTACTCAAACTTCTAATTTATATATTTAAAAATCCTCATCATTCCATCAAAAATGATGGAGATTGAATGAGTTGATATGATATTACTATGTATTACAAAAAATTGATGAAGATCGTTTCATCATTTGCTCATTCAATCCCAATTTTAATTTCTTCTTCTTTCATTTTCCTCCTCTCTTCTCTTCTTGGAAAGGAAAAGCTCGATCTTCGACTGCTTGATTCGATTTCTGATCGATCAAAAATTGAACGATCTGGATCGATCTTTCAATGTTTGATCATGAAGCCCTGGAAAGGAGTATCAGAGAACTGCTGTTGAGGTACAAGACGTCAGAAAGTGACGGATGAATTGATTGTCACAAACCAACAACTATTCTTTTCTAAAAAGTTCATACACGTCGAATGTAATGCTAGAACTGTCACGTCTATCTCTCTGATTCCTCGCTGGTTAACCAATATTAGGCACTCGATTCGAAAAACAAAATAGAAAAAAATGATAAAACAATTTTTTAAAGTAATTTCCAATCACTGCTAATACCTTCCAATTTAACACGAAGAATAATAATTTGAAAAATTGGAAAAATTAATTGGAACGCAAAAATCATGAAATAATCTTCCGTGCGCTGGAGCGCGAATGGTCTTGTTCGAGTAAAAGCAGCAAGATGAAATGAACAGTGAATAGCACAACAGTCGAATCAGCATACGCAACATAGCGTCGTGAGAGATGATTGCAGTAGTGGGAAAAAGATAATAATGTTAGCTACGAAAGTGTATTAAGATTTGGCTAATCAAATCCCATGCATGAATTTGACCCTCGAAATATGTCAATTTACGCAAAAAAATCAACTGAAACGAATTATTATCAAAACTGGGAGATTATTTTCATCTCATGAATGTCCGTGCTAATTCTAGAATAATTTTCTTGAGAAATCTATCAAGTGGTCAAGTCAAAACATGGTTCCCAACGAACTAAAGGAGATTTGAGAAAGATTTGTGGAATTTTTTGAATTAGAGTGGCCTTGAAGAGCTAGCGGTTAATTCGGAGATACTCGAGAAATGATAGAAATATACAGGAGTATTTCTATTCACGATACATTAAATGGAAATTCTTTGATCCTCCGCTCTTCGAGTAGGAAGTGAATTTCTTGTCAATTTTTATCGTTCCTTTTTTGTCATTTTTTCATTTCAACGTCCAATAAAAATTACATTCTTTTTCATAAAATCTCTCGGTTCAATCATTTTTTCCCATATACATTTATCTTAATAATTGTTTCCCCAATTCTCAGAAAGCAGACAGTGCCAAAAAATCATTCTTTCCTCTGCAATGTTTTGGAAAATATATGAAGTCGTAATCTTGATGAATATATGCCTAAAACCATCTCTGCACAAATCCCTACATTTTGAGTCGAGAAGTCTATACTTTTTCATTGATTTTCAATGAGATAAGCGTTTACAAACGCATTACTTCAACGAATTGCATATCACACGCATTTTTCTCCTCTGCGTTGTTTTTAGCGTAAAAAATACTCAACACATAACAACGTATCTGCAAACGGGTCCATGACTGTGTGTAAAAGAAATAGAGACAGCTATAGTAGGAGTGAGACGGACGATGACTCAGCCCCCACACGTTATCCCCACTCTATACAGGCCCTTTTCGTGATGCTCGAGGCATATTGCTTTTTCTGTTACACCTGATTCACAAATCGCTAACCGCGGTTGAAGGAGCTTCACCTTAAAAAAAAGGAGTTATTTGAATCTATTCCATTGGGAACTTAATTATTTTATTATTTGAAGATAAAATATATTGTCCAGTTTGTATGTGATTGATTGTATAAAGAGAAGAGGTATGTACTGAAGTTGAAAATAATCTAAAATTTGTTAATTATTATTTCTAAGTGATATTTTCTGAATTTTTTTTTCAATCCCATTGATCATTATGACTAAAGGTTCACGAAATTATATGATTCATTAGATAGTGATGAAGTGTTTCACCTTCCCACAAACCCTAATTTTTTTCCTAGTCTGCAATTCATATTTTAAATATTATAATGGTTGAAGTTAAATTGAGGAATTCATTACGTTACTTATAACAGTACACATTGTTTCAGATTGCTCAGTTATACGTAAATCATGTGGAGCTACGGATTTTTCATTTGTTCAGTCATTACCGTCACTACCTCAGCGTTTTTCGTGACTACTCCACAACCCGAACTTCACCTTGTGAATGTGGTGAGAGATCAATGCATTTAATGAAAAACAGTATTGTTTTGGGAAGACACAGATTGCCCAGTTAAAACCAAATTGGCGTAAATGCTATGCTCATACGTAGCACTTACGCCACTTTATTCCTAAGGTGATGGTATTTTCATGTCCATTTGAGCAGGCAGCTAATACAATTCCTTCTTTTTTCAGGTATTTCGACATGGGGATCGCACTCCTAGGACTTATGCAGATGGAGAACTGTATCCGAACGATCCATACCTGAATTACACTTTTCCTAAGGGTTATGGACAATTGACTAATGTAAGATACCAGATGCAGGAGTGAAGAGATAGAACAGGAAGAATTGACACTTTTTTCCATAGTTTTTTAGAAATATTTTGAAAAAAAGCGAGATTGAGCGATGATGCCTCTATCCCCCAACGCTTTCGGAAAGGCTAAAAAATGCAGTAAATTTTCCGTAATAATGCGGATGCCGCATATTTACCGTAAAAATGCAGTATTTATAGAGCCATTCTGACCAGTTTTTTAGCCGTAATAATGTCGTGAAATTACTGTAGTAATGCTATAAGGTTACTGTCGTAATGCCGTGAAGTTACGATAAAAATGCGCAAATTTTACTGAAAAATATCTATATGTAAACTGCAATAATGCGATAGTTTTTCTGGTGTTTGACATCACTGCGGATGCCCAATATTCATATCAAGTGATTAGAAAAAACTCTGTTAGATGAAGTGATGAGAGAAAACTTTATGAAGTAGAATTTGATTTTCAGTTCCATGAATAAAAGATGAATTCTAGATTCCCCTCAGATATCCCCAACTTTTTCACGAGTGTCCTTCCTCTACAAATTTCAACTTATTTCTATTAGCCTGAGAAAGAAAGGCTTAGACGAAATTATCAGGATTGAAATTTACCATCATTATATAATAACTCGTGATAGCCGACTTGGTAGAGAGACAGACTAGTAACTCTCGGAGGTCGTGGGTTCAATCCCCGTCGGAATCAAATGGTTTTTCGAATTTCTTTCTTCTAAATTTTATTTTTCATTTACTCATTCATTGAAGAATTCAGATTTTCATTTATATTTTTATTTTTCTAGAAATCGTAGGGACTTTTTTTTACCGATTCAAAGCATCATTACCGCATTTAGACGATAATAATGCAGTAAGTGTGCTGCATTTTTACAGTAGAAAAAAAAGATCGATATGGCTGGATCGTCTGAACCAACAAAATGCGGTGATAATGCCGTAGATATGCTGCATATTTACAGTAGAAAAACTGGCCAGAACAACTGAAATAATGCGGTGAAAATATGGTAATTATACGGTAAAACCACGAAATTTTTACTGCATTCTCAAAACCGTTAGGGTCCTTTATTTGTAGCACTTTAACTCTTTCGTGTGTACATTGCCCGAAAATGTATTGGAAGGGCCTGCATTCCAGTACGGTTTCGGACGGTGTGAGCACGAGAGAGTTAAATTCTCTTTGAAGAAAAGATTTGGGCAAAAGATGAAATGATGATTTGAAAAAAATGGTCTCATTCTGTTCTACATCTTCAGTATATGAATTCATTTGATGATATTCTCCATCACTAACATTTCATGTGATATTTGTAAATTCAGGCTGGTAAAGTGCGGAGTTATAGTCTGGGCAGGCATCTTCATTGGCTCTATGCCCGTTTTCTGAAGCATCAATATGTACCAGAAGAGGTTTATGCTCGCTCCAGTGACACTGACAGAGCGAAAATGACTCTCCAAGTTGTGATGAGAGGTCTATTTCCAGCAGAAGGTCAAGATAAGTGGCATCTACTACTCAAATGGCAGCCAGTATCAACAGTCTACTGTCCAGTAGAATCGGATAGGATCCTAAGACCAGAAGCATCTCCACAGTGTGTATTCGTTCAGTTGAGGACCGCGAGGAGATGTGATAAGAATTCTGCAATTGTATGGATTCTATGGAAACCCATCAATTTTTTTGTGATTCATTCTTGATGAATATCTCAGAAATTAAGTGAGATTGCGAAATTTTTGGGGAAAATTTTTTAGTAGCTCTCAAAATTCTCTATAAAATTAGATGAATATCTGTTGGAAACATTTTCGTAGCTCTCAATTTCGAAAATGGGAGCAGGAAGTGGATGATGGTATAATTGCTATCCGATCAGGCCTTTTTGACTACTGAATTGTTCCCACTCCATGGACCTTCAATTCCATTCTTTTTTGAATCCATTCAATTGCAAAAGACTTACCATTTGAAAATTCACAAGATTCAACCAATTTTTTTTTTCTCTGTAGATTCTTAAAGGAAGCGTATGAAGCTCTGAAAACGCCTGAAGTTGTTAGTCTTATTGCCCCTTACTCTAAACTGCTGAAGCAGTTAACGGCATTGACAGGGAGAACAATTGAAAATCCGCTACATCTACTTAATCTCTATAATACTCTCACATCCGAAGCTTCTTTGGGTTTAGAACTTCCAGCCTGGGCAAAAGAAATTCATTCAAGCAATGAGTTATCAAATGCAACGAGCCTACTATATCAACTTGTTGAAGGGAATCAAAATTTCAAAAAAATGCTGTCAGGTAAATGATCAAGTGAGAAGTGAAATGAAGATATTTGAGTTTTCATGCATTATATTATGGATAACTCTGATGATCCTATTGAAAAGCTGAGGAAATTTACGGAAAAAATATACTTCAGAATTAATTTTCCATAATTTTTGAAAAATTCGAATTTGTAGCCATGTCACAGATATTTTCTTATTTCTTACTTTGTTAGGTAATGTACTATTTTTTTACATTTGTCTGAATTTGTTCATAATTTTCAAGTATGTAGTTTATGAGATATGAATTATTGAAGTTATTGAAAATAGCAATAGTGGGAATGAAACGCCCTCAACTGAACAGAAATAATGAAATTGTAGAAAAATCAGACAGTTTACTCATTATTTGAAACACAATTGACGAAGAGAATATTTTAATCAAATGATACAAGGATAAAAATGTCCTTCCGTACAATTTTTGAGAAATTACAATGGCAGGATAGATGTTGCTATTTGCATCTCTCTCTATCTCATGCATGTAATAAGAGATTAGCAGTGTAAAAAAAACGAGAAACAAAAAAAATTATATTCGCAAGCTGAAGATATGATTTGTGAACAATTTAATCACTTTTTCGGATAAATTGGTCTGAATTATTAGTAATTAATTGGAAACTACCCTAGAAATCTTCATTTCTTTACCTTTTTATCGAACGTACTCTGCTATACTGGCCTAAATCAAAGGTGAGATGATTTATCATTGATTTAGGAGCTTCTTTAAAAAAAATTATCGATTCTTGAAGTTAATATTATGGGAGAACCCATTTTTAAAAAATAAGCTGTGAGGTATACGAGAGACGTGACATGTTTCCCAGGAGGAATTTCCTCAGATTTTCAGTGAAGGATTGGAAGAAATCCGTTTCGAGCTGCTAGATCAGAGTCTCCATTTCATCCCACTTTCCTCAATGAATTATTTAAATTGAGATTTGTTCCTGTTGTCATTGCAGGTATATTGTTGCGAAAAATGGTGGACGATATGGTGGACAAGGTGGAAAATCATGGAACGAATAAGAAAAAAATATATCTGTATTCAGCTCATGAGCTGAATGTAGGTTCAGCTCTAGTAGCTCTTGGACTATACGCTGCGCCGCATCTGCCCAAGTACACAAGTGCTATAATCATTGAACTCCTCAGTTGGGGTAGCGATTACTATGTCAAGGTGAGTTGAGATATGCTATAAAATCAGTGTAGAGATGAAACGAGACAAGTCGATTCAGTTTTGTGATCATTCATCATAAACTGTGTTAGAAACTGAGTGACAAGGATACAAACAAGCAGGTGCTTCAGCCCATGGGCATTCTTTGTGAATTCCAACCCTTGTTATTCACTTGAGAATGTCTTATATTATCAGAAAATTTATCATGAAGAAAATTGAATGCTCTGCCAATACAGCTGGCGAATAGCTTTCGAATGGAACTTTTAACTCTTCATTCATTAATATATGCGGAATTTCGTTGTTTTTTATCGTAGCGTAGAAATTGGAATCTAGATCTAACTATAATATTTTTCATTCAGATGATATTATTTTATACGGTAAAATTCAATATTATTTGGAAACTAAGATTCTACTATAAAATTTCGAAAACTGAAAATGATAGTTCACGTTTCAAAAATTATTTCCATTTCTTCTCTTTGAATTTCGGAAATAGTATATTACATGCCTAGGGTAGTAATGTAAGAAATGTCTCAGAGCACATGTAATTGTTGGCCGAGGTGAAGCCGAGGTCAACAAACATGTGCTCTGAGGCTTTCTTACTTACTGTCCAAGGTGTGTATACTATTTTTCTGCACACTGGGACGGAAGTGAGCTTACGCCCGAGCGCAGCGAGGGCCGAAAGTCTCACTTTCGTCCCTGTGTACAGAAAAAACTTTTTTTAGCACTCGTATAGAAGAATCCCTTTGAAAAAATTTGAAATATTTAGAATTCCTGAGGCTCATCTGAATGAATCTTTCAAACTCAGCTCGGATGTAATCGGTGAAGTAGTTCCATGGATGTAACCTCTTTTCATCAAATAGTTTTTCGCAAATATCTCAGAAACTGCTGGGCTGATCTGGCTCAGATTCAAAACCGAAGTTTTCATTCATAAGATGTACGAATCCAGCGAATTTGAACTCTCTAACTCAAATGTTTTTCAAGTTATCACAATACCTGCGTTTTCCTAAGATCACATTAAAGTTATTATGATAAGTGAACCTAAAATTGAAGCACTCACCGACCCAAGAGTTTGATGTGCCTCTTATCAGTGCGCATCTGTTCGCTGAGGATAGATGCTGTGAATGAATTTTTCGCAGAGAAACCTCGAAAAAACGATTTTTCGATAATTCGTTTTTTCTCGAGAACCCTTGAGCCGATTGAGCTTAAATTTAGCCCAGAACATGGTGTTCGCATAGTCAACATACCGTCGAAATTTCACATCGATACATGTAGCCATTCTGGGATGAAGTAAGGAAGTGGGTCGTCACATACATACGCACTCACACATACATACATACAGACATCTGAAAAGAAATTATCCTTCGACATTTCCGATCATTTGGAGTCATAATCTAATGAAATCTCGAAGTCGAAATAATTGACTCTTTCTGTTTCACCTCTTTGCTACTACAATACTATTTGGTTCGTCTTTTAAGTAATGACATAATTGTTTATTCTAACTGTAGGTCCGTTATTACGAAGGAATTCCAGCACAATCAACCGTAAAAACGATACCTGGCTGTACGGAATTATGTCCACTGAAGCAGTTCATTAAGTTGATAGAAGGCAGCTTGGCGAGTTCGGATGAAGTGCGAGGCTATTGTTAGTGCAATGGAAAAGAGAGGCTCTGTGGAATCCACGCGCGACGGAAGTGAAACCTCTTGAGACACTACTGGACTTCAAGGGAAGTGGTGTCTGCCATGAGATTTTAGTGTATATTGTAGATTAATGCAAAGTAGTACGTTATGTAAAATTTGAGATCACTAGTTAGTTTGGTTCCAAGAAATTGATTCTTGGGATTGCATCTTATTCATGTAGAAGCCGGGCTAAAAAATTCGAGTCTTCGAAAAGTGGGATCTGGCAGGGAATTTTAAAATCTCGCAAAAACATTTGCAGCTCCAATTCGATGCATTGTTGTGGTACATTTCTCTGGTTTATAAGTTTATTCTCTTACAACAATTTATTGAAACATAGAAAATCTGAAGATGGAAATTTTTCCTATCTATATCAATAAGAAATTCTCCGGGCAATCAGATGTGCTGGTCCAAATTTGGGCCAGATGAATACTTTTCGAGATTATTATCGAAAAGTTGAGACAATTTCCTTTCCACATATGTATGAAAAATTCATTTCGGCCATTTCCAAATACAGTTTTAAGCTACAGTATGATAATATTTATTCTGAATAATAATAATATTACATCTGAAAAACTCGGAGTGATTTTCCAGTATCATTGGAACGATAGGAAAACACCCAATCCCTCACTGGGTAAAAGGAAATCCCTGAATTTTCTAGTTCCAGAGTTTGGAAAGAGCCGGAAAAACATACGAGTACTATCCCGAGATAAGCTCATTGCTAGGAGACATGTATCATCCTTTTGTCAAAAACGAGAGATGAAAGGAAGCAATTTTTGAACATTAACATTCTTATCTACTGTCAGCAGAACAGAGTGACAACTTCACAGCAGCTTACCTCTGCCGGCATAGATAATTTTCGTGCTCATGAAATAAAAATGATTTCCTAAGTCATAAAATTGATTTCCTAGATATTCCCAAGCGATTCCCAAAACACTAATCCTAATTTCGATTCTTCGCTAATTTTGATCTGCTATCTGTACATTAAAGAAATTGCAATTCATAACAAATTAATTACATTTCTCCAAATTTGAAAAATGCCTTCCTAAACTTCTCCAAATTATTGTCGAATGTTCAGGATTAAACTTGGGACCAGTCTACGAAGTCGGAATTAACCACAGGTTAGCATGACTTCAACTTTGGGACGAATATCGCTAACTGCAAGGGAACGTGACTGGGAGTTTTTCGATAAAACAATGGCGACCCGAGTCGAAATTTTAACACTCGTTTGATTCTCGTTTACTTCTCCAACCGAAAAATGACGCTCGTTTACTACTCCTTGTCCTCGCATGAATCTCCTTCGATACTCCAACGTCTCAGGATCCGTTTGTCATCCTCAATTGATTCTCCATGTTCTCTCATTACTAATTTAAGTTACATTCGGGAACAGTGATGTATTAATACTTGTGATGGAATATCCATAATTGTCGATGAAAACAATAGATTCCATGTTTGTTATATTTTTGTTTTCTTCTTTTGACTAATTGGAATTATTAATTGAAATGGTAAACCGAGGAAGTCCGCCGGATATTTGACGTTAATTCTTGAGAGATTGTTTCAAACTTGTAGAAGATGGCAATTTCTAACATTGATTATATTCAATGAGGAATTTCCACTTCTTTTGGATCTGAAATTAACTCTTAAAAATTTATAGAAAATTTACCATTTTAATATTGAAATTCCCCCACCCATCCCACAATCTGAAAAATGGAGAGCTCAACGAGGATTCAATGAGCTCTCCTTAACATTCTCATTTCATTCTCCTCGATGTATTTTAGGAAATAACTACATCGAGGAGAATGAAACGAGCACTCAAAATACATTAATATGATAGGAGGTATGCTCCTCCTATGATTCTTCAAATTCTCCCGACTTGGAGAATTTGGAGAAGCAAACGAGCATTAAAATTTCGACTCGGGGAAGAACAGTTACCCCTCAGTTGTTGATTCTTTCCCGTCATTTTGAATTCAGTCCTTGATGCGCAGTTAATTAACTTGGTAATAAAATCAGAGTTACCTTAACCCGCCGTTAGTACTCATTTTGACTCTATAACTAGCCCTTAAAAATAATTTTGCCAGATGCTGTGTGTCCGGAGCTGAATTTCCCTGATGGATCATGCAATCGGGCAGTCAATTTTTTCACGAAATCGACCGTAATTTGATCGCGATGTAATTGCATCGCAGTGAACATCACAGTCGCATCGTGGTCACATGACAGTCGATTTCGTGAAAAAATCCAGTGTATGACTGACTTATAGTCGATATGCAATCGCCCGATCCATCAGGGTTGTCGATTGTTTTCTATGACTTTCATCTTTCAGAAAACATACGAATTCTTTTTATCTCAAAAGATTTCAGAATTTGTAGTGACTGCTGACCGATGAAAGATAGACTAAATGAGCATATCGATATAGGTCATCGACAAGTTCACGGGATGCCGTCCCGGAAGAAATTGGCAGGTTTCAAGATGTTTCAGATGTTTGCATGTTCCATGAGACACCGTGCTCTAGAAGGATTTTTCCCTTGTTGGAATTGGTATAGAATGCAGTGCCCAAAATGCTGTTTATCAGTTGACATGGTAAGCTCTGCTGTTCTAAGAGGTTATGTAACTGCCATGAACTTGTTCAGTGTTCTGAAGTCTTGCACCTAATCCTCTGAAAACTACAAAAGATCACGGAAGGATTCATATTTTGAATATAATTTCAAGCTCAGAGAAAAAATCTGTAAAACTAAGTTTTACACCTGATAATGTATGTCAAATGTATTTAACCTGTTCGTGCTCACACCGCTCGACACCGTACTGGAATACAGAGCCTTTCAATACATTTTCGGGCGATGTGAGCACGAAAGGGTTTGAAATATTCCCCGGAAGTTTAAGGGTTATTCCTGGTGGACCCATCGATTACCTATATCAATATGTTCACTGCGTCGATCTTCCATCGATCACTGGTCGATACTAATTCTGAAATTTGTTGGAAAATGGAAATGAATTGATTTAGACAGGCGGTGATTGACAGTCAATCATTTTTCTTTGTGAGGAATGCCAGAATTCGTATCGACCATTGCCAGATCAAATATCGACTAAATGGACCATGGTCGCGTACCCATATCAATATGTCCTGCTGAGGTTCTGATTGTTGCAACAATCAAAAGCATAACAACGAGTCCGCCAGGGATATCGACGAGCTAGAACTCTCCTACTGATGGTACTTGCGCGTCGAAACTCATTAACAATCTATTTGGAAGGTTATTCAACCGTAATTCTGTGAGAAATAAAGTAGTTATCATGACAAGAAGACACTAATCGGTTTTAAAAAACGAACCGCTTTTGTTTGAAGTATTTCTTCATAAGTTGCCTACTTACAACGCTGGTTGCCTACTTACAACCGCAATGATGGTTCAAGTGATGGAATTGACAAAGACATTGTCAGTATATAGATTAATCTTCTGCCTTCGGCGTTTTGGGACACACATTATTCATTTTGAAATGATTTATTAATTAAAATTATATGATATTGTTTTGTTGTACTTTGATTTGTATTCGAATGAAAGAGGAGAATTATTTGACGCTATGTTACTGAGAAATTGATATTTTACTACTTGATGATATAATATATTGTACGGTTTGTATGTGAGTAGATGCATGAAGACAAGAGGTACGTACAAAAATAAAAAAAAATCTAAAATTTATTAATTATTCTTGAGCGATATCTTCCGAATGGTTTGAAATTTCTTACGGAGTGTTGTAAGCCATGACAAATGGAAATTTCGGAAATGATACACGGAGAGAAAATTCTCTTAAAAATTGTGATGCTCAGCGACTTAAAGCAGGCCAAAAGTGCAGGCTAGGGCTATTTTATGCATCCTCCAATAAAAAAAATGTCCTTGCCACGAGGATTACTAATAGGGCTAATTGAATTTTCGAGAGAAAGTGTTACAATAACTGTTACGTAGCACTACGAAAATATTAGCTGATTGTTTTCTCTTAAGGAAGTCATGAAAATTTCTATACTTGCTCAATGATGAATTGTAGGGCCCTTAGAAATTTTCATACGCTATTAAGAATTTTTATGAAATTTTTTTAGAATTTTTCCCATGCCAGCCTCATAATGTGGTAGACGAAGATGCAAGTCGGGTACCTTCGGCGGTTTTCGGTACATGAGCCATTGGCCATTTCACACTTGGCTTTGGATTGAAATATCTCGGAAACTATGCAAAGTTTATCGAGACATGCTGTGAATGAAATTTAGAGGGAAAATTAACGAAGAAAATAAGCAAGACGCCGTTTTTCTACGACCAGTAATTTCCGAGATATCAATTTTTTGATGAGTAGGTCAGAAACAATGGACGAGGCCCGATAGTAAATAAATGGCCGCTCGAGCGTCCCTTCTGAATTTTTCATTAAAAAATTAATATCTTAATAATTAGGAGTTGTAGAAAAACGGAATTTCGCTCATTTTATTCGTTAATCTTCCCTCTAAATTTCATTCACAGCATGTCTCGATAACTTTTCAGTACTTTTCGAGATATTTTAATCCAAAGCCAAGTGTAAAATGGCTATTTTTTTTTAAGAAATGAAAAGCAAAAATTTTGATGTGGAGCATGGGAATTTTTCGGTACAAAAACAAATTTGACCCCCTTTGTAGAGCAGCATGGTAATTTTTTTAAAAATCATTCAGAAAAATTCTTATATTTTTCTCTCCGTGTATGAATCATTAGACGTTGAAAATGTGGTTCTCCTTTTCACTAATTTCGATTCCTTTTTTAAACAATTTGTATGTTAATTCTCATGATTTTCAAATTTAGATTGAAGGATTTATGATGATACTTATAACAATGAAATTGGACGCTACACTTAAGGCTCAAGATTCATGATTTAGATAAACTGTTGTCACATTATGTTAATGAAGCAGGAATTACTATTGACCTTACACTAAAGTGTCTATCACATCATTAAAATTACATTTGTAGTCACCTAATCACCACTTTAAATTTAAATCAAACAATAATTGCATCTTAATCAAAAATATGAACATCATAAAGAATGAAGTCAGTATGTCAGTATTTCAATTCATGAAAAAAAAACCAGTTCAAAAGAATTTTTCTCAAAACTCAACGATAGTTTTCGTCTCAAAAATGTCTGCTTTGATTCTGAATCAATTCTCCATGACAAACTATTCAGTTCTCGTATTTTCAGGATATCATAAAATCATCATAAAAATTACATTCTTTCCAATGAAAATTCTCTGTTCAATAATTTTTTTGATCATGTACATTCATCTCAATAATTGTTTCCCCATTCCTTACATACTAAACATTGCTCGAAAAATTATTCCTTTCTCCGCAATGTTCTGGAAACTACATATGGAGTCATAAATTTGATTAATATGGGCATAACAATATTCCCGGACAAATTCCTACAGTTGGGGTCAAGAAGTCAATAGTTTTTCATTAATTTCCAAAAAGATAAGCACTTACAAACACATTACAATACCAACGCATTCTATATCACACGCATATGCCTGTCTGCTTTGCCGTCAGAGGGAATAGAATGAAGCACAATGCATCCGTGAACGGGCTAATGGCTGTGTGTATAAAATAAATAAAGACAGCTGTAGTGGACAACATTACTCCCACTTTCCATAGGTCCTTTTCGTGATGCTCAGAGTATAACGATTCTGATACGACACCTGATTCTCAAATCACTACCCGCAGCCAAAGAAGGTTCACTTAAAAAAAGAACAGAATTATTGAGATCTCTTTCACCGAGAAATTCTTTACTTCAGTACTTGACCACAAAATATCCTGTGCTGTTTGCATGTGAGTATTCGTATAAAGGAAAGAGGTATGTTCTGAGATTCTAAATGATGTAAAATTTGATAATTATTATTTCTAAGTGATATATTCGGGATTTTTTGGAAAGTTTGTAGGCCATTATAATTGGAAGTTCACAAAATTATATAATTCATTAGGCCTTAAAAAGATCTTTCACATTTTCATGAACCCTGAATTTTCTTTTTTATTTGACAATTCATATTATAATTCTCATACCGAGAGAATTTTCCGAATTGTGGAACTAAAAATATAGGAGGGAAGCCCTTGACTATAAAATATATTAACAATAAACTAACTTTTATCAAGTACAACCATCAGAAAGTACAGATGACTATGGACTGGTCGTTCTAGTTATAATTCTAGCTGCGATCATTAATTTGAAATGATTCGATTCAACTTTTAAAGAATAGTCATGTTAATAAGAAAAAATTTCCTCAGTGCGTAATTGTTGAAGTTGAATTCAGGGATTCGCTACCATACTTGTAACTGTATACATTATTCCAGATTACCAATTATCTGTAAACCATGTGGAGCCACGGATTTTTTCTTTGTCTAGTCATTACAGTCACTAGCTCAAAGTTCTTCATGACTTCTCAACAACCCGAACTTCAACTTGTGAATGTGGTGAGAGCTCAATTCACATTATCGAGTGAAATAAAAAATAGTAGTGGAATTTTTTGCGACAAAGAATATTCTTTTGCGAAGACACTGATCGTCTCCTTAGGAATAAAGTGGCATAAATGCTATGTTTTGGGACACAATTCTCAGGCCTAACGGTAAACCCAAAAATTAAGCACGCCTGATAAGCACCCAATAGCCAATAACAAAAATTATAAAGTGATCCAAAAATAGAATCGGTGCCATGCTGTATCTCAACATCCGATCGATCTTACATTGATCTTAACACAACAAACCGAAATCAAATCATTTAAACCATAAACTCAAATACTCCCTTATTCAGCTCAACTATCTCCAGTCTGCTTTCAAGGTCGCTGTTATGGGTTCGGATAAGGAGCGATGAATAATTTTAAGCAAATGGTTTCGGGGATTCAATAAAAATTTTATACAAAGAGAATTTAATGCTGAATGGACTCTAAAGTCTCAAAGCTTTAATAAAAAAAAAAAAAAGAAAATTTAAGTGTAGAATTTATGAATTATTTGACCCCTGTGTTAGTCAGCTTGTGCGCAGTACGATAATAAGAAATTGATTAAAAATTTGAATAACATTAACCATAATTAAAAACCATTCAAAATAGCAAAAAACAATGGAAAGCAAACGTTACATAGCACTTACGCGGCTCTGGTTCTAGGGTGAGGATATGTTCATGTCCATTAGAGACTGTAGGTAATTCAATTCCCTCTTTTTCAGGTATTTCGACATGGTGATCGTACTCCTAGGACTTATGAGAAGGGAGAACTTTATCCGAATGATCTATATCTAAATTACACATTTCCCAAGGGCTACGGGCAATTGACTAATGTAATATATGAGATTCAGGAGAGAAGTGGTGGAACAGGAGGAGTTTATAGTTTTTGCCATCGTTTTTTGAGAATATCTCAGACACAAAGCGAGATAGGGTGATTTTTATGAAGAGGATTCGGGTAAAATCGTCCTATCTCGCTCAGTTGCTCACGATATTCTAAATTAATGACGAAAAAAAGGTCTCATCCTCTTCTACACCTTCAGTATGCTGAATTAGTCTGATGATATTGTCGATAATTAAAGTTTCATGTGATATTCATGAATTCAGGTTGGTAAAGCGCGAGGATATACTTTGGGCAGGCATCTTTATGGTCTGTATGCCCGTTTTCTGAATCATCAGTATGTACCAGAAGAGGTTTATGCTCGCTCTAGTGACACTGACCGAACGAAAATGACTCTCCAACTTGTAATGAGGGGTCTGTTTCCAGCACAAGGTGATGATAAGTGGCATCCACTATTCAAATGGCAACCAGTATCAACAGTTTACTGTCCAGTGGAATCGGATAGGATCCTGAGACCAGAAGCATCTCCACAGTGTGTATTCGTTCAGTTGATGACCACGAGGAAACTATGTAGTAAAAGCTCTGTAATTGAATGGATTCAGTGAAAACCCGTTAGCTCTTGAAAATTTGTACAAAAACAGATCCATTTTTTTGAGAGCCTTTTTTGTAGCTCCCACTTTCTTTTACAAAAACTGTTCTAAGAAAAAGCTCAGCAGCTCGATTAGTTTTTGCGATATTCGCCAAAAATGAATGAGCAAATAATTGTCATCCAGGTGAATTCCTTCACCACTGAATTTTCCCCACTTTGCAGGACTCAAACTGCATCCATTCGACCTTCATAGCGCCATTCGATTGCAGAAGATTTACTACCTGGATATTTATCACAATTTGACAAATTGCTTTCTCCTCCACAGATTCCTGAAGGAATTGTATGCAGCTCTACAATCACCTGAAGCTATGAGTCTTATGGCCCCTTACTCTCAACTGCTGAAAAATTTAACGGAATTAACGGGAAGATCGATTAAAAATCCGATAGATTTATTGAATCTCTATAATACTCTATCATCTGAGGTATCTTTGGGCTTGGAACTTCCAGCCTGGGCAAAACAGATGTATTCAAGTAATGCGTTATCAAATGCAACTAGTGTACTATTTCAAATTGGTGAAAGGAATCAAAAATTAAAAAAAATGATGTCGGGTAAGTTACCGAGTCAGATGTAAAATGGGGATATTTCAGTTTTTATACATTATATTATGAAAATATGACGATCATATTGAAAAATTGAGGAAATTTCCAGTAGAAAAAATATGTCAGAATTAATTCTTCATACTTTTTCATGGTATTATGAAAATTATGATTTGCGAATAGTTCCATCATTTTTTCAAGGGAATGATCATATATTATGCACCAGGGGATGCTACCCTGAATGAAGAGTGAAATCAGTTGCCATTGATTTAGGGATTTTTCGGAGAAAAAAATCGATTTTTGAAGATAATATCATCGGAAAACTGATTTTCATCAAATGAGTTATAAGTTATTCAGAACATGTGTTTTCACCCGAAATTTTCTCAGATTTTCAATGGAGCCGTTGAAAAAAACCATCTCGAACCACTTTATCAGAGTCTCCATTTCATCCTAGTTTCCCCTATGATTAACCTAAATTGAGATTCGCTTCTGCTGTCATTTTAGGCATATTGTTGCGGAAAATGGTAGATGATATGTTGGATAAGATGGAGAATCATGGAACCAATAAGAAGAAAATATATCTCTATTCAGCTCATGACACAAATGTAGGTACAGCCCTAGCAACTCTCGGACTATATGCCGCACCGCATCTTCCCAAATATACAAGTGCTGTCATCATTGAGCTCCTCAGTTTGGGTAGCAACTATTATGTTAGGGTGAGTCAAGATATGCTGTAAAATCAGTAGGGAGGTGGAACGAGCTAGATCGACTGATCTTTGTAATGATTTTCCATTGGATATTCTAGAAACTGAAAAAGATAGCGAAATTTTTTTTGTAGCTCTGATTTCTCTCAACTGACAAAATATTAGCAGAAATTACACTATCTGTTTGGTTTCCAAGATATTCGGCAAAAACTAATGGAAAAATGATTGACTCATCCTGTTTCACTCTTCGGTACTGCAATAATATTTGGCTTGTCTTTTTAATGATGACGCAATCGTTTATTCAAACTTTAGGTTCGTTATTACGAAGGAATTCCAGCACAATCAACCATAAAAACGATACCTGGCTGTACGGAACTATGTCCAATTCAACAATTCATTAAGTTGATAGAAAACAATTTGGCAAGTTCGGAAGAAGTGCGAGGCTATTGCTAGTACATACTGTGGAAAAATTATTCACATGATTTCTTCTTTTTTACTTTCTGAAGGAATTAATTCTTCTGTTAACTAGAGGTATATTTATTCTGTGTTCATCTTATAAAATTTTTATGGGAATCAGGGTTTTTCTTTGTATTAGGGTTTCTTCGCTTTTATATGCTGTAAATAAAGATATATAATTACGAAATGCTCCATAAAACTCTTGTAAATAGACAGGATGAGTTGTTCTTCTGCCGATTAGTTTTTGAGAATATCTCTTCAAAAAAGAGCGTATATCCCGAAGCTTCCGAGATATTCTCAGAAAAAAATCGACAAAAGAATCGATTCATGCTGTTTTATCTCTCCGTCAAAAATGATAGAAATTAATCATTACTTCGCCATTTAACGAAGCGGCAAACTGCGACTGCTCCGAGGATGACAGAACAATCGGCGATCAAATCGATCGAATCGATTCCTTATTGGTCAGTTAAATTATGAGTAGTATAGTACGCGTAATATACTATGCTAAAAATACCTGACGGGCGCGTTGGAATGTGGAATCAGGAAAAAATTTTTCCAGTTTTCCGCGATGATCTCAGCAAATAAGCGAGATAGAGCGAAAGAGACATTGATATGGAGTCAGGAAAAAGTTTTTTCAGTTTTTCGCGATTATCTCGGTGAATAAGCGAGATAGAGCGAAATGGAAGGTAATATGGAATCAGGGAGGAATTTGTACAGTTTTTCGCAATTATCTCGGTAAATAAGCGAGATAGAGCGAAATGGACATTAATATGGTATCAGGGAGGAGTTTTTACAGTTTTACGCGATTATCTCGGTAAATAAGCGAGATAGAGCGAAATTCACGTGAATATGGGATCAGTAAAAATGACAATGTCTGCTCTATCGAATTCTCAGAACCATTCGCGATACTGTTGTGGAATTTTGCAGGCTACTTTCTGACGACATACGCAGTATCACTGTCAAATTTCATCAGAAAACACGACACAGACAAAAAGTTATGAAGATTTGAAAATCGGGATTTTCATGATGGCTGATTTCCTTCGAATATTCCTTTATCCTTATTTTTCACCTGTTTCCCGAGGGAATACGGGGTTTTCCTTGAAATTTCGCAAAGAGTTCATTGAAAACAAGATGATGGGGGATCCTGAAGGGCCAAAAGCCGCAACGATTCGGGATATCCAGTATCACCGGGATTATCTCGGTAAATAAGCGAGATAGAGCGAAATAGACATTAATATGGAGTCAGAAAAAAGTTTTCTTAGTTTTTCGCGATTATCTTTTATAAAAAGGAACAAGAAGGCAAACAATCGATATATCAAAGGTTGTCACGTTTAAAGTGAAGTCCTCTTCCTCATTGGTCAGTTAAATTGTGAGTAGTATAGTACACGTAATATACTATACTAAAGATACCTAACGGGCGCGCTGTAGCGCGCCATCGGTCTCGTATTATATATAATTGGATCAAATTATATCGGAGAAAAAATCGCCGATGCTTATTACGTGGAAAAATATTATTCATGCAATGGTTTCGTTCGAGTTAGTTTCACTTTCCAGATTCATTTCTGCATTGTTAACACTTTTCTAGAATTTTCTATCACTGCATTTCCTGCAAGTCGTGAAACACGTGTAGAAATAAGAAGATAGTCTCAAATGTGAGCAAGTCGACATTAAAATTTATCATAAAATTCTCCACGTTTATTTCACAGAACATTTCCTATGTGACATTCAGATTAATAAGTTCAACATTTCTTGAGAAAAATTGATCGAAATATTTCGAGATACACAACAAACGATATGAAAATAAAGAATTATTCTAGAAAATTTTCGGAGTAAACAGTCAGTTTTCCTTTTTTCTTCTGGAAAATATTCAAAGTTTATAGGACAAGGCTCGAAGCAAAAGATATTTCGGGAAATTGACGTATTTTTCCATCCATCCATATTACTCTCTTCTGTCTACAAGTTTTCAAAGTTTTTGGAAATTGAAATTTCTAGAATTTTCTCCCACTGTATCTTTCGCAAGTCGTAAAATATATGAAGAAGTTAAAAAAACAATCTTAAATGCATAGAACTCAGTATTGAAGTTCATCATCGAATTTGATATCGTGATGAAAAACAGAATGGCGACAATTCACCCACACGTTGAATCACGACATTGCTTGTTTTATGCGCTCACAACTCAGTTATTGGAGATATTCAGGGGCTCTCAGGAAGAGATTGAGGTTACAGCTCTGTCATATATAATACTCGACTAATTTTCGAAGTCTACTAGTTCATTGCTGAAACTCATCGAGTCAATATCAGGAAGAATTTTATCCAGTTCCTGGCAGCTGTTCTAATTGTGTTATATTAAGTAAGTAATAGTGTGTTATATAGTATAGGATTAGGTTATCCAGTGGATTGTAAACACCCTCGAAGAGATCTGATATAAATATGTGTAGAATGAATTTCTTAATTGATCACTTGATCAATTAGAATTTCTGATTAGCTGTAACCCTCCTCCCCCAGCACAATCTCCCTCATTTGACCAGAAGGAGAGAGCAAGGACTGCATCAGAGTCGGAGCTTCCAGCCCTTAAGATGCGATTTGCCATGTTTAGGCCTATATTTCAATTCCCGAGTCGAGTTAAAATATCACGAACAATGTTGAAATTTTTTTTTGTCAGCCGTGACATTTCATCCTGGCTGTAATTTATGTAGAATCCCGCAAATTACCGTTATCCGGATCCATCTGGTCCATCGGGAGCTTGTAACATATCAAAATTCTTACTTAGAACTAGTTCTTGAACTTGAGAGAGAAGAAATGAGAAATGAAAAGGAAAAACACAAATTTTAAATAGAAAGGTAACAATTCAATCAATTTACTGAACGGTACATGGAAGGACGATCAGTACACACGTAAACGGAAAATTAATACATATATACCCAAGTAGGAATGGACGAAGAATTCTAGATTGATCCAGGCTTGAATCAAGGCTGATGAGCCTTGCTCCAGCCTGGATCTTCAGGCAAGCTTACTGGAAACCGGAAAGGAGACACTGATTTAAGGCTCAGAGCTGAATATTGAATCGAGTCCGGAGAGTCAACGCTTGATCGAGGATTGGCAATCTAGCTTCAATAGAGCTTGGATGTTAAGGTTCGACAAAAACTCGAACTGGAGGTTCTCTCAAGATTTGAGATGCAGCCTCCAATTGAACAGTGTATTGTCATTCAATGGCTCAACTGCGTAAAGAAATGGACCATGAGTAGTCTCCATTCTAAGTTCGAATTAACATTCAGGCAAACCTTGATTAGCTTCTTAGTTTCTTTACATTTTTTATATATTTACTCAATTCATTTTGGTTAACATCTTTTTTGTTTTTCAGTAATTTCTTTTAGTTACTGATATTTCCAAGAATCAGTAACTTTGTTTTTTTCACGGGATAAAATTCCCAATTCAATATGTTATTATTTTTTTGCATTTAATTTTTTTTAATTTTCGATTCCCTGCAATCTCACTCGATCGGTTGATACTCCGTTGATACTCCAAACCTGCTCGCTCGCTAGGAATTTATAATTTCTAGGATGAAATTGACTCAGGGACGAGAATCACTACATTGCGCCCCTAGCCTTGGGTAACAGAATTAAGTTTTCTAACTATTCGAAGACTGATCAAGGTAGAATTAAGACTGGTCCAGCAGCAATTCCCCAACCTTGATTTATGCAGTCTGTATCAATTGTGAGGAAATTGTGCAAGTAACACCGATCCTCAGGCTTGGATCAGTCATCGCGACGATTATAGAACCAAGACTGAGTCAATCTTGGATTACTCATGTTTGGAGACTAAATCGTCTTCAAGTCCGGAAAGGTACTCGAAAGAGCATCAAAGATCGAGGTAGAATCCAATAACGATCCTATTTCGGCATCAAGATTGATCACATATGGATCCCTCAACCTTGATCTATGCAGGCTCTAGAAACATTGGAAAGCTGCGCGAACGAATATTGGTCTTCAGGATTGTATCCTGAGTTTATATGACAAGATATTATTCATTCAAGATATATTCACATCAGATGTGAATATAGGTTCAACCCTAGCAGCTCTCGGATTATACACTGCACCGCATCTGCCCAAATATACAAGTGCTGTGATGATTGAGCTTCTCAGTTTGCGTTGTGATTACTATGTCAGAGTGAGTGGAAATGAGCTATGGATTAAGGGAGTTCCTCAGTTTCTCGGCAAAAACAAGGAAATATTCTACACTGCTGAAAATTTACGAACAGGCTTATTACGTAATTGCCATTATATAGTAATTTTTTGGAATTTATTTTCTATGAAAATAAAGGAGAAAATAATTATGAAAGCTAGATATTATACATGGGGTTATACGGAAAGTCGGTAAACTTTGGCGAGTACCTACGTAGACCACTCGATTGGTAATGAAGTAATCATGCTACAATTCTCTACCGCTCATATAACCCCATGTATAATATCTAACTTCCATATTTATTTTCTCCGTTATTCTCATGGAAAATAAATTCAAAAAAATTACTATATAATGGTAATTACGCAATAAGCCTGTTCGTAAATTTTCTGCAGTCTGGAATATTTCCTTATTTTTGCCGAGAAACTGAGGAGCCTCCTTGAATGAAGAGATGAAACGAGACAAGTCGACGCATTTTTGTGAGAATTCTTCATGAAGTGTCTTGGGAACTGCGCGAGATAGCGAGATTTCTGTGAGAACTTTCTTTGTAGCTCTGATTTCTCTCTACAAAAGAGGTAGCGATGGAAATTGCGCTATCTTGTTTAACGTTCGAGATATGCGGTAAAAAATAATGTTAAAACACTTGACTCATTCTGTTTTACTTTTTGCTCCCGAATGGAAACGATGTAATCGTAATTTCTTTCGAGTTTGAGATTTCATCATAATATGACCCGGAACGTCAAGAGCCGCCAAGCTAGAAAAATGCCTGGGCGTGTGTGTGTGATGATGCGTTTTCCGCTCTACTCCAGAACGGGGCTAGCTAGCGATCTGAAAATTTTACCGTATATTTGCCATTTGTGCCCCAAGCTCTCATCAGAATTTCAGCTGAATCAGCAGGATCGTTCCTGAGAAAAATGGAAATGTCAAAAAATCGTTTTTTTGACTATTTTCGATGAAGAGTTGTATCTTTGACCCCTCGGGTGGCGGGAGTTCAAATGTTCAGTTTATCCAGTATACAACCTTTGACAAATTTTCGGTAAAACTTTGATATCCCTTTACTTAATGAATTATTGAGCTAAAGACCTCAAATTTTGTGGGGTTATACATTCGATGAGCACAAAGTTCAGTATGGAAACTGAGTGGACTCGGTGAAGTAGTTTCTTAGATCTTACCATAGAAACGTCCAGAAATGCGAGCTATATCTTCAAAACCATTCAAATGATAATTTTTGGGATGAGCTTGAGGGGTTAGACCAGTGCAGAATTATAAAAAAAACGATTTATTTTTCTTAGCTCTAAAAATAGTTTGAGCCCGTGAGAAGATGTAGAGACAAAGTTTGTCACTTGATACTCATTTTTTCTACTGAAGTTTTGGAATTTTCCTCAAGCATTTCTTCATAGTCACAGCACATGTCAAAACTTTGAACGAATTTATCTCAAAACACGATTTTTCACAACTGCACGCAGCATAACTCAAACATTTTTTATTTCTTTGAGGTGAATTTCTGACAGTATTTTTGGAATGATATGTTGAATCGAAGTACGTGGCACTTTTCTAAAAAGAGGAGCTGCCCCTTTTTTATTGAGAAAAAATGATCGTTTTTTACGTCAAAAATTGAGCGTTTTTATTCAAATGTCCGCCAATCACTGAAAAAGCGATATTTTCAAAATCGGCCACGTACTTCGCTGGTTATAGGTATGTAGATTGAGCCAAACTCTTCTTTTTTTTCAATCCAAATTTATACCAGCTACACTGCGTGCAGTGGAGCGCCAAAAAATTGAGGAGCTTCGGAGAAATGGCTGTTATGTAGCCATTTGCTTATATTTTGGCCTGAAATTTTGGATTTGTGAACTTGAACATATGCCCAAAGAATTCCCGGGATGTTATGAATTCCTGAACCTTTTTTCCACATAAAAAAATGCCGAAAAACCCGATTTCTCTGGGACAGTTACAGTGGTCTAATCCCGTAACCCTTTTAGGCCTATTCTGGTTTCCGCACTCCACGCACAGTTCAGTGATGATAGATTCAAAATTGAATAATCCATTTGGACGCTTTCTGCCAATTTCATTGACAGAATATTAAATGTACGATGTTTAAATTACCCACAAGTAGTGGGGCTCCTGCTTGTTTGCTATTGCAATAATATTCAGCTTATCTTTCTTATAATGACACAATCATCTATTCACATTTCAGGTCCGTTATTACGAAGGAATTCCAGCACGATCCACCATAAAAACGATACCCAACTGTGCGGAACCATGTCCACTCAGGCAGTTTATTACGTTGATAGAAGACAATTTGGCGAGTTCAGAAGAAGTGCGGGATTATTGCTAGTGCGATGAATGAAAATCCATTGTCCTGCCACTTGTTACTTATTTAGAAATTTACTTTGAATGAAAATGAAAGAATCTCACAGAAATTATGTCCTGTCTTGTTAACCACGTTTTTCAAATTAGATAAGACATCAATTTTGTTTTTAAGAACATTGCAACATGGTATTCATTCGGACTGCTCCCTATTCATTCTAATAATCAAGTCTGCAGGAATTACTCATCCCTCCGTTGCTCGCGTAATGAGTGCGGTGGCGCTTCTTCACGTTTTGTTCTTTTATTTCCATTTTTAATAATAAAGAAATGAAAAAAAAATTAATGCTCTTATTGGACTTTCTAAAATTAATGAATAGCGTTGATAAGTATGAAATCGCTTAAAAAGTTGAGTGTCAGTATCATTTTGTGGATCACGAATTGAAAAGCAGTATTCACCACATAATATTTTTAAAAGAATGTAGATACGAATCATTGATTGATTATTTAGCAACATCGCTCAAAATTCAACACGGTAGCAGAGCGCCCATCGTGTGACCCACAAAGTTGGCTAAAATCACGCGAGTAACAAAGAGTTAATTATTGCATTGTATCGTGCACATTGTATCGTAGTTATTTTTTTTCTGCATAATAATATATTCCAGAATCTTGGACATTCCAGTAACGAATAAAATTGTATTGATTTTCAATTAAAATTTATCTTATTTAATTTTGTGTTTTCCATATGGAAATTTTATTTACAAAAAAAATTGACTTCATGATATAAAAATACGAGTTTAAAATAATGGATCTTAGTCTCTTTTTCATAAGGCTTTAATTTTACTTTTTTTGTATTCCATAGTCAAAATATGAAGTCGTCAAATGGGATTAATTATTTTTTTGAGGATTCAAATCTATCAATTTTTTCCCGCTTTTCCAGCAGCATCACGAAACGAACACTTCAAAGTACTCAGTCCCACGTAAGTCTCCGGAATTTTTTTCATAATTATTCGTAGCACAATTGAATGCAAAATTAAGAACATAAATGTCAGTTGGATGAATCGTGTAGAAAATCTATAAATATTCCGATCACGGACTGAATCACTTGCTGAAGCGATACCCAAGGACTTGCTTACTTTCTGAGTACTTGGGTATCACTTCCGAAAATCGCTTTTCTGAATGAATAAACAGTTTCATGAATCTTTTGGAAATATTTTTAAAATAATTGAAAAAGAAAGATTTCACAGTTTAAAAAAAAAATCTCGGAAACTAAGCGACATTATCTGATTTAGTCTTTATCTTTGTTTAGAGCTTCGGAAATTTTCTAGAAGAAAGGATGTTTTTCAATTCCGCTATCTCGCTTCGCTTCCGAAACATCTACTGAAAATAATCAGTGAAAAAAATCGTTTTATCCCGTTTTACCTTTTCTCTACTAAATCAGTAGTATTATTATTATCATTACGCATCATGCCTTGAGATAGTCATCTATTCCAACATACAAATCAAATGTACTACCTACCTCTTTTTGCGTTTCAACATGTCTGGACAAAGAGTTCGAGAAATCCAGTGCACCATGACCAGAGCCTAGAAGCTGGAGCACAACAATGAGACCTAAAAAGAGTGGTTTTGTTGAGTGTCATGCTAGATATCTTGGTGGTCATCTTGTTCATTGTCTTGCTAGTCATCTTGCTAATTATCTTGCTAGTTGTCTTACAAGGTGTCTTTCTGTTCACTTTTCTGTTTCTATGTCTTATTGTTGTGCTCCAACTTTCAGGCCCTGATCATGACAAAAAGTTGTTTGAATTTCTTCGACAACAAATTCTTGCTCCATTTTCCACACTGGCTCGATCTGAATTATATGATACCATTGACTCAGGAATGAAATCAGTAGCGAGAGGATAAAACCGAAAAAGTCGATTTTTCTCAAATGGAGATACGCCTTGTTTGCCATAATCCTTTGCTATAACCCTTAAAATTCTCTGCAAAAATGGGTAGGGAAGGAGCGTATCTCCATTAGTTGCCGAAAAAAAAATTGAATTATCTTTGTTTTACCTGGAAAAGTCTACTGAATTTCCCTGATCTTCAAAGGAAATGATCCGAGTAAAAGTACTAAACGTAATCTCATCACTCGCATGTAGTGCTCATAGAACATCAATCGGCTTCGCCGTAGCAGAGTACTGATAAAACCTCGCAAATGCTCCACTCGGCCACAAATGACCTCACCAGTCAGAAAATACCAAGCTGCCAAACCACATATGAGCACACTCATGTACAATTACAGACGCTACACCCTGCTGAACACTATCCGATGATTCAGTTGGATCATACAATAATCGTTATTTTTAGAAGTTATTATTCCCCAATTTTGCACAGCACCAGCTAAAAGATCTGGTAGTACTACGGCTTTTTTTGGTTACAATCCTCATTAAATAATTCATAAAAATGATCTATGGCCTCATGTCCAATTTTCAGAGCATAATGTGTTGTATTGACTGCACTTAGTTTTGACTAGACGGTGAAATTCTTGTGTTTGTTGGCTAGTGATTCAAATCAGAGACTGCGAATGCGACCACATAGAGGAAAAATAATAATTTTATTAACAATACAATTCTAGTTGAAGGATACCTTAACCATTTAGTTGCGCTGATGCTAACTCTAGACAAGGAAAGTTAGTATCATCATGTCAAGAAGTGAATGAAACCATATGAATCTACTGCAATAGACGAACATGATGAAAATTGAGTGCTTACACATTTTTGCACAGTGGAAGTATCAGTATAGTCATTTGTCAACTATAGAAACTTTCAGACTGAATAGAGTCACGAAAGTAACAACAAACGGATTGCTTTATGTTCGTGAAGGAAAATCCAATATTTTCACAATACTGGAAATAGTAAAATTTTAACAGCATCAATATAGTTTGGGTGGCATTAGCCATTGTTGTTCTTAGGAAAATCTCAACAAATAAAACCTCAACAATAGTATTTGTGTGAGATGTACACATGAAATTCTCTTCTGTGCAAGTATACGGACATTATAGAAGTGGTCTCGTAGAAGTCTCAAACATATGTTGCGTTCTCTGACTCGTGTGATTACAAAACTCACCTTCTACTCATTTTACAGCCTCCAAATCATCAGGATATACTCTGCAGCACTTGTTAAGTAATACACTATTTCCGCATTATACAATTACCAATGATAGGAAATAGTTTATTCGAGCAATAATTCTTAGTTCTATATTTTGTGTCTTTACATGTTATTCTCTCTCGAACTTTTGGGAGGCCTATCTTTCTCTTCGCATACACTAGGCTCAACTAACTAACTCAAATGGACTAATTGAACATGTTCAATTAGTAACACTTTAATCTATTAATCAAGAAGCTGGTGCGGTTTATTTGATTATTTTAATTACAGTCATGTGCCCAAATTGAGGTCTGAAATTAGTCTGACAGTCTTCTCTTTTACATTCGTTATTTTCAATGCAGTCGAAGAGCGTTGCTAGCCTCCTCTTCTTATGTTTGTTCATGAGTCAATTTGAAAAGAATAATAATAATAATTATAGTAACTGAAAACGAACGGATGATGGCGCTTTTGGCAATATGGCGAAAGGCTTTGTAATGTGCGAAAATAATTAAAGTAAATGTAAATTGATTTGATGACAAAAAATTGCATTTGGATTATTTAAACTATATCAACAATAACAATGTTCTCTTTTTAAAAAAGACACTACGCTACAATCGATTAATTTTTTGTGTATACGCATATTCCTGTGAAGCACGAAACTTTTACATTTTGACATGCACCGCTTCCGGCCTTATCCATTGTGAGTTTACGAAACATCCATAGGCAGGCGATGGTTCCCACGATTATGATCACGATCACCAACAGTACAGCAAGAGCTATATAAACAGGATCAACAGCATCAAATACATTTAAAACATCAGCTACGTTAGTTTCAGTTGTAGCATTGGCTGCAGTAGCATCAGTAGTCACAACAGCAATAGTAGCAGCATGGTTACTAACTCCGGCATTATCTGTAGCAATAGCGGTACCTGATATATCCATCTAAGAAGGATACAAATTCATAAAGTTTCATCAAACAGAATTTTGGCAAAAAAAGACTGAAAATTTTATACATTTCTACTTTTTGTTCTCTAACAAATCAAAGTATTTTAATTGAACTCACTAGATTTATAGCTTCGATTGCAGTAGCAACACTCTCGGCACTATTTTGACTCAATTCAATGGAAGCAGCATCGATATTTCGGGACCGATTCTTCACAATTTCTACATGTCTGGAGCTGCTTTCTGAACGCTGGGTATCTTCATATGGGTGATCATGCTGAATACCAATTAATCTGAATGGAGGATCATTATTTGTTGGATTGGTTATTGTGGATTTTGATAGGGCGTCTGTTTGGGTTCCTACAAATGTAGTCCTGAGATCTGTCTAAGTCCACATTTAAGGCCCGGTAGTAATAACTTTTTACTCCGATGGCGATTTCATGCCCTCGCTTTCCGCAGCCAATGCTGAAGCTTCTCCTCGAAATCTGCGCGATCGGTACCGAGGAAAAGCTTACAGCGTAGTGCCGGATTGGAACCACATAGTAGGGGCCCTGCTCATGAATATAATTTTTTCACGATGTGGTGATATATGCCCGCACAAAAATGTAGGGAGGAGAGCGGGGCAAAATCGACATCGTAACGAGAGATAGAGTTCTTTGGATGATTCAATTCGGAAGTTGAGGGAATTTTAAGCGTAAAACAAGTGCATGGCGTAATTATTTTGGATTTTCTGCGGATAAAAATTTTTTTAAACATGAAGACATCCATTTTTGTCAAATTTTCGAATTTCAATTTCCTTTCAAACTCATTTTTCACCCATTTCTCATAGAGATACGAGGTTTTCATTGAAATTTCGCATAAGTCACATTTCACGCCTGCACTAATTGTGAACGATTTGCAGTGAAGATTATCTCAATCTAAAGCGTAAAAATAGTTTACAGGTCGATCAGTAGGTTTCAAAGTAATTAAGTATCCGTGGAATTATAAAATCAAAGTCTTAGTTTGTGAAAATTGTTCCGCCATTTTACCATTTTTCATCGAGATTTCTAGTGGATTTTTCATCGAATCTTGTTTATTGAATAATAATGAATTAATTGAAAATTTACCGGCGAGACATAATTACCGACCTGTAGAAACTCATAACCTTCAATTTGACCCTAAGCTCATAATGATTTTTGTATTTTTACGTCCGTAATTAGTGCAGGCGTGAAAGTCATTTTTTCTAGGGTTTTTTCTAGGGAAAACATTATTACTACAGGCCTTAATTTTATCGGATTCCTATCAAAGCTCTCAAATATGAGTGACGTTGAGGAGTCGAGTTTTTTTTCAAGCGGAAAGAAAAAAATCACTCCTTTATCGCCCACCACTAGAGATCATATATAATTGGTGAGGACGTGAAGTTCCACGTCCAAAAAAGTGGGGTAAAGCTGCTCAGCTATCACCGTATACGCAGTCGTACTAAGGAAAGCTTTGCCACGGGGAATGTCAGGAGCTAGGTTCCCCCACCACTATGTTTTCCCATACGAGTCTGGCTCCTCCATCCTAATGTTCCTCGTGTCGAAGCTTTCCTTAGTACGACTATAACTTAACAAGGGCGGTGAAGTATTCTTTGACGAGTGTGAGGTTCAAATGGCTGTAACTTCGCCAAAGATCATCGGATCGGAATAAAAAACAATAGGTGGAATGCTTGAAGTCTCTACTTTTGAAATCTTGAAATGGAATTCTTTTTGAGCATCCGTTATAACGAGATAAGAGAGTTGAAAGGGGACAAATCCTCCACGGACTTCAAAAAAATTTTTCGACTCAACCCTCATCAGGTTCGTGTAGCCTGGCCTTTCAGCTTCAATGCTTTTTGCTTCCGGATGGAAGCTCAACAGGCGTCAGAATTTCTAATTTTGATTTTTTTTGTTGCAAATCACTTGGAATGATGTGGAGAGTCTGAAACTTACATTTAGAAAAAAGTCTGTCTGTGTATGTACGTATATGTATTTTTTTTTACTCAAAAACGGTAAAACTTCCAACGAAAAATCTCATATTTTTACTGTATATTTGTCGTAATAGATGTTTCCTTTTGAGACCTCGTTACTTGGAATTCATTCAATATTTTTTGAGATATGACCGATTTTCGATTTTTTTGAAAAAATTGATTTCTCAAAAGGTTCTCAACCAATCTCATCCAGATCAATGCATAACGTTCTACATCATATTCTGTCACTGCCTGAATTTTTTCAGATTTTTCTAATGCTTGGTTTTTGAGTTATGTCGATTTTCATAGTTTTTCATGAAAAACGTTGTTGCTTCTATAACAACCGAAACAATTAAGATAGAAATTCGGCTCAAATATTGGTTTTCTGAACCTGCAGCTTTGCATTGTTACTGGACAACACTGAAGACATATTTTTTTTAATAGGAGTCATTTTCCGGAATTTCGATTTTTTTTCAAATATAGAATAAGTTCCCAAATCATTCCATCCAGGTTGAGGGATAGTATTGGACAGTATATCATCTGCCTGTGTGAATGTTTTCGCATTTTTCTTGTCATTAGTTTTTGAGTTATTACGATTTCACTAATATTGCATGAAGAATGTTGTTTGTACGATTAAAAAAAGCCTATAAAAACCGAAGCAGTAAAGATATGAGCTTCGAATTTCACTCATATTCTGGTCTCGATCGAATATATCTTTCATTATGCAGAGTGGTTATGGATCAGTATATTGGAATCAACTATTCAAAACAATGAAGATAAGTATTAATATTCTACAGAAATTAATATTTATCTTGATTATCTGGGACTCTCAACCCATTCTGTTTTCCAAAACTTAGACGGAAAAACGGAAAAGAACAGGACATTATTGTAATCCTGAGTTATGTTCTTCATCTTCATAAAATTGTAATTTTATCATATCTAAAGTTTTCAATTTTTGTCGACTTCACCTGGATATAGCGGAAGGTTCTACGATGGAAAATAAAAATAATGTTGATATCAATTGATTAAATTAATAGAATTTGAAATTCTTGAAGAAATCTCGGAGAAAACTTGAATTTTTCATGAAGAATTTTTTCGAATTGTCCATAAACTATCTTCTAAATGTCTAAGGCCGGTTGACGTTGGTTGTGGTAAATATTGAAAACTAACCATTAGTAACCACAGATACTCAAATAAATGAATAAATAGAACCATAAAATATAATAACAATATGAAATGGAACAGGTATAAAAAGTGGGATTGTTTCTTATCAACAGTAATTTCATAGCTTTTTCAATGCATAAAAAATCTGGGTATTTTTCTCAAGGGAATATTCAAAATGAAATGTTCACTCATGAAGAGGGGCACCATTCGGAAGTGACTCACTAATGAATTAGATAAAACTATAATGATAACTATAATGATAACAAGTTCCCACTTGTTTTTTTTTTTTTTTACAAACATTGCTTGTCGAGACTCGTAAACTCGAATGAATTTCCTGTCAGGTTCTTGCACTGCTTGATTGAATAAAAAAAATTCTTCCACTTTTAAAATTGGTTGGAAAAAATACCGAAAAATGTTTTTTTTTTGCTTTTTGAAAATAGCCCTGAATTTCGCGAATTTGGTAAAAACTGCGAATGTTTCAACGTTTTCCTTTCAATTTTACTGTGTGCTGAAACACCCTCTGAATATTCAAGCCAATCCTCGAATGAACAAAGTTTAAGCAAAAATCGAAGAAACACTTTTTTGTTCCTTAGACACCACTTAATGATGATTAGGGCCGGAAATGTTTTCTCTCCGTTATTTCGTCGTGATTTTTTTGTGCAGAATTCGTTGAATTTCATCCATAAAAAAACAATTAAAAATATAGAAAAATAAAATTTTCAATCAAAATGAAATCGTAAATGGAAATTTCTTCGTTTAAAAAAAATTGCTGAGTCACCATCTTTCCAAGTTGAATGCAATCCCGGGTTTTTTTTTCAATTTCTTATGTTTTTTGATTTTTTTTCCCGATCAAATTCAAAAATTTTTGCACAAAAAAATCACGAAGAAATAACGGAGAAGATCTATTTCCGGCCCTAATCATCATTAATTGATGTTCAAGGAACACGAAAGGTTCCTTTAATTTTTGCTGAATTTTTGAAAAAATTCACTCTGAAAAAAATGAGTTTTAAAAAATGAAAAAAAAAATGAAAAAAAATTGTCCGCTTCCAACCCTCTTATCTCGTTATAACGGATGCTCAAAAAATTTCCATTTCAAGATTTCTGAAGTAAAGATTTCAAGCTTTCCAACTATTTTTTTATTCCGATCCAATGATTTTTGACGAAGTTACAGCCGTTTGAAAATCACAAAAAAACTGACAAAATTCACTGTTCCGTCAATTTTTTTTCTGAGTGTGCAATGTTTCCATGCGGGTTCACTTCTTCAATTCTTTCCAAAAATTCCAATTCCATTCTTACTTGTGTTTTTTTTCCTTAGCGTAGTAGGAACTCTTGTAGAAACCGATCATGCGATGCATCAGAATCCCCTGTTCCTGAATAGCGATGATGATCACTGTGTTCTTGAAAATAGGATTGACGAGAGGAATCATGAGTATTCCAATTTTCACAGAAGTAAATGACTGTAGAGTATGCGAAGTAATGTCATCACTGTCATTAACAGTGACAGAATTGACGTTGAGTGTACCAACATGAAGGACAATTTTATCAGATTTTTCACTGACTTTCATTTGAATTTTCACAGTTCCCTGCAGAGAAAACGGCTCCTTATCAGGATCAGGAGTGACCATGATTTCGTACGTAACTGGAATCACTGAATCGGGTAATCGATTATCTGCATTTTCAACAATAATTGAATTTTGATGAAATCCATCTCCACTCGTTAAATTATCATTAGCGTAATTTTCATGGACACAAAGTAATAAAACAAGGAGATCGATTGACTTTTTTCGACGAGACCCCATCCTCAATGAGAGCCAAAGTCGAACTGATCAAAATCAACTTCAATTTGTTCATTTAACAGAATCTTGAAAACTATTCATCAAAGAGTTATGTCCGGTCATTAATTCGATCGTGAAGTGGATATGGACTTACATTGATGGATAACGATAATTCGTGTCATATTATTAGGCAATGTCCACAATTATGAAGAATCCTAAGGTTTTGGGCAAATGACTCAATCAAGATTTTCGATAGCGCTTGAAGTCGTCATGTAAGTGATGGAAAGAAAAAGGAATTCCTACTATACGGATTTTTGAAGTATTAGAGAATTCAATTGTGATTAGTTATCGTGAACATCTTCGACATTGTTTCTCAATCAATTTTCGTTTGAAGATTAATTCCGGATACTCTTGATAGGAAAGATCAAAGAGAGTTGAATTTAACGGTGAAGTGATAGAAAAATTTTAAAAAACTAGTATTCGTGACGTGTAGAGATGTGACATTTCGGCTATTATCCTCACCTTACATTTTAGTAAATACGAGAGGAATCAAAGAAGAGATTTGTACGAAAGAAAATAGAAAAAATTATTCCGGTTTCTTTTACTGTTTAACTGTGAAAATCCGTCCATCTTTCCCGTGAAAAACACAGCCTCAAGCGTTGGAATATTTATCGAGCAATTTTAAGAATTGTGACTGTAACAACGAAGTTTAGTCCCTGCGCGGACTAGTCTCGACCGATGCACACCTCCAGACGTCCACTGGAAAGCCGCGGATTGACTTCAGTGCATGCACGTTACGGAAAAGATTGGCTCCGTGAATGGACTCATCTAACATTTGTGGTTCATTCATGTTATCGAGCATCATACCAATAAATTAAATCGAGTTCGATCATTATTTATTGTGCGTTCCCTCTCGACATTTTCTAAGAATCCCCAAAAAACGACTGAATCCATCCATGAGCTTTCAATCAAGCCAGTCAAAAAGGCATCCTTTTCTCATCGATTCAGAATTAAAAAACAGCTGTGGAACTCGAGTGGGCTAATTTCGAGGGCCACCTACTCCAAACAAAGAGACGTATCTCCAGCACTTATGTCTATTTGTTGTTAGTTCTTTATTGGAATTTTCTTGATCTTCTAAAAAATACTCATAACAAATAGGCTTATCTCCGACTCATACATTCGTTCGCTGTTAGCCTTTTATTTTGGGTCCAGTTTCCTTTTTCAAAAATTCATACTAACAAAGTGGCTTATCTCCAGCACATGCTTGCTTTTGTAGCAAGTTTTTTCCAAAAGAAAAACTGTGAAACACATAAGATTTTTTCTAAACCTATTTTTGAAAAATCAGCAATGGTTTGAAAAAAAATCTAATTTTTAGCGCAAAAAAGCGTCTTTGAAAAAAGTACTTTCAATCGAAAAACGGCGAGGTAGTTTACTAGATCATATGATCATCAGATTTCGAGAAAAACGCGTTTAAAGTTTACGAGTAATTAAATCTATGGCAATCGCATTTTACCGCTAATCAGCTGTGCCTGCACCGTACATTTGGTCATCGAGGTTGATACTCTCGATGGCTTTAACTCGAATCGAGTCTTTTTCGCGGCATTGGTGAGGGATTGCTCAGAAAATTTGATGCAGCGTTTGTCAGTTTCCACATGCAAATTATAGCAGTTCGGTTCTACTTTTATCCCCAATTAATGTATAAGGTGCATAATTTCGGGCACAGGACTAAATGGATATTGTTCTTGGAACCCTGAACTATTTTTCAAGCAAAAAAAAAAGCATTTTTTGGAAATCTTAGAGTGGTGTTACCCCTTAAGAGCACCATAAGAAATATTTGGCAGTGTCTATACACACCGGTGACGGCGTTTTTTCCGTAGATACACGTCACTTTTTTCATACAGATACGGATTTTTCCGGCACATGTGCAGGTTACACATTTGATGTGTGTGGAATAGTGGGTGAGGGCAGGGGGGTGGGTGCGGGGGCAGTGGATGGAACAAATCTGCATAGATGAGGGAAAAATACGTATATGTACGCAAAAAGTGTCGTAGATCCACGGAAAAAACCTGGAGATATACGGAAAAAGTGACGTGTATCTACGGGAAAAATGCCGTAACCAGTGTGTTTAGACACTTCGAAAATATTTTAGCGTGATTCTTGCAGATACGCCTCTTTTACACCAGAATTTAGCCATTTACCATTTTTCCTACCTACGCCATTTGGTTTCTAGAACAACAAATATTTAGGCTTGGATTCCAATCCTTAACCCAGTGAACAAAATCGGAGTCCCAAACCCTTCCCAGAAAACCTTGAAACGTTCTAGGAGTGTACGTGAAGATCCTTTCAGAAACCTTCTTTTTGGAAAATGGAACAACCCCAAAAGCGTCCTGGTACGTTTCCTCAGAATGGTCAGGAATGTTCTGATACGTTCTGAATGGCTTTCTGATTGTCTTACCATTACCGGTATATTGTTCTAGCGAATGGTGCACAATATGTTGGATCTTGTGAATAATCATGAACCAATAAAGAGAGATATATCTGTATTCAGCTCATGAGGGTAATGTAGCCCTGATAATACCGTAATAACTTCGGGAATATATGATCTGCCGCATTGCCCAAGTATACAAGTGCTTTTATTATTTAGCTCCTCAGTCACGAGGACGAATACTATGTCAGGATTAGTTGAGATATGCTATTGAATCAGTGGGAAGGTAAAATGATACAAGTCGACTTATCTTTGTGATGATTTGTCATGGAACCCCTTGGAGACAAAGCGATATTTTCATGAGAACTTTTCTTGTAACTTTAATTTTCCTCTACGAAAACAGTACCAATAAAGATTGCGCGATCTCGTTCAGTTTCCGAAATGTTCCGCGAAAACTAATGGAAAAATAATTGACTGATTCTGTTTTACCTCTTTGTTATTACAATAATATTTGGCTTGTCTTTCTACTAATGCCCCAATCATTTATTTCTACTTCAAGTCCGTAATTATAAAGGCATTCCAGCACAATTGACCGTAGAAACGATACCTGGCTGTATGGAGCTATTGTTCACTCCAGCAGTTCATTAAGTTGATAGCATACACTTTAGGGAATACAAATGCGAAGCTAACAGTACTAGTACAATGGGAGAAAAATTCACCGTTATACTGCTTGTCATTCAAAATTTCATTTCGTATAGAAATAAAAGAATTGTGAAATTTTCCACTCATGTCTTCCCTCATAAAGCCCCATTTCCCAAATTAGATGAGAAATTACTTTTATGTTTTTTTAGACCATTACAAGATTGCATTCATTTGTACAATTGATTCTGCAGGAATCTTATTGGATCGAGTGGATTGTATGGTGTCTACTTTTTTCACAATCATATCTACTTCAGAATTTTTGACATTCCAGTAATAAATAGGCTTATATTTTTTTAATTGAAATTTATTTAGAATTATTTACATGACTTCTATTTTCCATTACTTGAAGGAATAAAGTTTTTCGTTTAGTAAAGGCACATCAATTCTTTGTTTTTCATATGAAAATTTGATTTAAAAAAGTATCCAACTCCATTATATAAAAATACGAGAGCAAAAAATTCGTGCTTTCCTCGTTTTTAGAGGGTTCCAATTTCATTCGCTTTCGCATTCCGTAAATAAAAATATTAAATCGCAAAATGCTTCATAAAAATCTTATAAATAGACAGGATAAGTAGTTTTTTCACCTTTTCATTTATGAGATATTCTTAAAAAAGAAAAAAAAATGGTGAAATATTGACTCATCAGGTTTCACCTCTTCACGAGTTCTAAAAATTAATTATTGCGTCGCCATTTGATGAAGAGGCAAATCGCAATTGCTCCGAGAATGACACAGCCACCGGCAATCGAGGTAATGAGATACAAATTATCTAAATTCGACTGATTCTCCTGATCTGAATTGTTCACATCCGCGTCACTTCCATCTTCCGTCCCTTCATTCGTGTCTATTATTAACGGTGGATTCATGAGCCACTTCTTGATGACCCTTTCATTCCTCTCAAACCACTTGTAATTGATCTTAGCACTATTTAACGAAGATTTCAATGAATCCATGATCTCCGCTAGTTCCTCTCCATTTACCATGATAAATTCCTCAAATCTATCAATTTGTTGGCGCGTTGAAAATTTTCCAGCAACATCACGGAACAAACTCTTCAAGGTACTCATTCCTCCGTAGCCCCTCGAAATTTGTTTATAATTATTCACAGTGTAATTGAATATGAAATTAACACCGTAAATATCAGTTGAATAAATCGATGTATAAATTCTGTAGATATTCTGATCACGTACTGAATCACCCGATAAAGCGATACTCAAGTACTCAGTAAGTGCCTGTACATCACGCGTACACCCAAGTGCACTCAATAATGTGAGTTTTTCGCTCTCAATATTCGCCTCAAGATATTTATTCCAAAGGAACTTCCAGTCATCATAATCTCCTGATTTCAATGCTGCACAATAAACTGCGCTTTTCCCATTAACCGGAATTAATTTAGTTTCATCATCTTTCCATTGATCGAAGTAATTCCTCGACTTATTGACGCAATCAGCAAGTTCATATGTACATGCCCAAGTTAAAATTAATTCCCTATTCAATTCGTCCATAAACGTATCGTTCTCCGTCTTCTCAAAGCCAATTTTTTCGTACACAACATCAATTAATTTCAACACATAAGCTTTAAGGTAATCATTACTCTCGTGACCGTCAAAACGCTCGGTCAAGTGATTTATCGAATTGAAGAATGCCTTCCAAGGCAAATGATTAATCTCATTCCTTAGATACTGTGTACTCAACAATGCAGTGGAATAATCCAACTCTTCAGCTCGTGCTAAATTCAATGTATCGTCGATTATCTGGGCTCTGTTAATTTCATGAATGCCACCAAAGTTCGTGGAATTCAGGGCACTGAATAGAAGTAACCAATTCATCACATCGTAATTAACACGGTAATATCCTCGTTGACGAACGTTGAGGAGGAACCAATCATTACCGATGTCCATTTCGATCGTGTCATTCTTTGTGCCGAGCCAGAGGACTGGATTTACGTTATTTACTTCGAGAGACTTGATCTGGATTGTTATGGGGATCCACCAGATTTGATCGTCTGTCGTGTTGTCTTTTGGTAGTAGAAACCGTTTCTGAAAGAATGAATAATAATTAAGGAATAACTTAGTAGTGGAGATATGAAGCAGAGTGAGTCTATTGTTGGTTCTCTTCAAATTTTCGATAATATCTGGGGACATAAGTGGAATAAGGCAGCTTCGGTTGGAGTTTTCGTTGCAGCTGTTGAAATTCACTGAAAAGAGAGGATGAGGACAAAATAGCGCAATATCGCCTGTTTCCCGAAAGGTCAGCACAAAAAATGGATGGAGGAAATCGACTGGAAGAATTCAAGTTACACACATTTGTAAGAACAAAGGAAGTAAATCACCCACAAAGGTTGATACTCCATAATAATGATCATAATGATAATAAAAATAATAATAATAATGATAAAAAATGAAGTTCTTATGCTTAAACGTCATTTTCACCTGAATAATTCGCAAACTAAGCGAGATAGGACAATTCTGCTCTAATTCTCTTTTTTTCTGTAGATCTTGAAATTCTTTACAGAAAGAAGATATAGGCGAAATTGCGCTATCTCTTGTAATTCATGAGATACTTGAGAAAAAAGATAATAATCATGAATTTTTTCAACAGGATAAATCTACTTCTTCATCTTTCATTTTTTGAAAATAACTCGAAATCAAGCGAGATACGGCGAATTTATCCTGATCCTCATTAGTAACTTTTGAAATTCTCTGAAACGAAGCATTTGGGCCGAATCACCCGAACTTGTTTTATTTTCGAGATATTCTCAAAAAATGAAGACTAAGTAGAATTAACTAAATCATTAAAAAAAACATGCACATCAGATTAAAAGAAATTAAGACACAATTTTGTAGCTTTACCTGCCGGACTGTTAGTAATCCTTTGCTCAAGCTAGCATGAACAACAGGATATCCAGCTTGACTTGCCCAAGAATCCATTAACGTGGCAACAGTTTCATTTGCATTGATAAGCCCACCATGTTCGTTTGCACTGATTTGCAATGCAGACCACAATTTCTCCGGCTTACTGGTATTATATTTGTTCCTTTCCAGATAATACCGTAAGCCTTGTGCGAAAATTTCTTCCCCAAATGCATTGCGCATCATGTGAATGACACTAGCAGCTGGAAAGAATAATAAATCATTAAAGAGAAATTCATAATCTGAAGTAGTATCCCAGCAAACGCAAGTACAGTTAAATCGTTTTCCTTTAATGCCATATCAAAGGTGATATTTTTTTTACATTTTCGTGAATTCTTCATAATTTTTGGCCTTGTAGTTTATAAGATATGAATGATCAAAGTTACTGAAAATAGGGATGACGGGGATGAAACGCTCTAAAATGGACTGAAATAACTAAGTTACTGAAAAATCACACAGTTGACCCATTTCTTAAAAAGTATTGGTGAAAGGGATATTTTAATTAAATAATAGAAGAGAAGTAGATCAAATTCTTCGTATAGTTATTGAGAAATTTTCATTAGAAGGGAGTCGTAACTATTTCTCTCTCTCTTTCTCTCTATCTCATGAATGTGATCAAGGAAAATATGGAAAAATTGAGGAAATACCTTTTCTTTTTTGGAAAAAATTCTTGAGAAGAATGAATTTAAAAAGTGAAATCATTGAAAGCTATGCAAGGTTTCTTTTTAGAAATTTAAAGAGATTCTCGGACATGTCTACATCATTGATGAACTTTCTTAAATTTGTTTGTAAAGATGCCTTTTGGTGAAAGATCCTGGGAAAAGAAATGAATTCAATTAAGAGGGAATTTTGAAAAAATGTAGAAGCATTCTTTTCAAAGCAACGAACTTTATGAAAACATCTGGAAAAATTGGGACAAGTGCTTAGGCATTTGCAGATTATTGGTAAATCTTTTCCGAGTTTTTTGTAGAGGTCCCTTTTTGGGAGAGATTTTAACATATACTAAATTGAATGAAATGATTTCCTTCAATTTTCTCGATTAGTAATGTGAAGAAAGAAATTATATTCCCAAGCTCGTGAAGATATGACTTCCAAATAGTCTCATTGTAGCAACCGCTACAGTTCGCGTGTACTCGAAGAGTGCAAATAATATTTTCTATCGCATTTCAATTATGTCTGTCTCGCTCTTGACCATTGTAACGCGTATTCTTTTCAATTTCCTTTTGTGTGGATATTCCGAGTTTCGGATATCCTTATATGGTGATTATTAAATCACACTCGCGTATTGGCAGTTCACGAGAACGCATCTAAATCACATTCACTATTGACTTGTATTATATCACGTAATTAAATAAACGCCATTTTATATATTTTAATTGCAGTGTTAGTGATGCATTCATTTGAATAACCACATCACTACATCATCACTTTTCCGCTAGCTTACGAGTCCTTATTTTTCCTATTTTTTCGACTGTACTCTTTGATACTACCTTAATTAATTCAATTCTGATGATAATTTAAACTTACATTTTCCATAGGCAATTGCACCGTAATTTTCACCACTGTCGTACGGTGTCTCCATTTTATTATTCATCGGCCGCATTTTTACTGACGAATCAGCCAGAAGAGCTTTTTGCAATTCATAAACGATGAATTGATCCATCAATTTCCAATTCGGTTCAAGCTGTGAATTAAAATAAGGAAATTTGATCAAAGTGTTCAGCTTATTTCCTGATTGCTTGAGAAAATTACTTACAGTATCCACAACACGGTATTCGAAATATTGCGCAAAGCCTTCGTTCAACCAAATTTCTTCCCACCAGTCTGCAGTTACCAAATTACCAAACCACATGTGAGAGAGTTCATGTGCTATTATTGTGTTTAAGTATGATAAGCGGCTCGCACTCGTTGCATTATCTGACAGGAGACCATATTCTCTATTCGATGAGGAATAAAAACTTATCAGTATTTATTTATTTATAGGGACGGTGGGGAGGGATGGGATAAGGGGTTGAAAGGAGATATTTTAGTTCTTATATTTTATCTTATGAAAATCGTGAGAAATCAGAGGAAATATTTGAGATTTTCCCTGATGATTTCATTGAAAAACTGAGGAAATTTCCGGTAGCAAACATGTGAAAAATTATTTTTTAATTTTTTCTTTGAAAATTCTAATTTTTCGGAGCAGAATCTGGAGCATTCCTTAAAAAATCTGAAAAATTCCAGGAAATTCTAAAAAAAATTTGGAAAATTTAAAAAAAAACTGAAAAATTCCAAATCACGGAAGAATTCAATTTTCTTTCAAAAACCATGTGGTCAAAGGAAGATTGTCAGCATTCAATTTGGGAAAAATCCTGGAAAATCCTAGAAAATTCATGAAAATTTCCCTAAAAAATTTAGAAAATTCCGGAAAGTTCTGCAGAATGCTGCAATAGCCCGAATGAAAGGAAAATGCTATTTCTTCAAAAACCATATGGGCAAAGGAAGTTTGCTGAAGTTCAATTTGGAAAAATTCCGGAAAATTCAGGATAATCCCAAAAATCACTTTCCTCTCCTCCAGTGCCGAAATGATAGAATTATTTCAGAATATTTTGGAAATCAAGCCAGATAGAGCAATTTTTGTTCAATCCTATTCTTGTAGAGGATTTCGAGAGTTGCAAAAAAAGTTCAAGACCAAAACGCTTTTTCTCCCCTAGTTCCCAAGATTCTCAAAAAAACAAATAAAAAAATAAGTAACTTTCTGCCTCATTACCTAAATGTAATGAGTCCCCAATTTTCCATAGCTCCAGCTGCAAAGTCCGGTACTGCAACAAAATCCATCTTTCTAATTGGATACTCTATACCAGTATAATTCTCCAAGAATTTCAGACATTTCTGTCCTACTTCCAGAGCGTAAGAGGCATCCTGTATCGCATTTGGTCTTGCCCAAACGGTGAAATTCTTGTGCTCATTCGTAATCGATTTGAAGTCAGAAACGACGAATGCAACGAGATAAGACGACATGACAATGGACTCTTCATAGATGTCCCACGTTTTATTTGGAGTTCTGCAAAACAAAAAAAAATCAAACGATGCAATTTGACGTCGGCTTTTTTTGCCGATTTTCTTTTGAGAATATCTCGGAAACCGAGAAGCGAGATAGAGTAATTTCGTTGGATTCCTTTTTTTTTTGTAGAGAATCTTACAATATAGAGAATCTTAACAATCGATAGAAAAAATCGAATTTAGCTGTTTGTTTTTTTTTCTATTTTCTATGAAGATATCGGAAATTGAGCGAGATAGCGCAATTTCATTGTATTTTTCTTATCTGTAGATAATTTTAAGAACCGGAAAAAAGGGTTCAAGCGAAATCACTCTATCTCGTTTACTTGCCGAGATATTCTCAAAAAATAGTTAAAAAGATGAATCGATGTTTCCTATTTTGGTTTTTCACTTAATTCTTGTCTCATGAATATCTCGGAAAAATAAACGAGATACGGCTATTTTGCTTCAATTTTTTGTTGTAGAAAATTTTCAGGGGTTACAAAAAAAAGAATTTGCGCAAAATCACCCTATCTCGCTTACTTTCCGAGATTATTCTTTAACAGTATTGAGAAAAATGACCTCATCCTATTTTCCCTCCACGAAGACATCAGAATTTTTCATTATTCAATAAAATTGATGAAAACTCACTTGGATGGAACGGAATTGAGCAGAGGCATATTGCTCAACGTCTGATATCCATTTGGTCTCTCGATATTAATCTTATATTTCGCCTTCAGTGCAGGTTCGTCGAAACAGGGGAAGGCCTGTCTTGCCCCATAGCTCTGGAACTGGGTAGATGCCAACCACCTGTGAAATTGAATTTCACTTAACTTTCATAAAAAAAAGAAATTCCGTGGGGTGGAAAGTAGGGTGAGTGGAGGCTTCAATACAGCGAGTAAAACAGAATGCCTTTGAGGATTTTATTGAAGAGCTGAGGTAGTTTCTAACGGAAATTATAGATCAAAATTAATTAATGACGGAAATTTTCTGTTTTTTCTGAGTACCGTCAATGGCCCAATTAATGCCACTTTTCATACACTTTCGTGATTATTGAACTTATTCGAATTCTCAACTCTAAGTAATTGATAACAGTGGCTAGAAAAAAATTCTGAGGACACCGGACAATCAAAATAATCGATATTTCTCTACTAGATATATTTCTAAAATTAATCCGTTAAATGCGACCAGCGTGCTCAGCAAGATAAAGCCCTGAAGCTCTTCATGTGGGGTTAGAGTGCCTCATCAGTTCAATGTGTCATATTGAGAAAATTTAAGTATTTAATAAATCGAAAATTGTATTGATTGTTAGCAAAATCATTGGACTTTCATATAAATTGAGGAATAATTTAAAAATAAAGACCAGTGATGGAAATTAATTGATGTCAATTATTGGGACCCACTATCGCAGAAATCGGGTCATGGTGGCATGAATCGGGCCATGGGCAAAATATTTTCAAAAATATAAATGAAATAATTTTTATCATTAATTCAGGAAAATAATTAATGTAAATGATAGTCCAGACCCTAAATTCTTCCGAGTAAAAATCAAATTTGAATTTATGATAAGATTCAAGTTTTCTATGAAAGATATGTGGCAGAATAGGTCTCTTGGTGGCATTAATTGGGTCATTGACGATATCTCCAATTGAGTGAGGTAAAAAAATAATTTTTTTTTCGATTTTCAAGAGAACATTATTTTTTATAAAATCAGATTTTTCTTTAATAATGAAAAAAACCTTGAAAAACATCTGAATTGATGGGAAATTGAATGATTTTTAATTTGGGTATTGATTTATTGCATTGTAAAAATCTGAACTGTAAATTCGTTATTTCCCGAAAGCCGTCAAATTGGGGAAAAAAATACCAGAATTCAATTATTATAAAAATTAAGAAAAAAAATATACATATATTCCTTTTCTTCTCAATAATAGCAGTTTTTGATCATTTACTTGCAGAAATGAAAAATTCAGTAGCGAAAAAGTGAGACAAGATAACTCAGTTTTTTTAGCGATCTATTTCCAAGAATATTTCGGAAACTAAACGAGATATTGAAAATTTAGTAGAGACCTTTTTCATAGCCCCAAAAAAGGATTCCGCCAAAACTGCTCTATCTCACTTAGTTTCCGCAAAAAAATCGGCGAAGAATCGAATTATCCATTTCCACCTCTTCTCTACCGACTTTCGTCCACCTTTAAGTTCAAAAATAACCCACCGCTTATTCCCTTGGTCATCAACATACGAACTCCTGTAGAAGCCCTCCATATTCCCATTCACGACTCCGAGATACTCAATATTAACATAAATCTCCTCTCCAGCATTAATAATTGAAGTCAAATAAATCGTAAATTTATGAGTGACTTCATTCCAATCAGTCGTGGAAAAATTCAGCACCCCAGAATTTCCCCAAATCTTTGTATTTTTAATGCTCAATTGATTCGTGTGCAGGACAATCATCGAAGTGTTCCTCAGAATTCTCATGTGGATCGTTACTTCACCGTCGAACGTAAAATTCCTTTCCTCAAAGTACGGAGTGATATGAATATCATAATCAATCGGTTCAATATCCCCCGGCAATCGATAATCTGGAACTCCATAATTGGCATGCAGCCATCCAAGGATCCTCGGCGCGTGTGCATCAACCCAACGAAGATCCTCATGAGCCCTTTTAACTCGCGATTCAATTGATTTTTTGATTGCCACAAGTTTATCCGAATTTTTATCAACAAATCCCTCAAACTCTTCAACATTTTTCCTCGTCGAAAATTGCGATAAAACTCCACTGAGAATGCTCTTTATATTCTTGTAATTCCCATAATAATCATGAATTTTCTCAAAATTTTTATCGATAAAATTCAGCACAACTCTAGCGCTAAATATTCCGGACTTGTAAACAGATGAAAAGACATTTTTGCTGTCCTGCAGTTTAATTCCCGAATTTTCAGTAACTGCAGAAATTAATAATTCATTGAGTAATTCCTCATTTAATGAACAGGCGAGTGCTTCTAAGATTGTCTTCTTTTCGGCAGCAACGTTTGCAGTTTTGTGCTTGTTTCGGAGAAAATTCCAGTCGTCAGAAGAACCGTATTTAATTGCATAACAATAGACAGTATCACGTAGATTAACTGGTACCAATTGATTCGGATCATTTCTCCAATTGGCGAATAATTTTATAGAGTTATTAACGCAGTCTTTCATGTTGAGTTCACACGCCCAATTGATGACGTAGCGCCTCAATAATTTGTCGTAATGCGTCTCATTTTGGAGTTCCATAAATCCGAGTTTGTCGTAAATTGGTGATATTATCATCTCCATGTGCTTTTTCCATAGTTCACTTATGCTTGTATCAGCGAATTTCTGCTTCAAGTAAGAAAACCCCGTGAAAGCTGATTTCCAGGGGATATAATTGGTCTCTTGTTTGAGGTATTCCGTCAGCGATAGGACAATCGAATAATCGACATGGTCTGCACGAGCGAGGTTCAGGAGATCGTCGATTATCGAGGCTCTGTTGAGCTCGTGAATTTCACGGAAATCCGGAGATTTGAGGGCTTTTATTATCTTCAACCAAGATGCTTTGTCGTAATTAACTCGATAATATCCTGGAATGTAGAGAAAAATTATTATTACTTGAGGAATAGAGAAATTCAGTGATGAAGAGGGAAAACTCGGATAATTTCATTTTTTTCTTCTAATAGTTGTGGAGAATATTTCGGAAAGTAAGGGGAATGGAGCGATTCCCTTCAAATTTTTCGTTGAAGACCTTAGATTTTCTACAAAAGAGGATCCGAAGAAATATAGAGGTGAAGACGTAGGATTGAATATATCGATTTCCAACCATTTTTTGAGAATATATCGGAAGATAAGCGAGATAGGACAAATTTGTTCTAGTCCTTTTCTGACGCTCTTGGGATTCTGGATGACAAGAAACATTGGAATAAAAAAAGCGTATGTTCATTAATTTTCGAGATATTATTAAGAAAAAAAAGTGAATAAATTCATTTGAAAAATTGGATTATCCAAAATTCTTTTTTTCGTTCTAATAGTTTTTCCAGAATATGTCTAAAATTAAGGGAGATAGGGCGAATTTGTCTTATCCCTTTTCCATAGCTCATAAAATTCTCTAAGAACGAGGATTTCGTTCAACAATTTTGGAGAATATTTCAGAAGCTAAGTGAGATAGAGCGACTTAGTTCCAACCCTTTTCGGTAGATCATAAATTTTTTTGAAAGGAGAATATAAGTTAAAAAGGCGTACCCCTATTAGTTTCTAAGATATTCTCGAGAAAATCAATAAATAGAATTATCAAACAGTCAATTTTTCGTCCAATAGTTTTTTGAGAATATATGTATGCCGGAAATTGAGCGGGATAGAGTGATTCTGTCTTGATCTTTTTTTTGTATCTCTGGAGCAAGAATTAAGGGGAAACTGCTCTATCGATGAGTCGATTTCATACAATAACATCTTAAAAATATCTCAGAAGCTAAGAGAAGATTATTCCACTTAGTTTAACAAGAATAATAGCAATAATAATAATAATAATACTAATAATAATGTAATAATCATAATAATAGGACGATTTCATTTTGGCTCTTTTCTGTAGCTTTTGAAATTCTCCACAAAAAAAGATTCGAATGAAAAAGGCGTATCTCTATTAATTGGCAAATATTTTTGGAAGATGATGGACAAAATGGACTCTTTACATGAATTCTCGCAAATATTTTCTTCTACTCCAGCTCAATGAGCAAATATCCAACTTTTTCAATGAAATCAACTAACCAGCTTGTTGGACGTTGAATATCATCCATCCATCAGTCTCGTTGATCAAAGAGGTATTATGTATAACACTAGTTGCTGAATTGAACCAAAATTTGGGAGCAGTGGTCGTGAAATCGGGGGAGCGTTGAGAAGTCCATGTAATCGGTATCATCCACGTTTGATTGTTTGGAATGCGATCAGGATTCCTCAACAGAAAACGTTCCTGTGTCAATTCTAGGGTAGTATTACTTATTTTTACATTGACAACTGGATATCCTGCTTCTCGCGTCCATGACTCCATAATCGTTTCAATGGGTTCTTCTAATATTACACCAGTTTTTTCCAATTGAGCTGCGAATGCTGCAAATAAATGCTCAGGTCTCGCACTTGTATATTGCCTGAAATTGGGTTTAATACAATTTTTTTAATCATTTAAAATCAACGGGATAATAATCTAGTCGGGAAGAGGAAACACAGGATGAATCTACTTCTCTTGTTATTTTTTTGAGAATATCTCGGAAACTCAGCGGAATAGAGCAATTCTCCGGGAAAATTCAGGAAAATCAAGAAAAAAAATCCGGAAAAATCTTGAATTATTTTTTTTTGGAGAGAAGATGAGTCTCTTTTTTCTGCTTTCTTTTTGAGCTCTTGAAATTCTCTACAGAAAAATTGCTCTATTTCATTTAGTTTCCGAGATATATATTCATCAAAAACAAATAAAAAATAAAATTATCCTGTTGACTTCAGCTTTATTTATTACTCGTTTGATGATTTTTTTCATGGACTAACCTTGCAGCGAGATAATCGTGAAGAGAATTATAGAATATTTCTGTCCCAAAAGTTTTTTCAAACATTCTCAAGATGCTAGCTCCTTTACCATAAGATATAACATCGAAAATTCCACTTATTTCGGATTGTGTATTGACGGGATGTGTCATGGGATGAGTCGATAGTGAGGCGTCAGTTTTAAATGCCGATTGGAGATGATCCACCACGAATTGCGACGCCAAGCCCCAATCTTTTTCAATCTAAAATCAATACAGTCGTTTCAGTAGTGAAGAGGTCGAACAGAACAAGTCTATCATCCTTCAAGTATATCTCGGCAACGAAGACGAATAGCGCAATTTGTATTGAGACTGATTTTGTAGAAAATTTCAAGAGCTACAAATAAGGTTTCTAGGAAAATTTCGCTATTTCACTTCATTTCTAAGATATTGAAAAAACAATTTGGAATAACGAATTCAGTAGCAAGGAATCTATTTTTTCATTAGTCAGTTTTTTCCTTAAATATCTTGGAAAATAAGTAAGATAGGGCAATCCAGTTCTTCACTCCAGTTCTTCTTTGTGGCTCTTAAAATTCTCTACGAAAAGGTATGAGAGTAACAAAAACGTATCATTTCTTATTAGTTCCCGAGATACTCTATCCAGAATAATCCTGAGGATAATTCGATTTAACAAATTTTTGAAAACACTTCATTTTCTGAGCCTCTTTACTCCCCAGGTAATCATGAAACGTCCTCCTCTACAACCCCCATCAACAATCCCACTCATCAATTGAATAACTAATCAATAACATACCCTATCCGTAGCGTGATACTGGAAATAACGTGCGAATCCTTCGCTCAACCACAGATACTCCCACCACTCAGGGCTGACAAGATTACCAAACCACTGATGTGCTATCTCGTGTGCAATTACGTTGATAATAGCTTGTTTCGACGTGATTGGTGAATAATTCTCATCATAAAGCATATTTCTTTCCTTATAAGTGATAAGACCCCAATTTTCCATAGCTCCCGATGCAAAATCGGGAAGAGCGATCATATCGAGTTTTTTCAGCTGATAAGGATGACCAAGTGATTCTTCAAAAAATTCGACTATTTTAGGCATCACAGAGGCTGCATAATTGGCCTGTTCAATAGCATTGGGTCTTGCGTATGCTGAATAAACGAGTCTATTTTGGACAGAGTCAAAGTCCGATACAACTAGGGCCAGTAAATAGGTCGACATAACTGGAGTTTTTTCAAACTCTATCAGCATAAGATCACCGCTGAAAAAAAATATACATATATTTAATGGTGAGGAGTTTCTCAAGTTTTTCTGCCCCTTTCAGAAAGAATGGCGCTTACTCTGCAACTGCTGTCTTCACTGGAGTATTACTGATGGCCTCGTAATCTCTTGGTCTAGTCACTGAAAGTTCAAATGTTGCTTTCAGACCTGGCTCATCGAAACAGGGAAACATTCTTCGTGCACCAACTGGTTCCAGATGAGTGGCTGCCAACCATCTGCGTTTGAAGAGAGGAAATAAGATGATATTCCAAGAGTTCTTTCTCATGGACGACAAAAACAGAGTTTTTGATGAATTAGTTTGAATAAGAGGTAAAACGGGAAGAATGTTTTTTCGTAATTTTTTTGAAAATATGTCGGAAAGTGAGATTGAGCGACTTTTCTCGAATCCTCCTTTGTCACATTCGAAATTTTCGAGGAAGAAGGATTTAGATGAAATTGGATTATTTCGCTTAGTTTCCGAATGCAGGTGTGCAACTGAATGAATCGACTTATTTTCGTGATTATTCTCAACCAAATATCCGCCGAAGTAAGAGAGACACACCTTTTTTTTACTCTGATCCTATTTTGGAGCCTATTTTATGAACTACGAAAAAGGATCAGAACAAAGAAAGACGTATTTCCGTTCATACTTCACTACTGAAATTTTTATCAGTTTTATCAGAACATCTTGAAAACTAATCGAGATAGCGCAATTTTACTCGAATCCTTTTTTGTAGTCCTTGAAACTTTCTACCAAAAAAAAGAAGAATGGTAACATTGTGCTATCTCACTTAGTTTCTAAGATATCCAGCGGAAACGAATGACTCGAAGGATATTCTCCAAGTGAAGGTAATACAGGACAAAACGAATTATTTTTGTGATCATTCCTAACGGCATATCGTGAATAATGGAGATATGTCCTTCTCATCTCAATCTTTTTTTGTAGAGCATTTTAGGAACTACGAAGGAAGATTGAGGCAAGAAGGGCGTAGCTCCATTAATCCCCGGAATATTCCCAGAAAAATAGCAAAAAGTAGGGTTATGCTGCTTTCCCTTTTATCGACAGATTTTTTTCCAGTTTTTGAAGAATGTCTTGGGAATTAAGCGTGATAGAGTAAATTTAATTTTATTTCTTCATCGAGGATTTCAAGAGTTACAAAAAAGGATGAAGCAACAATTGTTCTATCTCGCTTACTTTCCGAGATCATGTGCAGAGACTACTGAATGAAGGAATGTTTCTGTAGTGAAGAGGCAAAACAGGACAAATTGACTTATATTTGTGATCATTCTCTATAGAATATCTCCGATAATGTAGATACACCTTCATTATCTCAAACCTTTCTTGTAGAGAATTCCAAAAACGAAAAAGAAGGATTGAGACGGAAAAGGCATATCTTTATCAATTTCTAAGATATTCACAGAAAAATTCACTGAAATTTGCATCAGTTTTTGGGAAATATCTCGTAAATTAAGCGAGATGAAGCGATTTCGGCCTTATCCTTGTCTGCAGAGAATTTCAAGGGTTTCGAAAAAAATAATGAAACAACAATCGCTCTATGTAGCTTAACTTCCGAGATATTCTCAGAAAAAGAACAGAATTACCTTCTTCTGTTCGATTTTTTTGTTACTGATTGATCAATCGATTCCATAAAAACAAGAACAAACCTGGTGTTATTCTCAGCATCAACGTAAGAGCTCCTATAGAATCCTCTCATCTCTGTATTCAATACACCAGTATACGAAATTTCAATAATCAATAACGAGCCAGCGGTCACTGGTGCATTGAGGGTAAGAGTCACCGTCTGATAAACGGGCGATGTTTCAATCCCCTCAACTTTGATATGTATACCATTGACGCTCAGAACCATAGCACTGATCACAGTATCATTAGAATGAAAAATGACTTTATCAGTATTCTCAACTACTGTAGCAGTTATTTGCACATGTCCATTGAATGTGAAGTTTCCAGGTGTGATAAATGGAGTAATTCTGATTGCATAATTACTCGGGATGATGTTAGTAGGCAATCGATAACCATTGACATCATGAGGAGTTTCTGGTGTGGTGATTTGATCGAAATCATCAGTGACAACGTCAGTGACATTCTCAGGTGTTGTTGTCACCACTCCCTCATCATTATATCCATCAATCCAATCGGAAATTGTCATGGAATTATTGCTGTACCAATTAAATTCCAATTCCGCAAGTTCGTAGGATTTTTTGAGTGATTCGTGAATTGATGCTAATGGCAGCTTCTGATTTTCTATGAAATCCTTGTATTTGGTGATGAGCTGTACTGTGGAGAAGCGTTGAGACGAGGTTGCTAAGATATCCGCAGTTGTCTCGTTATTACCGTAATATTCTTGCATTTTCGAATGATACTTTCCCACAAACTCCAGAATGTATTCAGCTCCAATTAAGCTCGAGCTTGAGACAGCGTTGAATATTGTGATACTATCTTGTTCCCGAATGTAAGCGTCTTTATAGGAACTAATTGCATTTAGTAGATATGTTTCTAATGTAGTCTTATTGAGGGTGCACGCGAGTGCATTTAGAATAACGGATTGCTCTGTGGCGCAGTTGGAATCTATGTATTTATCGTGCAATATCTTCCATTCGTCAAAGCCACCATGCCTGATTGCTGTACAATAAACTGCAGGTCTCTGATTTTTTGGGATTATTGTTGATTTGTCTTTCATCCAAGCAGTAAAGTACTTCTTTGATTTTTCAATGCAATAGTCATCTTCCAACTTACAAGCTAAGCTGTTTAATTCTGCTCGCAGTAGAATTGTCAATCGATCGTCAGTCTGTCGATCTTCAAATCCCAGATTTTCGTAAACTTTTGAAATTAACTTCATGATAAAATTAGTTAGGGGTTTTTCGTTTGCTTGTCCGGCAAATCGAGTAATGAGGTAATCAAAACCAGCTATTGCTGATTTAATCGGGAGATAGTGAGTCTCATTGATGAGATACTTGATTCCATCAAGGGCAATTGTATAACTCAATAATCCACTTCTGGCGAGATTGAAGAGGTCATCGATTAGTGCTGCACGATTTATCTCATGAATTTCGCGGTAATTTTCACTATTTAATGCGGTAATTATGCAATACCAAGAGTTTTTGTCGTAGTTGACTCGATAAAAACCTGAAAAATATGTTTAAGATATTGTTTGATTTTTCTTAAAAGTCGGAAAATAAGCGAGATAGCTCAAAAAACAGAGAAATCGGCTTATCGATTAGTTTATTTTTTTGTTATCCGTTTTTTTAAGAATAGCTCGGGAACCGACCATAGGTCCTTCTCCTCTCTAAGCGGTTTAGGGAATTGGTCAAGAGTTACAGAAAAATGGAGGCAAAATCGCTCTATCTCGCTTGGACTTCGATATATTCTTGAGAAAAAGACAAAACAATTGACTCATCCAGTTTTACATCTTCCAATCAATTTTTGTCCCCATCTTTTTCTGGAGAAATTTGAAAAATTGAGCGAGATTGAGTTCTTTTGCTTGAATCTTCATTTGCAGAAAATATTAAGAGCTCAAACAAGGATTTGGATAAAACCGCTCTATCTCGGTTAGTTCCCGAGATATCCACAGAAAAGCGAAGAAAATTTTTTTTTTCAATAAATTTCTATAAAATAAATTGTAACTCCTGCGAAAAGCATTGAAAAATTGTTCTTCATGAAAAAGCGGAAAGACAAAACTTTTAATTTTTCAATGAAATCGTTGAAATAATTCTATTCTACACCACTACATTCAACGGTCCCTTCTGCTCAATTTTTCCGTTCACCTTCGTTTCAACTCACCACTCTGCTGTACGTTGAAAATAATCCATTCATCTTCATCCTTCGTCACATTGATTTTCCTCTTCTGATCATTGAACCAATACTTCGGCTTTGTTGAATGAAAATTTCGTTCAGTTCTCGTTGTCCAGGTCAACGGAATGGACCAGGTGATATCTGTGGATGCATTTCCCGGATTACGTAAGAGGAAACGCTTTTGCCTTAATGACGCTTCATTATTAACTATCGAAATATCAATAACGGGATATCCAGATTGTTTTATCCAAGTATTCATCGTAGACGACACTGTGCCGTTGAGATTCACCGCTTCCGGAATAATATGCTTCTCAAGGGCAGCCCAAAGATCATCAGGAGTGGCTGATGTCCATTTTCTGAATGAATCAAAAATTTCATGATTTTTCTGGAAATAATTCTCAAATTATTAAAAAAGAATTTATTGTTAGCGAGAATTGTTATGAGTAAGAGTTGAAATGTTCTTTTTTTTTCTCTTGCATAAAGAGCGAGTCTGCACTGTTTGTACTTGCTCCTCCAACCGAGAAATTATTGAGGAACTCGTGAGCTCTGACAGCTCCTCTGCAAATAACAAATTTCTGGGTATACGAGGTCAATTCCAAAATAAATGTCTAATAAAAATCAGAACTGCAGTAGCTTCTGAGTCTCAACAACCTGCATTCGAGTGTAGCTGAAACTCGCCAATAAAAAAGCAATTTTATGACCGATGACTGACCTATCGAAGGAGTGCGGTATCGAATAATGTTTTCACCCCTAGTCCAGCGTACGTGACTCTTCGCGAATCAGTGTACATATAAGGGCATGCAGCCCCGAAAATCGGCACTCTCAATTGTGAGTTTGAAAAGAATAGTGCCTTCTGATTTTTACTTAACAATCGTACTCTTATGAAATTTCTGACTTATAAAAATTCCGGCTTGTGTAAATTTCTAATGAGTAAAGTGTATGACGGTTTCACTCGAGACCACGCTAACTAACCCGAACGATGCTACCAAGCTAATGTAGTAAAATTATTGCAAAGTGCAGCATTGTCAGAGTTCGCGAGCCCATCCAGTGATTTGTATATATACAATATATATATAGTACTTTTCCACAAAACTTGCAAGATTTGAGTTGATCATTAACTTTTAAACATGGAGTAAGGATGTGGAAAATTAATCATGACGATTTCTAAGGAGTTATTAATTATATCGGAGTCAGTTGAATATTTTGAAATTTCGTGTTGAGGAATTAGTATTAGCTCGGGATCCTCATGCTAAAGCATAAGCGTTCTCTCTGCCCACGCGCCCCGCAAAAATGGTGACCAGCCCCCTTAAGTCTTAGATGATCAAGAAAAGTCAATCCTTTTGAAATTATAACTAATCATCGCTTACACTACAAACTAACCATCCGCTATCGATTACAGAACTAACAAAATTTAAAACAAGAGTCGTGAAAATGATTCCGTGGAAAGAACAATAGAATGATAAAAGAGACAAAATAATCAATTGTTAAAGAATATTGTGAGCTGATTCGAATAATTTGAAATGATATTCGGCAGAATAAATTGGCATATGACATTAACTTTGATTTGTGTTTTGATGAACATAATTGTCGTGGCCTATGTTACCCTGAAATCAAGAAAGATCACAGGTGAGAATTGAATGGGACATCATTTTCTAACGATTGAGCTACAATTTTCCTTGACCTTGGACTCGGTCCCAGGAGTAAAAAATGAATGTCTTCACCCGAAACCTTTTTTAATGAAAAGGACTATAGTCCTCCAGACGTAACAACTGAACTATCAACATTATTATTATTTACCGAGTCTTGAGATAATCACGTAATCCAGCATTAAATTCAGATGTTCCAAACGAATGATCCATCATCCTGACAATACTCGCACCTTTATTGTAAGTGATTTTGTCACCAGTACTGCCTATGTCTTTTTGCGTTTCAACATTCCTGGACAAAGGCTTCGAGGAATCCAGTGCATCATGGTAAAATGCTGTTTGAATCTGTTCGGCAACAAACTGTTGCTCCATTTTCCAAGTTGGCTCGATCTGAATGATATAAAATTAACGATTTAGAGGTGAAATCAGTAGAGAAGGAATAAAACAGAATGCTTCTATTTTTCTCAAATGGAGATACGCCTTCTTTGCTCTAATTCTTTTTTTGTAGCTCTTAAGAATTTATACAAAAATACATTAGGATGGAAAGGGCGTATCACCATTGGTTGATGGAAAAAATCGACTGATCTTGTTTTACCCTTTTACTATTTATGATAGTATCCCAGAGTAGATTGACGTCAATGACGTAGCATTTTTAGATGAGTTTCTAATTAATTGTTGATGATTCGAAAGAGCCTGCTTCAATAATTTAAGTGATCAGACGATTCGACAGTCATATCTACAGCTTGTGAATGTCTTTTATTTTCTCTCGATTTTTTTACATGAATCTTTTATCATATGCATGAAATAGGGAGAGAGAGGAAACTAGTTACGATTACCTTCTAATTGAAATTTCTCAATAACTGTACATAGAATTGAATATTTTTTTCTTCTATTATCTAGTTAATATGTTGTTCTCTTCGCCAATACTTTTTTAATATTGGATCAATGGTGTGATATTTTTTAGTAATTCCATTATTACTTTCCAATTTAAGGCGTTTCATCTATCGCTATTCTCAGTAATTTTGATAATTCACATCTCATGAACTACACGGTCAAAAATTACAAAAAAAACTTAAAAATGCAAAAAAATATAGTTTCCATATTGCTTCAAGAAAATAAGGGGTGAACTGTACTCACGTTCACTGGGATACTATCTTAATTATCGCAATATCAGAAAAAAATCACTAGAATGGGAGTTACGTATGTAATCTCACCACTCGCATTAAGTACTAATGGAACATCAATTACCTTCGCTGTGGCAAAGTACTGATAATACCTCGCAAATGCTTCACTTAGCCACAAATGACCCCACCATTCAGGAGTTACTAAGTTGCCAAACCACATATGAGAACACTCATGTACAATCACAGACGCCACACTCTGCTGAGCACTATCCGATGATTCAGTTGGATCATACAATAATCGTGATTCTTTGTAAGTTATTAGTCCCCAATTTTCCATAGCACCACTTGCGAAATCTGGTAGTGCTATCATGTCCATCTTCGTCAATTTATAATCCTCTTCGAATAATTCAGAAAAGTAATCTATGGCTTTTTCTCCAATTTTTAGGGCATAATATGTTTGGTTGACTGCACTTGGTTTTGACCAGACGGTGAAATTCTTGGGGTCGTTGGAAAGTGATTCAAAGTCTGAGACTACGAATGCGACTAAGTATGTTGACATTCTAGGAGTCGTCTCGTAAAAGTCCCAAACGTATGTTACGTTCGTCGTTGAATCCCTGAATAATTAAATGTAAATTATTCTTAAAACAGGGGAAAGTGGGGTAAAAAAGGGATCCTGATGCAATGGCTCAAAATTATAATTCTTCAAGCACTTAGAGAGCTGAGGAAACTTTTGACGGAAAATATGTGTCTAATTTTTCGGTGCATTCTCCAAGATCTCTATCGTTTTGAACATAAACTAAGAACTGTAGATTAAATAGTCAGATTAATCATATGGGCTCAAGAGCTACAAGAAGAATTTATAATCTATTTCTCGAAGGCAATTAATCATTTAGTTCTTTTTAAATGAAGAAAAGTAGAAAAATTTCGTAGCTTTAACAAGAAAGATTTACAGTAAAACAGAAATTTCATTAGGCAGCGCTGTTTTCGTAGCTTGACTAGAGATGTGAAAGGGTAACGATACCAGTAATTTTACGGTAATTTTACGGTTTCAATACCGTAATTTACCGAACGTCAGTAAATAACAAAAATAGTAAAAACACTGATTTTCAAAGTAAATTACCGTAATTATCATTTTTAGAGACATAACGGTAAATTTACATCTATATAGATGAATTACGGAATTAATTTTTTAAATCAATTCGCAGCCTTTCTGATCATCATTTGCGTTACTTTTTTTTATAGTCAGTGACAGCCAATGAAAAATTATGAAATTGTTGTTATTATCATTAATGTTCCTAACATATTATTCTAAATATTGATGTATGAAAATATGATTATCCTGAGGAGGCAAAAATGAATAAATCGAGTAATTGTTCTCATTGAATGATTAACAAAATTAAATAATTGTCCTTTTAAAAAATTTAATAAAAAAAAAAACAATTTCAATACTAACTCTCATATAATTGACTACTTGAAAAGTAATCCTTTGAGTATGGAAATGTTTTTTTGAATCATCTATATAGATGGAAATTACAGTAAATTACGGTATCGTTACATCAAAAAATTTTGACGGTAATTTTACATCAAAACAAGTAGTTTTTTCCAATTACGTCACAATACGGTAACATTACGGTATTCTTACCGTAATTTTACTGCAACAAGAATTACTGGTAATTTTACATCTCTAAGCTTGACACACCCTTTCTTCACTACTTTACAGAATTCGGCTTCGCTTAACCAGTACTCCAGTTGAATATAATTCTCTCTCTATTCTACAATCATCAATTATAGAGAATGGGTTATTTGCGAAATAAGCCCCAGTTTTATAGTCTTTGGATTTCATTCTTCATTGAACACTTGCAAGGCCTATTTTTCTTCTTGCCTATGATTGCCTCAACTAACGAACTCTTAGTTAGATGGTCAATTCTAAATCGATTCTTTCGTTTTTTCTTCAATAATCGATCTTTCTTTGTCGATTCTTAAAATGGACGATAATCGATTCTTCATTTATTTTTTGAGGGATTCGAATCGAATCACGAAAGACAAACTCAAAAACTATTAAAAAAAAAAGTATTCAAAGAACAACAAGTGGTACATGTGGCTAGCGATAGCAATCTATGTAGCAGAATATGATAATCTGAGGAACGTTCGTCGCACGAGCCAGAGATATAGCCACAAGAATTTAGCTGATGTTCATTGTTCATTTTTTCTCATTGAAACACTGAATGATAGTTTTTTGTTGAATCTGATGTACGGCCGGACGACATAATATAGTCAGAGACAAAAAACAAGAAGAACAATGTTACTTGGTGGAAATCCATCGAACGAATAATAGAATTTTTTTCTCTTCACTAAAATTTGATTCTATCCTTTCTTCCCTCACATGTCTCGAGTGATAAAGTAAGTTTTTGCTCCACTTATTTTCACTCATACTATTAACTTGTTAATTCATTTCTTGTCATATTAGTTGAAATGATGATACTGAAAATAGCAGATATCTGATAATTGTTGCAATTTTTCTACACTGAGAAACTATGATTCAATCTGGCTGTATAACCAGAGGGCTGAAGGCCAGCCACGCTAATCATGGGAGAAGGAGGAGGAAATTATGACAAAAAAAAATCCGATTCTAAAAAGTTCAGGCACGTCGAATATAAAACTGGAACTTGCAGACTTATTCTTCATTCTTCATTGGTTCTTCGTCGATTCAAAAAAAAGAATAAAAATGAAGGACAGCCCAATTTTCTAATGTAATTGTCAATCATTGAAACGGAAATCATGAGATCATTTCCGATGCGATAGAGGCACGATCGGTATTGTATTTGAAAAATTTGCACTTATAGTCCCGTGAAAAAATCGGCATGCATGATCATGTATAATCATGCACAACCCATGTAAGATCATGCATGAGCCGTGCATGATCATGCATGGAGCATGGATGATCATGTATGAAGCATGTATGAATAATGCATGCTCAGTCATGACACATACACTGTCATGCATGGTCATGTATGAGCAATGATGAGTATTTTCATTCGGAGCAAAGTCTTCAAGCATGATCCGGGTTGACCATCTATGCATCATGACTCAATATCAATGAGCCATGCATGAGCATGCATCGTTCATACCTGATCATGCATAACCAAATAGGATCATCCATGGCTAATTTGGAGGAATTATATTCTTTAATGCAATTTATATGTGTGGCCATGTCCAATCATGCATGACCATGAATGACTAATTATGCTCATACATGACCATATATGAGAATTTTTATTCATAAAAATTATTCAATTGTTATCATTCTGATCATATTTGGTCATGTCTAGTCCTGTATCATCATGCATGACTACATATAATCCATGCCTGAATGTCGATGATTGATGCAAGAGCATTCGAATTATTCCGGCATGATCATGCATGACCATGTATGACCATGTATAGTATATTTGTATTGAATAATTTCTAACTCTGGTCATACATGGTCATATCAAATCATGCTTGATCATGTACAGCTTTGCATGCGTGCATACAGTAACTTCCAGAAAACAATTGTTGGAGTATATTCAATTAATCCCGGAGAAAATCAGCATGCATGATCATGCATGTTGATTTTTTGGTATGTCTATGTCCATTGATATATATTAGTTGAATAATGATTATCATCCAATTATCGTCACAGAACAAACCATGTTGAAATTATTGAAACTTTAAGGATAAATATATATAAGCCTTTCAATTCATGCTAGATAGTCAGTATATCACTCAGCAGAGTGGAACAAGTTGCGCCTGATATGCAGAGGAACCGGGTTCAAGTCCAAGTGATGTCAGATTTTAATTTATCAAAAAAACTCCTTATCACGAATAATTATCAGTTGAAAATGTTAAAATATAAATTACTGATGATTTAATACTGCTTCCTTATTTTAATCAATTTTTTCATATATATTCATGGACGATGATTTTTTCTTGCCCAGCTACCCGGGATAAAATTTTTGAGTCTTTGGACAGTCTTTTACGGTCTTCAAAGACTCCCAGAAGGATTTTTCGGTCTCTAGAGTGTCCTGCAACTGTCTCTACAGTGTCTCTCCTGTAAAGACTTTTATCTTTGCTGGTTTCTCTCGTAAGGATTTCTATCTTCGCGCGTCTCTCCGGTAAGGACTTCTATCTTTACTGGGCTCTCAGTAGATTTATAAAGATTTGCAAAGACATAAGTCCTCATGAGAGAGACCGAGGAATGAATCATCTGTTTTATTTCAACTTAATAAATTTTAGGTTTCCAATTTTTATAATTTTTGCAAACCGTGGAATTATTATTTTTTTCATATTTGACTTTAATTAAAATTCTCAATATTAGCGGAAAGTGGAGTGAAACGGACATAGGGGTAAAATGGGTATATTTGAGTTTCGATGTTTATATTATCAATTTTTTTTTTTAAATCAAAATATTGGATATTTGGAGAAAAGACACACATATTGCATTATTCTTTTACACACATATATAATTATCCTCCTTACATCAGCTCCCCATTTGACTCGGCATTTTATCAAGCACCTCCAGCACACAATTATAATACCAATGAAACTCCAAGCACTGGGTTGTATGATGTTCGTACGACAGATGGGTACTGGGAAAGTCATTAAAACTCCGGAAGATTATTGAACAAGTGGGTTTATCTAATAATTAGACTAGTAAGAATAAATGTTTTTTTTCTTTTATTCAATTGCTGGAAATGACTCCTTCACTAAAACATTAAAATAACGTCATCTAAGATTTCTTTACGTTTCAATAGTTTTTATAGAGCGCGTGTAGAAAGTTATAAAAATTGGATGGAAAACATGCAGTTGTGTTCATTAAAACTGGAATCGATCTATATTAAGATTTATTAAAACTAAGTCGCATTCAACAATCCATTATCATCTAAAATATTGATTAATGTATCTTTTAATAAAAAAAAATATGGATAAAAATAAATATTTTTTTGAAAAATAGAAAGACTGATGGCTCTCGAAGAGAGACTGTGAGTCTCTCAAGTAAGGACTCTGGTTCGTTGAGCAGGGACTGAGTCCCTGTAGGAGAGACACGTGTCCCGTTTGGAGAGAGAGCGAGGTATCTCTAGAAAGTCCCTGCCATGGCGCGAATAGGGAATCTGTCAGAGACCGGGACAGGAGTCTTTCGACCACCGAAAGACTCAAATTTTTTCATCCCGGGTAGACATGATTATGCTTGCCCATGTATGATCATACATGCTCATGTATGATCATGCATGCTGATTTTTTCCCGGGATTTTTCGAATTTTGAATAAGTGTATATCTTCGATTCCAATGAAAATGATTCATTTGTTAAAGTAGTACGGTCGAATGAGGGTTCACGTGTAACCCCATGTTCTTTTATATACTATTGAAGGAGCTGGCTTTCCTCTACCTGTCTGTAAAATCCTAGATTTGCCCGATATTGCCCGTGTAGTTTCGGCATAATTAATTTATGAAATTAATTCATTTTGCATTGCTCTCATGGCGCATGAGGCTCAGATGTCACTCCAGCTATCAAAAATTTCAATTTTTCCGCAAAATTTATCGTTTAAGGGCCATAAAAAAACTCACCACTATAAACTTTGATATCTATGGAACATATTTCCCACTTATTTTAGGTGATTTACCGCAGGGTTATTTTTAATTATAATATTTCATATGAGTCCATGGCTGCTTCCACTGTGACATATTGGATCTCTCTCTCTAGCAGAAGTGACTAGTGGTAAGAAAATGGCGGCACATCCACGCGCGTTTCTTTTGAATTCGGCCCAGTGCAATATTTGACAGAATCAGAGAACATTATACGCATATTATCCACATAAGTAGAGTTAACTTCTTTTTTTTTTAATTGAAATTGCATAAAGTTTAAATTAATAATTGAAAAAGAGGTTAAAGTGAGGAAAAGAAAAGTCGTGGATGCAATGTAATAACCCATACGTCAGTGAGGTTAGGTAACTCCCTAGTATAGGGAATCAGTCAAATCAAGTCTCTACTGTTTTATCCGGGATTAATTATTAATTTTCTATTCACAAGCCCCAAAAAGCTTACATAATATTTTCTCATTTAATAAATAAAAATTTATCATAGCTTTTAAGTAGTAAATTGTGCGTAAATAAAAAATATATTATGGTTGACAACCGACTTCATCGCAATTCGACCGAAATACCTTAAGCAGAAAAAAGATTAAAAGCTGTCAGGTGTCTCCTATTTTCAGTATCGTGTTGGAATGCTGAATTTTTTTTCGATGAATAAATATGTTATCATTATTTTTTTTTCGTTACTCCAAGTATCAATTAAAATAATCACTGGAGTGGGGTTTAACTAATCCTATTTGCTTCCGCATGGAAGTCTTGGAATCTTAATTTTTTTGAATCTGAGATTTTATCATAATATGACTGCAAATGACACAAAACGTCAAGAACCGCCGTTTTTTTACAATGGCTGCGTGTATGTATGTGGGTTTGTGTGTGTGTGTGTGTGTGTGTGTGTGTGTGTGTGTGTGTGTGATGACGCGTTTCCGGCTTTACTCTGAAACGGGGCTAGCAAGGGATCTGAGAATTTTATCATATTTTTGGCATGCGTGCCCTAAGCTCTAACGAAAATTTCGGCTAAATCAGCTGGACACTTCTTGAGAAAAATGAAAATATTAAAATATCGTTTTTTCTACTTTTTTCAATGAAAAATGAAAATTTTGGCATCTTCAATTGCATTGGCAGAATATAAAGCGCAGGTTGTTCAAATTACGCACAAGCAGTGGGGCTCCTGTTTGTTTCAATTAATTATGTATATTTAGGCATAGATCCAGTTATACAATAAATGAAAGAAAAATTAGAGAAATTTTCCACATACGCTATCTTATTTATTTATTTATTCATTATAAACTGCAACTCAACAGCCGAGGCCAATTACAGAGTGGCTACAGGCTATTATCATAAGACTTTTTAAAGAAAAATTCACAAAAAGTACATGAATGATATAAAATGCTGTACACTGGTGGCTTATAAGTATATAACAAAGATTTACAATTTTTACATGATCGATTTTAATATATCGATGCATTTGAGGGCAATCGATTCTATCGAGTCATTGATGAAGTCACTCTCCGGGAAGCGTTCAATAAGAAGGTTAATACATGTACCACCTTGATAAATTGGAGAGGAGAGAGGAAGCTTACCACCTGCAAAAGGAAGTTAAATCACGGCATTGGATCTTGGACCCATGTGTGGTACCCTGAAAGCTATCCGACTCAACAACAGTGAACAGTCGATATTATTCCTGATTATATTAATGATGAATAAAGTGACTGTGAGAGTCCTTTGCTGCTTGAGTGTGATGCAGTTGAAGACGTTGCAGAGGTTCTGATAATCACACCCCCTCGGCGGGTAGACACCTTCCTTCCTCCACGACAAGAACTTTAGAAATCGTCTCTGGATCCTATCAATCCTCTCCGAGTACTTCAAATGAATCGGAGACCAGACTACTGAACTATAGGATAACTTTGGTTTAACTAAAGAATTGAACAACAATTTTATAACACTAATGCTCTTGAAACATTTTGACGTACGAATGACGAACTCAAGGGTTCTTTTTGCTGCTACAACAGGTTTTCAATGTGTGGGTAGAAGGTTAGAGCTCTATCAAAGACTACACCAAGATCAGTACAGCACAGTGGTCGTTTAAAGCGAATATCATTGATCATGTAGTCATGAATAATCGGTTGACGTTTACGGTAAAAAGATATGCACTCGCATTTGTTAGCATTTACAGGCAGCTCGTTGGCGATACACCAGTTATTCAATCGTTCTAAATCCTGTCGTAACAGTATGCAATCATCAACTGAGTTAATGACATGAGAAAGTTTAGCGTCGTCGGCGTAGAAAAGATGGTCGCAAGCAAGGACCGACCGAACATCATTCAGAAAGATGTTAAACTACAGTGGCCCCAATACTGAATCCTGAGGACGCCTGAAGTTGGTGAGAATGGCCGAGCTCTGGAGCCATTGTAAGACAATATGTTACACCTATCCGTCAAGTACGACTTTAGCAAATTCAGGAGACTCCCATCAACCCCATAAGACTCAAGACCACTGAGCAGTATATGAACATGAAGTTTCTCGAAGGCTTTGGAAAAATCGGCGTAGATTACATCAAACTGACTACCAGAACCCAGAGCTTCATTGGTGATCTGAGTGATGATCGCAAGATTCATAATAGTTGACCTTGCAACTGTGAAACCATGCTGTTGTGGGGAGAGATAGCAGCGAAAAATAGAAATCGAAATATTATCAAGATATCCTTCAAAAACTTTTGAGAAATTTAATAGAATCGAGATTGGTCTGTAATCAGTAATATGCTGCTTGTCACCTCCCTTGAACACCGCTGTAATACGCGCCTCCTTTCAACAGATCGGGTGAATCCCATGTTTAAGTGATTGGTTAAAGATTACAATGAGGGGTTCAACAAATGCTCTCCGACAGTTCTTAACAAGAAAAAACGGAATATGATCAGGGCCACTCGTCATTTTTGTAGACAATCTTGCGAACCCGAACCACCACAGCAGGCCTTATATGATCCAGATGCTATTTTCTCAACCCTGTTGGCACATCCCGGATGATAGTATTGCTCACATTCCACACACTGCACTGATTTCTTGACGATGTTTGACTTGCACTTCAAACACTGCAACAAGTTGTCTTGCTGGGGAATCTCGAGGCGCAATGGATTGACAGTATTTGGCATTTTGGTGTTATGATTGAGAGAGAGAAGGAAAACACACCTGGCACACAGCCACCAATGGTAATCACTTAGTGAACTAGACCACCAATAGGAGACGTAGCAGTCAAGTATAGCAATCACTAGGTCTAGGGGAACTACAACACGTGTAGCTAGCACCAAAAGTTACCAGATTTTCGCGTTCCAGATAATTCACCGGTTTTTCATAGATTGAGGCTAGAGTTTCAGAAATATGTTGAGCCCCTGTGTGCTCGTAGTTATAGTTAATTGCACTAATATTATTATTCAGAGAAGCTCTACATAATGCAAAGCATCCGAAAAATGAAACCCGGCAGTACTATGATGACTTTACCGAAATAATATTAAAAACAATAAGAACCAACTAGAAATTCAACAGTTTCTTGCACTCGCAGCGCCATCTCCCTATTTTTATCACTCCAGAATTCTCTACAGTTGGAGCCAGTGCTAAAGCTGGAGCAGTATCTGCAGTTGGAGCAGTATCTGAAGCTGGAGCAGTATCTGCAGTTGGAGCAGTATCTGAAGCTGGAGCAGTATCTGCAGTTGGAGCAGTAGCTAAAGCTGGAGCAGTATCTGCAGTTGGAGCAGTAGCTAAAGCTGGAGCAGTATCTGCAGTTGGAGCAGTATCAGAAGCTGGAGCAGTATCTGCAGTTGGAACAGTATCTGAAGCTGGAGCAGTATCTGCAGTTGGAGCAGTATCTGAAGCTGGAACAGTATCTGCAGTTAGAGCAGTATCTGAAGCTGGAGCAGTATCTGCAGTTGGAGCAGTATCTAAAGCTGGAGCAGTATCTGCAGTTGGAGCAGTAGCTAAAGCTAGAGCGGTATCTGCAGTTGGAGCAGTAGCTAAAGCTGGAGCAGTATCTGCAGTTGGAGCAGTATCTGAAGCTGGAGCAGTATCTGCAGTTGGAGCAGTAGCTAAAGCTGGAGCAGTATCTGCAGTTGGAGCAGTAGCTAAAGCTGGAGCAGTATCTGCAGTTGGAGCAGTATCTGAAGCTGGAGCAGTATCTGCAGTTGGAGCAGTATCTGAAGCTGGAGCAGTATCTGCAGTTGGAGCAGTATCTGAAGCTGGAGCAGTACCTGAAGCTGGAGCAGTATCTGCAGTTGGAGCAGTAGCTAAAGCTGGAGCAGTATCTGCAGTTGGAGCAGTATCTGAAGCTGGAGCAGTATCTGCAGTTGGAGCAGTAGCTAAAGCTGGAGCAGTATCTGCAGTTGGAGCAGTATCTGAAGCTGGAGCAGTATCTGCAGTTGGAGCAGTATCTGAAGCTGGAGCAGTATCTGCAGTTGGAGCAGTATCTGAAGCTGGAGCAGTATCTGCAGTTGGAGCAGTATCTGAAGCTGGAGCAGTACCTGAAGCTGGAGCAGTATCTGCAGTTGGAGCAGTAGCTAAAGCTGGAGCAGTATCTGCAGTTGGAGCAGTATCTGAAGCTGGAGCAGTATCTGCAGTTGGAGCAGTAGCTAAAGCTGGAGCAGTATCTGCAGTTGGAGCAGTAGCTAAAGCTGGAGCAGTATCTGCAGTTGGAGCAGTATCTGAAGCTGGAGCAGTATCTGCAGTTGGAGCAGTAGCTAAAGCTGGAGCAGTATCTGCAGTTGGAGCAGTATCTGAAGCTGGAGCAGTATCTGCAGTTGGAGCAGTATCTGAAGCTGGAGCAGTATCTGCAGTTGGAGCAGTATCTGAAACTGGAGCAGTATCTGCAGTTGGAGCTGTATCTGAAGCTGGAGCAGTACCTGAAGCTGGAGCAGTGTCTGCAGTTGGAGCAGTATCTGAAGCTGGAGCAGTATCTGCAGTTGGAGCAGTAGCTAAAGCTGGAGCAGTATCTGCAGTTGGAGCAGTATCTGAAGCTGGAGCAGTATCTGCAGTTGGAGCAGTAGCTAAAGCTGGAGCAGTATCTGCAGTTGGAGCAGTATCTGAAGCTGGAGCAGTATCTGCAGTTGGAGCAGTAGCTAAAGCTGGAGCAGTATCTGCAGTTGGAGCAGTATCTGAAGCTGGAGCAGTATCTGCAGTTGGAGCAGTATCTGAAGCTGGAGCAGTATCTGCAGTTGGAACAGTATCTGAAGCTGGAGCAGTATCTGCAGTTGGAGCAGTATCTGAAGCTGGAGCAGTATCTGCAGTTGGAGCTGTATCTGAAGCTGGAGCAGTACCTGAAGCTGGAGCAGTGTCTGCAGTTGGAGCAGTATCTGAAGCTGGAGCAGTATCTGCAGTTGGAGCAGTAGCTAAAGCTGGAGCAGTATCTGCAGTTGGAGCAGTATCTGAAGCTGGAGCAGTATCTGCAGTTGGAGCAGTAGCTAAAGCTGGAGCAGTATCTGCAGTTGAAGCAGTATCTGAAGCTGGAGCAGTATCTGCAGTTGGAGCAGTATCTGAAGCTGGAGCAGTATCTGCAGTTGGAGCAGTATCTGAAGCTGGAGCAGTATCTGCAGTTGGAGCTGTATCTGAAGCTGGAGCAGTACCTGAAGCTGGAGCAGTGTCTGCAGTTGGAGCAGTATCTGCAGTTGGAGCAGTAGCTAAAGCTGGAGCAGTATCTGCAGTTGGAGCAGTATCTGAAGCTGGAGCAGTATCTGCAGTTGGAGCAGTGTCTGAAGCTGCAGCAGTATCTGCAGTTGGAGCAGTACCTGAAGCTGGAGCAGTATCTGCAGTTGGAGCAGTATCTGAAGCTGGAGCAGTATCTGCAGTTGGAGCAGTATCTGAAGCTGGAGCGGTATCTGCAGTTGGAGCAGCATCTGAAGCTGGAGCAGTATCTGCAGTTGGAGCAGTATCTGCAGCTGGAGCAGTATCTGAAGCTGCAGCAGTATCTGCAGTTGGAGCAGTTGGAGCTGTATCTGAAGCTGGAGCAGTATCTGAAGCTGGAACAGTATCTGCCGTTGGAGCAGTATCTGCAGTTGGAGCAGTAGCTAAAGCTGGAGCAGTATCTGCAGTTGGAGCAGTATCTGAAGCTGGAGCAGTATCTGCAGTTGGAGTAGTGTCTGAAGCTGCAGCAGTATCTGCAGTTGGAGCAGTACCTGAAGCTGGAGCAGTATCTGCAGTTGGAGCAGTATCTGAAGCTGGAGCAGTATCTGCAGTTGGAGCAGTATCTGAAGCTGGAGCGGTATCTGCAGTTGGAGCAGCATCTGAAGCTGGAGCAGTATCTGCAGTTGGAGCAGTATCTGAAGCTGCAGCAGTATCTGCAGCTGGAGCAGTATCTGAAGCTGCAGCAGTATCTGCAGTTGGAGCAGTTGGAGCTGTATCTGAAGCTGGAACAGTATCTGAAGCTGGAACAGTATCTGCCGTTGGAGCTGTATCTAAAGCTGGAGCAGTATCTGCAGTTGGAGCTGTATCTGAAGCTGGAGCAGTACCTGAAGCTGGAGCAGTGTCTGCAGTTGGAGCAGTATCTGAAGCTGGAGCAGTCGCTGCAGTTGGAGCAGTATCTAAAGCTGGAACAGTATCTGCCGTTGGAGCTGTATCTAAAGCTGGAGCAGTATCTGCAGTTGGAGCTGTATCTGAAGCTGGAGCAGTATCTGCAGTTGGAGCAGTATCTGCAGCTGGAGCAGTATCTGCAGTTGGAGCTGTATCTGAAGCTGGAGCAGTAGCTGCAGTTGGAGCAGTATCTAAAGCTGGAGCAGTATCTGCAGTTGGAGCAGTATCTGAAGCTAGAGCAGTATCTGCAGTTGGAGCAGTATCTGAAGCTGGAGCAGTATCTGCAGTTGGAGCAGTATCTGAAGCTTGAGCAGTATCTGCAGTTGGAGCAGTATCTGAAGCTGGAGCAGTATCTGCAGTTGGAGCAGTATCTGATGCTGGAGCAGTATCTGCAGTTGGAGCAGCATCTGCAGTTGGAGCAGTATCTGCAGTTGGAGCAGTATCTGAAGCTGGAACAGTATCTGCAGTTGGAGCGGTTGGTGCAGTTGGAGCGGTTGGTGCAGTTGGAGCAGCTGGCGCAGTTGGAGCAGTTGGCGCAGTTGGAGCAGTTGGAGCAGTTGGCGCAGTTGGAGCAGTTGGCGCAGTTGGAGCAGTTGGCGCAGTTGGAGCAGTTGGCGCAGTTGGAGCAGTTGGCGCAGTTGGAGCAGTTGGCGCAGTTGGCGCAGTTGGAGCAGTTGGCGCAGTTGGAGCAGTTGGCGCAGTTGGAGCAGTTGGAGCAGTTGGCGCAGTTGGCGCAGTTGGAGCAGTTGGCGCAGTTGGTGCAGTTGGCGCAGTTGGAGCAGTTGGAGCAGTCTGAGGGAGTAGAGGAGCTGGAGGAGTTGCAGGAGTTGCAGGAGTTGGAGGAGTTGGAGGAGTTGGAGGAGTTGGAGGAATTGGAGGAGTTGGAGGAGTTGCAGGAGTTGGAGGAGTTGGAGGAGTTGGAGGAGTTGGAGGAATTGGAGGAATTGGAGGAGTTGGAGCAGTTACAGCAGTAGCAGCGACCGCTATACCTGGTTCATTCATCTAGAAGGGATGAACATGCATGAGGACTCATCGCAATCAATTTCCTGCCAGAATAATAGTAAGAATTCGAGAGAATCCTGTTCTGTGTTTTTCCACAAATCAGTAGATCTCAATTGAACTAACGTGATTCTCAGCTATGACTGCAGCATTGAAAATCTCGACACCATGCTGACTCAATTCAGTGAAAGGAACATCGATGTGTTGTAACTGATGAGCCGAAATCCCTGCCCGTCTAGACCTGATTCCTGACCTCCGGAAATCTCCATATGGGTGATTCATCTGAGAGCCAATTGATCTAAACGGAGGATCATTGTTGGTTTGATTGTTTATTGTGGATTTTGTTAGGGCATCTATAAAATTTGTTAGTTTCCTACAAACGTACCCAGGAAAAAATGTTTAGATTGGATTGAATTGAGAAATTTGATATGAATAGATCTGATTAGATCTAACTAGATCTGATCAGATTTGATTGAATCAATGCCCAACTAGATCTGTTTAGATTTGATTAGATCTAAATAGATCTGACCGGATCTGATCGGATCTAATTGGATCTAATGTTGTCCATTTATATTGGCTCATTAGATCTAGTTAGATCTAACCAGATCCAGTTGGATCTAATCAGATCTAGTTAGATCTAGTCAGATATGGTCAAATCCAGGTCAATTCACATTATGATACATCAGGTGAAGGATGAAAACTGTATGAGGTAGAATTTAATGGAACTGAAAAAAGCAGACAATCAACAATTTCTAGTTTTTTTTTTTCTCCAACAACCACATTATTTGGAGAAAAATGTAAAATATGCACATGTAAGACAATCTTAGAACTATAAATACGGCTTTTTTGAATGTTTTTCAAACTAAAAATTTATCTATGTAAAAAAATTCACAATGTGTCAGATCAGTGCTCATTTCATTATCATAGAATTTTATAGTTATATTCATGAATGATTCTGCATTCCATTTGAGCATTCCCGACTTTTCTCCGAAGTTATTTCCTCTAACATTTCTGATTTTCTCCATTTATCACGATTGAAATTTAAATATATTCCAAGAAATCGTGTGATAGTCGAGTGGCTTGAGTAGCAGACTAGTAATCCTATGGTCTCGGGCTCGTTCCCGCTGTAGCCCATGTTTTTCGATTTTTTTTTTTTTTTTTAATTTCCATTTCAATTCATTTGTTTAGTGAAAAATTCAGATTTTTATTTATTTTTCTTTTTCTTTAGAAATTCAAAATTTTCCATTTCGGATTTTGTGCAGATCCAATTGGATCTGATCAGATCTGAGGAACTCAGATCTTATTAGATCCGATCAGAGCGTGCCAAATCTCAGATCTGATTAGATCTAAGGAACTCAGATCCAATTAGATCTGCTCAGATCTGAACATTTTTTCCCGGGTAGTCTAAATAGAGATCCCTCTGAGTTGACATATAAATTTTTGCGATTTCTATCGAGGCACTCATAGATGTGAGTGAGATCGAGAAGACAAGCTTGTCTTCTTCTAGTGGAAAGGAGAAAATTACTCCTTCATCGTCCACTACTTGAGGCCGTATATAATCAGTGAGAACGTGAATGCGTTCCGCAAAAAAAGAAATACAGTAGCGTTGCCAAGCTACCAGAATATATTCAGATATTGTGGTATACATGGCAATATTGTGGAATGGAACACAGTTTCTCATATATACGTCGAATTGGCGTTCAACATTTAAAATTCTTCTCTCCTTCAGATTCTCTCACAGATCCTCCTAGAGCTTACAATTGAATTCTCTCATATATTTTTCACAAATTTGCCATTAACAGACTCCAAAATTTCGTTCGAATTAGCCCCGGAATCACCCTTCAATTTTCTCTAAATTCGCAGTAAATGACTTCGAAGCATCCCTCAGTTCCACCCTCTGCTAGTTCCAAGATAATCGCCTTCCAATGCCCCCGGAAGTATCTCCCTCAAATTTCACAAAAATCTCCGTCTCCCTGCTCCTTGAATTTTACTACATACTCAGTAATTACCTCGAAATTCTCTCACAGATTTTATGGAAAATTTTCCCGAAACTCTTCCTACTTGACAAGAGGTCCCAAAAAAAATCCTGTTCTCCTCCTACTCTATTTTGTTTTATAGCTCTCTAGTGAGGAGAACAATCTATCAAGAACAAATTACTCTAATTCTCTCAATGTATAAGATATTTTTCTTGGAGAAAAAAAAAACCTATTAAATTTTCCAATAGAAAGAAAACTTACCTCTTTTCCAGGAGTGCATTTAAATTTGCAAAATCTCTGAATACAATCTGGACAATTTTTAATAAATATCAATCTCCTACAATTTGAGCACTTGGAGATGATTATTCCATTCGGAACATACAATATCAAATGTGATATTGAATTAATTCGAATAATAGCAATTAACATATAAGAGAGAATGAAAGAGAAATGAGACAATGTGAGAGAATAGGCGAGAGTCACAGAAGATTCGAGGAGATAGATAGATAGATAGATCTATTCATCGACCGTAAGCAAATGCCCATGAAGCCGAAATCAATATGAATTACATTAATTACATTGTTAATAATTTGAATGATTGTACTATCCATAACAAGTATAAGTGAATTCTCGTTTTATAATAATTCTGTGTGAAAATTTCATGATGTTCATTCATTTTCCATTTTAGTTTCAAGAATTCAATTGAAAAATCTTCAAATGAATAAATGAAAGATATATAAATGATTATTTAAATGAAAAATTCAAATTTTCCAAAACGAATCGAAAATTATAGTAAAAATATATTTTCCGACGGAAATTTCCTGAGATCTTCAAGGAACCATCAAAAAAATTCTATCCTGAATATTTTCATTGATTCCGGGCATTTCCATAATATGAAACCCCAAACCTGAAGTGTCTTCTTTCCACCCCTTACGTTTGATTCACTCCACCGAGTTTTCAGATCAAGATTTTATCAAAAGGTTTTTTTTGTAGGAAATAACGCGAAAATAAGGGAATTCAGCATTGAAAGAAAGGGCAGGATAATCGTTGTACCAAAAACACTTACAATCCGCTTTTTTTGCGTGTTCTAGGTCACTCAAATATTGTACTTTGGTTTCAATTCCTTATCTCCCCAATTTTTATCGTTTATAAAAGAATCAATTCATTCGAATACCCAATGATCTTGTGCTGCTTTTTCTCGATGAATCATTCATATTTTATGATGAATCTATTCGAAAAAGTCTAATCCAAAACTAGAATTAGAAAAAAATGAATTAATTACGTGACATTCTCGCTGTGATTGATAACTGCATTGCTCAAACTCTTTTGTGACGATTTGCGTAAAATGTTTATTTTGAATGCTGCTTTGAAACTTGGTTCATCGAAGCATGGAAATGCGTGTCTAGCATGAGTAGTCTGGAACTGGGTAGCGCCTAGCCATCTAGAAGAATCCGAATTTAGAATAAGATGAATTGGTAAAGATCAAAAAATTAGGATTTCATAGAAATTTATCTTTTGGAAATATTTCGGAAACTGAGCGAGATAGTGAATTTGCCTGATCTTTTTTTCGTAGTTCTCAAAATTGTCTACAAAAAAAAGATCAGAGCAGAATTGCACCATCTCGCTGAGGTTCCGAAATATTCTTGAAACAACTGATGACAAAAAAGAACTTATTGTGTTTTTCGGAAGTATCTTGGAGTGTAAACGAGATAGAGCAATCTTTATTAATAACAACTTTCCTTATAGCTCTGGCTTTTCTCTTCAAAAGCCGTCTCTATTCAAAAACTGATGATGAAACGAGATAAATTTACTTTTCTGTGATTATCTTGGGAACTAAGCGAATTTCGTTCAACTCTTTTTTGTAACACCTAATGTTCTCTATAAAAGTATTGAGGCCAAATGGCCTCATCTCGCTCATTCCTGTAGATATTCCCACAAAAGAATGACAAAGAATATACTTATCCAGGTTTTGAGACATAGCTCAGAGTCTAAGCAAGATAAAGTAATTTTCATAACAACCTCTTTTGTAGCTCTGAATTTCTTCCATGAAAAAAATTTCCATACAAATCGCGCCATCTCGTTCAGATTCCGAAATATCCGACTGATGATGGAGGGTAATTTTTCATAATTTTTGTGTAAATTTCTCGAGGAAACTAAGCGAGATAAAGTGACTTTTTCTGAATCCTTTTTTGTAGTTTTTAAAACTTCCTCCAGAAGAATATTGTACTAAATTTACGCTACCTTGTTTATTTTACGAAACTTCGTCGAGAAATTAATGACTAAAAAATAGACTTGTCCTGTTTTTCAGAAATATTTCGGAATGTATGCAAGAAAGAGTAATTTTCAGACTAATTTCTTTTGTAGCTCTGACTCTCTTCCGCAAGCTGCTGTATCTCGCTTAGATTCCGAGATATTCTCAATAAACCGATGATAAAATGTAATTTTCTTCTCATTTTCCAGAAAGATTTCACCGCAAGCCTCCTTTTAAACTATGAAAATTCTCTACAAAAAAAATTCGGCACAGAATCACCTTATCTCGCTTAGTTTCCGAGATACCCTCAAAAAACTGATGACTAAATCCTTAACTTTCAGCTCTTCACTTTTCAAAAATACCAATTTACTTCTTACCTAAGTTTTTTTTCCTCATCGTAGTACGAGCTTTTGTAGAAACCGATCATGTGATCCATCAGAATCCCTTCGTACTGAATGGCGATGATAATCACTGTGTCCTTGGGAATAGGATTGACAAGAGGAATCGTGAATTTTTCAGTTTTTGCAGAATAAGATGTGTCCAGAGTATGCAAAGTAGTGCCATCGCTGTCATTAACAGTGACAGAATTGACGTCGAGTTTACCAACGTGAAGGACAATTTTTTCAGTTTCTTCAACGACTTTCGCTTGGATTTTGACAGTTCCGCGTAGAGAAAAAGGCTCCTCATCAAAATTAGGAGAAAGCATAATTTCGTACATCAGGGGAATCACTGAAGTTGGTAAACGATAATTTTCTTCATTTTCATCAATAATTTCGTTAAATTCAATTGATCTTTCTTGAATAAATCCATTGGCACTCGGTAAATTGTCTTCAATCGAAAACGCGTAATTTTCATGGACACAGAGGAATAACACAAAGAGATAGAGCAACTTATTTCGATGAGACTCCATTCTCGATGAATGCTGAAGTCAAACTGATTGAAGCTGACTTTAACTTTTTCATTTAACAAAATCCCCCAAACTATTTATCAAAAAGGTATCTTCGGTTATCAGCTCAATCGTAAAGTGGATATGGAGGGACATCGATAGGCGAGAATTGCGAAAATTTGTGTCATGTTTTTAGACAATGTCAACAGCTATGAAAAATCCTAGTTTTGGACAAATGATGTAATCTAGATGTAGATAGCATTCTAATGGAGGTGATAAAAAATAATAACTCTTATACGAATTTGTGAAGTTTTGGAGGTGTCTATTTTTCTTATTAGTCATCGTGAATATCTTCGACATGGTCTTCCAATCAATCCCTGTTTGAAGATTAGTTTTTTATTATTTTGATGGGAAAAATCAATAAAAGTTCGATTCAATAGTGAAGTGGTAAAAAAAATCAAAATAGGCCTAGCATTTTCTAATATATTAAAAAAAAATCAATGGGAATCTTTTTATTTCTTTATTCTGATTTGTTGATAAGATTTGAGATGTTATTGTTGACATGTCAGTAAAATTAAATTTGATTTTTTGTTTTCGTCTATTCCTTTGACTTTCTGCGATTCACTATTTTATTACTAAAGCATTGATTTTCTTCTAATTTTGAAATAGGGAGAAAATGAATTTAAATGCGTCGTAATCAGAATTCGATAAAGTAACTTCCAATTAATAAAATATCTTTGAAATAAGTTCAATCGATGCTGACGGCTCATTCTTATCAGATTATTATTCAACACTGAATGATAGTAGCCAGTTGCAGATATTGATTAACAGAATTTTTTTGACCGAATCTTAATCCCTAAATAAATTGTTCATGCATTTCTTTTAATCATGAATTAACGTTATTATCTAACCTAATTCTGATTCCGAGAAAATTATGAACAATATTCTATTTTCTTCAATGTTTTTCAAATTTTTAGAACTCAGAGTGTTAGATAATCGTGAAGTGAGTGGAAACATTTCAGTGAGCAAGATAAATTAATTTTACGATTTTTATCGTATCACACATTATCTCAGAGTGTGAGAGAGATGGAGATATATTCCACATGTCTTAGTGTTGAGGAAGAAAGAGCTAAAAAAATTGGGGAATTATCCTATTTTCACGGATTTTGAGTGATTTCGTGTGAAATTATGCAAAAGTGAAATTTTTTTACATAATGCAATTATTTTCGGATTCATTCAGTAGTGAAGCGGAGAATAAGAATAAGTTGATTTCTGAGAATACCTCGGAAACAAAACGAGATAGAGCGTTTCTTTTTCAATTGTTTTTATTTTTCAGTGAATTTCGAGAGAATTTACAAAGAACTTTCTCTACAACTTTCTCTACAAACTTCCCGTGACCCAAAAAAATAAAAACTGCACTCATTAGGAAATGAAAATAATTCTTAACCGAAAAATATTTCGAATTCATCTTTCCTAATGTTCTTTTCAACAATAAAATCCTCTTATTTTTTCTAGGTACCGAAAAAATGAAATGGAGAAATGATGTCAATGTTGAATTAACTCATCATTCACCATTTCACCAAATTTTAATCTAATGAATCAAAAACCTTCTCTTCCACTTGCCAATGAGAATTCCGATATTGAGAAAGTGTAACTGATCAATCGTTCAATTCCAGTTGCAGTGGATTGAAAAAAATTACTTTTTGATTTTTCTCATCTATTTGTGGAATCTTATCAACACATAAAAAAAGCGATTTTATCAAGCCTTCATGAAAATCGGTTAATAATTCATAATTAATTAAACATGACAGTTTTTCTTTATTATGAGTATCTGAGTGCAATATATAGCATTAATGAATATAATCAGTAAAGGGAGCTACATTAATAATCCATAGGAATAAATTTATGTTATGTTTTTTCAACTTTATCTTGAGAATGCAAGAATGATTGCTTGGAATTTCAAAAATATCATTTTTGGTTCCAGGGGCTGGAGAATTATCCAGCGAAACGTCGCCATTTGAACATAATTCAACGTTGTTGATAGCTTTTCCAATATCCCTATCAATAATCATAATATTAGAACGCAAAAAAGTGGAAATTAATGCTATTGATAACATGAATGAATTTCTGAACAAAAGCATGTGTAGAATGAGAATATTCCTTAATCCTCTGAAGCCGATTTCGGTTTCCTCACTCCACGATTGACCGTTCATGACATGGAATGGGGTGCGTGCAAGTTCATAGCGTACTCTAAGCTCATTGGTTAGTCCCACTGTAGGAACCGCACTACGGGTTACTAAAAAAAAATGTGTGGAAGCCGCGCTTAAGAAGTGAAACTGCTTTTTCGGAATGCTGAAGTTCATGTACTGCTTGTAAAGAATCTCATTGATTTATCCTCGCCATATATTTTGAACATGGTGATAGAATTGCTTTTTCGTCACAACCCTAGTATATTATTCTCAAAATATCGTTCAGTAGCCGAAGATTACATGCCTGGAAATAGTACATTACGACCCTAGGTCAGAAAGAAGGCAACCTACATAATAGTGGAGGCCAGGTACTTCACATTCGCAATTCCCTATTAGTAGTCACTAAGGCCGTGAAGTTCTCTACGTATGGAAAAGTCCGACATAGTTGTCGAACAATCGGAGTATATAAATATTTGCAGAATGGAACTGTTCATCAAACTGATGATTAACGTTACAAATTTGACTTCTTGGGATTTCAACCAATTGAAAATACGGCCGATGTTTCAAACTTTCTTCATCCGGATATTCTGTTTCAGAAATGATTGAGCACGTTATCTCTATCTCTCTGTTTCTTCTCCCCCACCACGGCAGCGTGGAAGAGCAACTCAACAGCGTTGAACACAAGAACCTCGTAGAACAAGTTTCACTCGAAAAAATATTGTTTGTTTAATCATTTTTCTGAAATTTTCAAACGAATAAGTGTAGTCTTGATTTCAATATTTTCACTGCTCGTTCCTTGGCTCTGGCACTCTTAGCCAACGTTGCTGAAGGAAATCTGATAAAATCTCAATAATCAGCAACTCATTCCCGGTGGTATATTGAAAAAAATTACTTTTGGACTTTTCTCACGTATTTATAAAATTTTATCAAAACATGAAAAAAGTGATTTCATCAATTTTTCATAAAAGTCGGTTAATAATTCATAATAAATGAAACATGGAAGTTTTCCTTCATTACGGATATCTAATCACAATATACAGCAGTAATAAACATAATCGAAATAGCAACTACGGTAATAATCCATAAAAATAAATTTATGTTATCATTTTCTCAACTTTATCTTGGTGTTTTTGTTGGCATGATGAATTCAATTTGCAATTCAGCCAATTATTTATTATTGGTGCATTTAATTTGTTCCACTCAAGTCTCTTTATTTGTTGAGGAATGGCATTGGGTACCCATTGACTCAGATGTTCACGACGGCCTTTATCAACCAATTCTCTTACCTGAAATATTTCAATTCTTTTCAAATAATATTCATTGGAAGAGATGGTAATTTCTTTTGTAATAGAAGGATAATATATTAGTAATATATTGGAAATTCCGCATTCCTTGAGACTTTCTCGGACACTGAGTGATATAGAACGATTTTCTTAATCCTTCCTTGTTGCCTCGCATATTCTTTTAGAAAAGGATTAGGGCAAAAAGGGCGTAACTCCAGTAGTTTCAGAGATATCCTCAAGAAAAAATCTGCATTATTTTAATGTGAAGATTTTCATCGAAATATAATCAATAATCATTTCTTTTACCTTTTCAATACGATCGAGCGTCGGGGTCGAATAAATGAGATCAGCAACGATCGATGATACAACACGAGTTGATTGGAAACTGAAAATATTTTTTTTAGTGAAATTTTAAAATATAATTTTTTCCATTCATTTCTTCGTGTTCCAATTTTTATGACGATGAATCATGTACTTACTAATTTATCAAGCGATCGAAGTTTTTCGTGAAGTAATCAACTTCCCAGTCCCAATTCTCGATAACATCAATATTAACGTAGGCAAATGCCAATCGCGTACCATTCTTTGGGATACTTGTATTCGTAAGAGCTCTCTCAATGTAATCCCTCCAATATGATGAATTCCTTGAACAGCCTAAATATGTAAAGTACTGCATTTCTCCATTTTCAATTTTTTCCCTCAAAATGGATTGTACTTTTTCACTCTTTCCACCATTACAGAATATCCAGACATCAATAAACTGTGATTTTCTGGAAACAAAATAGTGAATAAATGGAAAATTTTCCACTTTTTACTTCAAAATTTGAAAAGAAGGCAAACCGGACAACTTTTTCCTTTGTAATGTTTTTGAGAATATTTCGGAAACTGAGCAAGATAGAACAATTATTGCTAAAACCGTTCTTATAACTTTTAAAATTCTCCAGAAGGAAAGAACCCAAGGGAAATCAGCCTATTTCTCTTAGTTTTCGAGATATAATTTGATATGTCTTGTTTCATCATTGTATTGTTGAATTCTCCTTATTACACTATACTCACGGATTCTCTAGATGAGCCAAGAATTTTCTCGAAGCAGCTGTAATGCAGTCAGGATGACCAACTACACAGGCCAATGGTAGAATCACAGCTCTCTTTTTTTTTAAAGCATAAGAATCTGTCGGACGATCGTCATATCCAATTTCGTTGAGAACATTGTTCAGCAGTAGCCTAATGTATTTCTACATAAATTCAACAGAATAAGTGAATTTGAATAATTATCAAGTCCTAGACTGGTCATTATGAGCAATCCAACACACAGGAAAACCTGGGCGTAGACGACGCTCAGAAGTGCGTTGTCGCTGCTCACGCGGAGCGTACTTCAAGTTCTTACAATCGAACGTGATGTACGCACTCTGGATACGTGATGTACATACTTGAGCCGTTCGGCTACTCTCAGTACATACTTTCATGAGAAATTCTCGCTATTGTCTCGGTAAATGAGCAAGATAGAGCGAAATGGATGTAAGTTTGGGATCAACAGAGAATTTTCCAGTTTTTCGTGATTGTCTCGGTGAATAAGCGAGATAGAGCGAAATGGACGTTAATATGGAATCAGAAGGAAGTTTCTCCAGTTTTTCGCGACCATCTCAGTGAATGAGCGAGATAGAGCGAAGTAAACGTTGATTTGGGATCAGGAGGGAGTTTATTCAGTTTTTCGAGAATATCTCGGTATGTCAGCGAGATGGAGCGAAATACACACAGAAAAAGCTGAGCAGAGAATATGAACTGAGCATTTCATAGAATTTGATTCGGCTTTTCGCATAGAATATGCTTCAATTATCCATGTTTTATGCGCACGACTCTTAGCATAAAATATGTACTGATGTACATGAAATATGTACTAATGTACATAAAATATGTGCAGATAGCACAGACTTTATGTGAAATTCGTGTGCCTAAAGTGTGCACAATCGGAGCATATTTCGTGCCCCATGCATTTTTTTCTACTTCGTTTCTAAAAAAAATTACAGATGAATTTTGAATTTAAAATATGTTGTATTTCCACCACTGAATCAATCATGGTATAGGAGACTTTTGGAACAATGCATATTACGGTGATATTTCTAGGCATACATTCTCGGCATCTCTTTCTTATAGGAATACAAGATGATGTGATATTTGGAAATGTTCCATCTATTGTTATTATTCGTGAGAAAATTTTCTTCTTAGGGGGAAAATTTCATTTCATTATCTCAAATGATTATTATGCTCATGAAAAACTTATTTCACTAGTGCCAGAGGACGTATGAATATGGGATTACCAGGGAATTTCTCACGATTTTCGTGATTATATCAATGTACAAGCGAGATGGAGAAGATAGACGTTCATATGGGATCAGAAGGGAGTTTTTACATGAAAAAATATTTTCCTGATCCCAAACTAACGTTCATTTCGCTCGATCTCGATTCTTCACCGGGATAATCACGAAAAACCGATAAACTCCCTGGTGATCCCATATTAACGTCCAAGTCTCGATTAAACCTCTGAGGTGAAAAGACGTGTCTGTCCACCGTGCGTGAGCCGCTTGACATTGTTTGCTTCGAGAATTTTGTTTTACTTAAATAAAATCACAGTGGTCAATTTATATTGAAGGGGGGGGGGGGGAAGAAAAGAAAAGTGGCCCCTTCGGGTATCGTACTCTTATAACGAGCCGTAGTGTGAAGTCATGAGTGCAACTGACGCACTTGGTCAAAAGCTTCCACATGATCAGATCACCACAGTATAATATAACTCCCACAGTCAACCCCACAACTCTAGTGTCCAGTCAGAAAACAACATGAACTTATCAACTATCACTTCTCTACTGACTTATTCAAAGGTAGCAAATCGAAAACACAAGATTACTAAAAATCACATTACGTGAAGCAATACACGTATGAAAAAAGTATATAGGGAGTTCCTACAGGACATTTCGATAGGAAAATCGTATAGCGAAGCGTATACATCTGCGTATATGGAATTCGGATATTTCCTGTACGATTGGAATTTGTTGTGTTTCTATACGCAGATTAGAGTTTATACGATTTATTTCTATACGAATGAAATGTAATTTGCGTATAGAAACACAACAAATTCCATTCGTATAGGAAATATCCGAATTCCATATACGCAGATGTATACGCTTCGCTATACGATTTTTCTACAGGAATGTCCTATAGAAACTTCCTATACACTTTTTTCATACGTGTAGATAAAATCCCCATTGGAGAATTCATTATTGCAGTAGCAAGAATTATCAATCCCAACGATATCACTCACCAAAATAAATCTATTGGTAGAATCTGCTCCACTCTAGCCAGTAAATCGGCTGTTGATAAACTCATTGAATCACGCGCCACAATTAAGGTACGTAATCACATTATTGGGATTAGACCATACCACGAGAACTCACAAAAGGGTATTTTCCCAAACACTAATCCATTAATCCCCGATGATATCATTTTGAACAAAATAAAAGAAATAGGTATGAGGCCTACCTCTAATTACAATCAAGTGTGGCAATGAATATCCAGGCTTGGTGCGCCTACTATCTTGGCGTAAATTATTCTATATTCCTAGTGATCAGATAAGTTTGATCCCTCCGAGTATTCAAACAGTATCATGAAGGCACTCCGGTTTGGATGTATTTTTCAACTCGCCAACTCACATGTTTTCTTGCCAAAAAGAAGGACACGCTACCATCAATTGTGAGAACAATCCTCAAAATATTGGTGATCCAAACCAAAAGGATCTCAATAACAAAGATGAAGGTAATCACACTGAGGACGTCACTGGGATCTCAAATACAGACAGTCTATCCCCTCCTACTGATTCTGAAATAATCAATAAAGACAGGGATAGAGAATCCCGAGAAGTATCGTCAACGAATCAACAATCGAGTAACTCGTTTTCTAATGAAAAATCTGAAGAGATAAATTCCAATATTCAATTTTCAGCAAATACGATAAAAGAAATCAAGACGGAAAAAATGGAAACTCAGACAACTGGATCACTCAAAAGATCCCTGTCCAGCACTAGTAGCACTGAGTTGAAAGAAGCGAACTCCGATTCTTTCATCTTTCCTGTAAAACTATCAAGGCGTCAACGAATGAGGAAGAAGAGAGAATCAAAAAACTATTCTGGAGATTCCTCCAAGCGCAGCCAGAGTCATGAAAATTATGGTGGCAAGAAGATCAAGGACATTGACATCAAACTCCATATTACTACTGCATCTGATCATTTCAAGAAAAATTCCGAAAAATACTCCAGCTTCGATGTAGTAGTAACGTTCCTCGGAGAGTTTCTAAAAAATCAAATCACTCGAGAATTCATTTCAGAATTCACTCCAGATATTCCTCGATTTCTACATATGCTGCATGCTACGCAAGGTCTCGTCGCTAATACAGAAGTGGAGGAATACATTAGAATCAACTGAAGTCGAGAGTGTAAAGTTCACACTGGCCTTGGATTGAAGATTAACTCTCAATCGGACGACGAATGACCGTCTAAACCTCAAATTTATACAAAATGGCTTCTACTAATCACAATAATAATTGCTACCCAGAAGCACACGACAAAATCTCCAATCTAAGGACATAAGAATTATATTCTGCAGCTGCCACAATTTTCGATCGAGACTTCTTGAACTTCAGAAAGTGATTAAAGACTTCGATATTCTCGGTAACCGGTATTAATTCCCCCGGAAAAAATCTCCCGGGGAAAATTTCCCGAAAAAAATTCCCCCGCTAAAAATCCCCCCGACAAAAATCCCCTCGACAAAAATCTCTTCTTGAACAAAAAGATAATAAAATCGAAAAACTTTGAGTACAAATCATTTTATTCCAAAGTATTACGATTGGAATGACCGGTTCATCTAAAAATTATGGCGAAGCTTTCATTAATAGCATTGGCGTTCCATAGAAATACTATATAGAGATATCAATTTTCCTCAGATTTTGCGTTATAGAAATATTTAGTGAAATTTTGAGCCTAATTTCAATCCTATCAGATGATTAGTCGCTGAACTAATCTTACGCGCCAAATTTAGTTATAGCAAACAAATTATCAATCCGATTGAAATTTGCCATGCGCTATTCAATAGAAGAACCTTCAGAGTAATTTGAGTAAAAATTTCGGAATTTTCAAAGTAAATTTTTCCGATAAACGAGACGATTGAATATATGAAGCGTGGAATTTCAGCCCTGAACTTTTGTTTATATAAAAAAAAAGTGGTACAAATATTGAAAAAAAAAAATGTCTCCACTCCGAAGACAGTTCCATTACCTACCCCAATCGATTTTTTAAATTTCTAAATCTGTGATAGTATTTGAGAAAATGATTTTTTAATGTTTACGGAGAGGGCCGATACGACTATAACCCGTACTTGAAGGGTTAATGGATGATGATCATTTTTCTGATGTTAATAAATAATTCTTATAATGTACTATGTTATCAAATTGCCAATACATGATCAATGAATTGAGAACATTTCATTTAATGGAATTATTTCCTAAGTAATTTTTGTAGAAGAGATTTTTGTCGGGGGGATTTTTGACGAGAGGATTTTTTCCGGGAATTTTTTTCCGAGGGGATTTCATCTAGGAAATTTATTCCTAGAACCCTTCAAAGCACATGCCTCCTACCCCATTCTGCCCCGGTCTCCTCTATACATGTATTTCTCTTCAGCAGTATTAACTCTGTAGTTCCAAATGCATTGAATAAATGAAAAAAAAAATATCATCGTCTATTTCGCTCTAGCTCGCTTATTTATCGATACAATAGCGAAAGTCTCTTTCGAAAGTATGTACTGAGAGTAGCCAAACGACGTACTCAAGTATGTACATCACACACTCGTGTGCGTACATCACGTTCGATTGTGAGAACTTAAAGTACGCCCCGGATGAGCAGTGACTACGCACTTCTAAGCGTTGTCTACGCTCAGGTTTTTCTGTGTGGACGAAATTTAGTGGACAAAGTGGAATTTTTTCAAAATTTTGCATTCAATCGAGTAATTACAAGAAAATAAAAACAGCCGAGTGCGGTGCCATGCTCATGGGGTGACCAGTATAGGATTGACTTAAATGTAATAAAACTTGTTTACCCTTATATTTTCCTTAGTATCTTTATCAGTGACCTGCTGCTTAAGAAGTTTGAATGCTTGACCAGCAATTTTCCACGGGATTAAATCAGTTTCACGTTGGAGATATTGTGTAAGTTCGAAGAATGTTGTGTAATTTTGATAGTCATTTGAGGCCAAGTAAGACAGATCATTAATCAATTGCGCACGATTAAGTGCATCGATTTTTTTAAAGTCTTTTTTGGTAAGATAGTGAACAAGTTTCTGCCAATTTGTTTCGTCGTAATCAACTCTATAGTAGCCTGACAAATATAATATATTAAATATCATTAAATTTTCTATTTTTATCAGAGTCAGAATTTCAGAAAAAAGTCGCAGTTCAAAAAATTTGATAAAAAAGTGTTTTTTTCCGTAGGTCATCAAATTTTAGGTAAGAAAGGCCTCTGCTGAAAATGATGAAAATCATGTTTCCGTTCAAATTTGAAATTAAAAAACAAATTCAGAAATTACCTTCTTTTAATTTCACGAATTGCGATTTTCTGAAAATCTATCAAAAGTTCAACTTTTTCTACATTTCACGGCTAATCTAAAAATTAAATTTTTCAGGAGGAACATCAGCTTTCGTACTAAAACAAAAAACGCTTTCGTTCTTATGAAAATTCGAGGACAAGTTCATTAAGTAATCCAGAATGTACCATGATTTTTTCGAATTTTTCCACCGCCGAATAATGAATGAAAATGATTATCAAAGTTAGAACTTATGTATAGGACGACATGAACAGCGAAGGAACTTAGCTTAATTCCTCCTTTACCAACGCGCTGGTAAAGTAGTAATTTTGCTGAGTTCTCTCGCTGTTCATATCGTCCTATACATAACTTCTAACTTTGACAATCATTTTCGTTTATTATTCGGCGGTGGAAAAATTCGAAAAAATTATGGTATATTCTGGATTACTTGATGAACTTATCCTCGAAGTTTCTTAAAAACGTAAGCGTTTTTTGTTTTAGTACGAAAGCTGATGTTCCTCCTTAATTAATTCACCTGATTGCTGGAGATTAACGATAATCCAATCATCCTTGTTTAGTTTATCTATCACAAGAGTTGCATCATGTGGCTTCAACCAGTGTGTAGGTGCCATTGAATTGAAATTTGGATTTGACTCAGTTGCATAATTGATGGGAATACACCAACGATTCGATGCTTGAGTTGGAATATTTGATGTTTGATTAATTATTGCTTTACCACCATCATAATCCCTGACTATCTTAACAATTGGATAACCGGTTTGTTCAACCCATGGTAGCATTATGTCCTTGACATTCAGATTATCATTTTTTTTTACATTATTGTAAGCTTCTTGCATAACGCTCCAGAAATCGTCGGAATTTGCCGATTCATATTGGCTGTAGGATTCATTCGAAATTTCATTATGAACAGAAATAAGTGCATTTCAGGTAGTATCTCAGAGTTTGTTCGATAAAACAGAAAGAAATGAGAGGTTTTTTACAAGTTAGTTTCGGCCAAATCGCTGATAATTCGAGAGAACGTCATTTGATTCACCCAAAGAAGTCGTTAAATTATTCAAAAGTCATATCTGGCTTGTAAATATAATTTTTCTTTCATTCCCGAATTTTTTCAACATTACTGATCTTGTTGAATATCTTTTCAAATTAACTGAAAATTGAAAATTCTTGAAAACTATGCGGAGAATGGAATATTCGTTTCTTTTTTTATTCATTTAAAATGCTGTTCTCTTCGCCAATAGCGTTTAAATAATGGGCCAGCTGTGTGGTTTCCGAGCAATCTTATTATTTCCGTCCGATTTAAGGCATTTCATTCTGGCCACTGCTATTTTCAGTACCTCTCATAATTCATGTCTCGTAAGTTGCACGGACGAAAATTATGAAAGAATTTAGAAAAATGTTAAGAAAAACATCATTTTTAATACGGCATCAAATAAATGAGGGCTTAACTGTACTCGAGTTCGCTAAGATACTACCACTGTGGAGAAATGAAAAATTCTTGTGATTATTCTCAATAGAATATCTCAGAAATTAATGGAGAAACGCCTCTTTCTACTTGAATCTTTTGTCCGTAAAGAATTTTGAGAGCTCCCAAAAAAAGGCGGCCAATGTTGCTCTATCTCGCGAGATATCCTAAAAAAATTCCGAGATATACTAAAAAAAGATCTTAAAAAATAGATTAAAAAGCATTCTTTAGAAAAAATCTCGACATTTAAATGAATTGTGAAGAGAACTCCTCTGTAGCTCTCAAAATCTTTCACAAAAAAGGCTCAAGGAGAAATTGCTTAATCTCACTTAGATTCCGAGGTATTCATAAAAAGTGAGTAAGAAAAAAGTAGATTTTTTGTTGTTTCACCTATTCGCTACTGAATTAACTCACAATTTCTTTAGGTAGAGACGAATCCCCTCCTCGAAGACTTCGCGAGATAGTATTTGCGAGAGCATGTGCATAACAACCGAGCCCTTCTGATACATTTGTGCATAAAACAGTGTTTTAATATCATCTGGACTTTTTGGTTCCCAATTCAAGTAATTGATAGTTTTTGGATTTACTGATGAATCCATTCTGAATGTACTGGTTTGAACAATACGAACCACATACATCTTCATCAAATCCTTTTCTGGAAAGACCTGAAATATTACATTATTAATACCTGATTTATCCATAATTTATTATGTCAGTAGTAGAAGAGTAAAACAGACAGGATAAAAAATTTGTGGCTTTCGTCGTGCAGAATTCCATGCAATAGATGTGGATGGGAGAAAATGAACATGTAGGATTCTTTGGATGATGATTCGATTGATAAACTGAGGAAATTCTCGAATGAAAACATGTGTAAAACTGGAAATATACAGGAAAAGAACAAGAATGAGATTGGACCTTAAATTATTCAGAATTTTCTAAATTATCTTCAAAATAAATCCAAAAATTTTGAAAAATTGTAAGTAGAGAAACAGAATTGATTTTTACGGAAACTTGACGTTGAAGAAAGGCTGCCCTCATATTGCTACTTGAAGAAATTCCAAAAAAAGAAATAATTGTTGAAAGAGACAAATTTACGAATATCTTCAATAATTAATCGAAACACCCCAGTTTTCGAAGAAAGAACCAATAATTACTTTGTCTCCAATGTAAAACTGCATGTAATACGATAATCCTTCTTTAATCCACGAATACTTCCACCAAGTTGGACTGACAACATTCGCGAACCACTGATGAGACAAATTATTGATAATTAATTCAGCAACCTCGTCTTGCATTGGCAGTGTCATGCCCTCTACCATTGTAATTTTTGATTCTCTAGAATTGAAAAAAAAATTGTTTTTGAAATTAAATGAAGAATTCCCAAAGCTATCAGTAGCGATCATTTTCCAAGAACATCTCGAAAACTCAGTAAGATAAGATAGTTCTGCACTGATCCTTTTTTTTTTCAAAATTTCTTCTCAAACAAAAAGCCAACCAAAATGACCCTATCTCGCTCAGTGTCCGAGATATTCTTAAACAAAATTTAAATAAAAATTTTAAATCCGCAAAAGAAATTGATCTTTCTATTTTACTTCTACATTACTGGAATAATTCTACTCAATGTTAATTTTCTTAAAAATAATAAAAATTCCTGAATTTCTCTCAAATTCTGATTTCTCCTGTGGAAGACTATAGAAATTGCAGAAATTGATTGTATTATTACATTTAAAAAATTGCGTAATAAGAATTGAAATAATTCAAAAATTAAGGAACTTATCCTTACCGATAAATTGAGAGGCCCCAATTTTCCATAGCTGGTGTGTCTGCATCAGGTATAGCATAACTATCGAGTTTAGGTATATGAAATTCACCTGCAATTTTTTCCAAAGCAGCAATTGCCTTATTTTGAACTCCTTGAATGAATTTAATATCAGTAAAATCTTTCGTTTTTCCACAAATATTGAATGTTTCATTTGCATTGGTTGAATCTTTTAATTTGGTACATGTGAAATCGCTAATTACAAATGCAACAAGATATGTCGACATTTTTGGTGTTGTCATGAAATTCGTCCACATTTTGCCATCATCAGCTGGTTCTTTATCAAGTACCGGCATATTTGAGGCTGCTGAGTAATGTGGACAATGCTTTACGGATAATTTGAATGTTGCTTTCAGGGCTGGTTCATCCCAACAAGGAAATGCTCTTCGTGCTTTCGTTTGTGAGAATCTCGTTGCTATTATCCACCTGCATACGCAAGTTCAGAATGCAGTAGTAAAGACGTAAAACAGGATAATTCAAGTTTTGCTATTTTTGAAGAATATCTTGGAAATTAAGTGAGATAGGGCAATTTTATGAAAATGGCCTATCTTACTTAATTTCCGAGATATTCTTAAAAAAAGATTAACGATGAAAATTGACTCGTCCTGTTTCACGTTTTTTCTACTAAACTATCAGATGAATCAGCATTCAGGTGAATCATCAAATTTTATCATTTCCTCCAATTATCAATCCCAACACACAAAATAACTATGAGACCTTTCATTATCTCTACGTTTTTCATAAATAAATTTGACACCTTATACTTACTTTTTTTCATTTTTCTCATTGACATAAGAAGATCTATAAATTCCAACAGTGTCTTTACTAATATTCCCCATGAATTCGAATCTCAGCGTATAATTACCAGGTAAAATGCTACTATCAAAAATTAATGTCAAAAAATCGGTGATATTCTCACGAACATGAGCCTTTGGTAGAACAATTATTCCATTATCAGCAATTAATTTAGTTGCACTTGAATCAATCAGTAGATGATAGTGTGCATGAAGAGTTATTTTGGACGTTTCATTAATTACACCAATTGTGATATTTTCAGTTCCACAGAATGTAAAATTTCCATCGGTAATATTTGGAGAGAATTTGATATCATACGCGAATGGTATGACATTTTTTGGTAAACGGTAATCAATAGTATCATTATTATCACTTTCAGCAGCCACTTCCTGACTAATTATTAAAAGAAGCAAAAGGGCAATCCAACCACCTGCTCCATTGCCCCGCATCCTATAAATGAATTAATTCAATATTTAACATAGTTTCAAATTAAGCTATGACCTACGAGGGTCAAACTAATCAAATCTAATACAACCGGATACATCGCAATAGATTGTACGTGTGTCTTTCTTCAATTATATTTCACACAATTCACAATTGTAAAGATGTATTTCCAGCATAGATTAACTTATGTTATTTTGTAGCTTTTTTTGGAAGTAAAATGACGAAGTGGCACAAGTTAAAAGACACCTGTACTTCATTCTTCATACATATCTCAAAAACGATGAAATTATGACACAAGAATTCATCAGGAGATCTTTTCCGTAGAAAATAAAAAAATTTACAATAAAAATCGCTCGATATTCCTCTCTGAGTCAATTCGTTTTTGAGATAATCACGAAAGAATGTGTAATAAATTTTTTTGTGATGCATTTTTTTTTATTTTCTTAATTAATTAAATTTATCGATTATAATTAAGAAATTACCTGCGAATATATGCTTTGGTCCGTTTCCAGACTGAATCACGCACCATCAACTCGAGAGACTGGCTTGGCCAATATACAGTTTGAATTGTGCGAACCTACGACTGCATAAAGCAGTACACATCCCTTGCAATTTATGACCTCCGTTATTCCAAAGGTCTATTGGATTAGGTAATTACATTTCATCTTGGATTTAACTTGTTGTAACACGAGATATATATATGTAGGATCTAATGCGGTTAACGGAACGTTCAATTTGTATTCAGGCAGCAGGAAACAAACGTTACTTGTAGAAATTAAGTTTTTGAATTATTCAAAAGATATTTTTTCTATAGGAAATATCATTTTCCCATTTATTGTTTCATTTTTGAACTGTAGATTTATTTTTCAATAGAATTATTTGGATTTTATAAAATTCAAATTCCTACCACTGTTTCACTCACTGTCAAAAAATCTTGCGCCAATTTAATGGCTTCATATTTATGTAATAATATCGTACTTTGTTCATTCAGGAATTTTGTGAAATAAAATCGAAGAATTTCATTCTAATTGTCATATAGAAGTAGTAAAAATTACATCTGTACACAAATTCAAAACCTAATAAAGTGTGACCTCAAATATTGCTCGCATCACTACGTGTATATTGAATCAAAATCACCTGATAGAAATCACTCACACAATATCAATTTTACAAGCTACATGTCGATAAACTCACTTATATGACAGCGCAAGTGCGCATACATCTTGGAACTCAAATTTTTTTTTCTAATGAACGGAACAAGAATCAGTGATTAACAAGATCAGGTAAGAAAAATTCACATTTTTTTCTTCTAAATTCACATTTTATTCTCACAAATCAATAAAAATAAATCACAGATAAAATTTAAGACGATTCTCTACCAATTGAAATGAAATCGTTCAAGGATGCGCAAGGAATAGACCCAGATAAGGGTTTCGAAGCCATAATAAAAATTTTAAAAAACAATATATACGATCTCATGCGCTCAACGAAACATTCAATTTCTATGCAGGCAACAAACAGGAAGTGAACGTTACTTTTGAAAATTATGTTTTTTAATTATTTGAAATATATTTTTTTCACAGGAACAATTATTTTCTTATTTATTGTTTCCGCGCTTGAATTGTCAGTAATTTCTTTTGTTGATAAAATTAGTTGGAGATTATCAAATTTGTGAAAAATGACTTCTTATTCAGGAGAGAATTGAAAAATGTTACTACTGTTTCACTCATAGTCATATGGTCTCGTGCGGATTGAATGGCATCATTTCCATATGATTTCAATTTATCTTTTTCCATTTGCTTATTCAGGAATTTCGTGAACTGAAATCGAAATTTTTTTTTCAATAGTTGATGAAGCTTGTCATTGAGGGAAAATTATTAGGAAAGAATCTAGGAACGGAGAGGTAAGACAGGTCTTTTCACTGTCGCTTTTTGGAGGAATATCTCGAAAATTAAGCGAGATAAGACGCCTTTGTCGAAATCATTCTCTCTAGCTCTCAAAAATCTCCACAAAAAAAATATTCCAGCAGCATTGCCATATCTCGCTTCGTTTCCGAGACATTCTCAAACAGAAAATAAGAAGAAATATTTGTATTTTTGTTGCACTTTTTTTTGTCTGAGAATATCCCAGAAACTAATGGATATACGCTCTTTTTACCCTAGTCCGCTTTTGTAGAGAATTTCAAAAGCTATAAAAAAGGATGAAGTTAAAAGGACGTACTTCAATAGTGTCGGAGCAATTTTCAAAAGATTGTTAGTATAATTTCTTCAGGAAATTTCTCTATGTTATTTTACCATTTCTTTTCTAAAAATATGTCGGAAACAAAATGACATAGTGCAATCTCTATAGGAACATTTTCTGTAAATCTCGAAATTCGTTACAAAAAAAAAAAGTTCAAATGGAAATAACTCAATCTTGTTTGGTTTTCGAGAAATTCTTGAAGAATGAGCTATTTTGTTTTATCTCTTCCTATTACATAAAACTCTACCTTTTCAAACTGACGAATATTTCTAATAGCTGCAGCGAATCCATAAATGGTTCTTCTACATAGATCGCCTTCACGATATCTTTCATTGAAACTGAAAAAAAATAGCTCATTATTTTTTTAATTCTAGTCGATTATGATAAAATTAAAAACGTGACTCACTGTTGCTCTATTGTATCGAAATTCTCCACGAAAAAATCGAAGGTAAAGTCAAAATTTTCATTTGGACTTGAGATGATTGCATTGAATGCCTTGAAGAGTTGATCAGTCAGGTGTGTCGCATTATCAGCGAGGGCTAATAAGAGATATTTCTTTATTAATGCCTGATTTTTCGTGCATCCTAGATATTCAAAACCAGGTTTTTCTAGTGGATTAGCTAAGTGTGCGTCCATCATAATATCCCACAAGGTTTCATTAGAGCTCATCAGACCCCAGCAGTAGATCCATCCTTCATTCCCAGGATGAATTCTACATTTAAAATAGAGAATTTTTAATTTTTTATCTCTTTGGCTTTCTGGCCTTTTTTCTTTGGCAAATATCTCCACAAAAAAATGACAAAAATTTAATATATATTGTTTTATTTTTTCACTTGCGAATTTCGGGATTGTTCAGCATCTCTCGGAAACTAAGCGAGATAGCACAATTTCACCCTGATCCTTTCATGCAGAACATTCAATAAAGATAACAATGAAAGTGGCGCTATCTCGTTTACTTTCCTAGATATTTGCTAAAAATAAGACCGAAAAAAATTGATTCATCTCGATTTACCTGAAAAATCTTTTTTCTTTTAGATTTGCACTGTTCGAAATTTTCAAAAAATGCAATTTTCAAGATTTTTGCTAGTCAAACAATTGGACTTGATGCTTTGCCGTAACTTGTACATGGATTTTACTCACTTCGGTTTTTCTTCGTTAGTAAGAATCTCTGCAAGTTTTAAAGCAGCAAATCTCCTGCATCCTCGATGACCAAAAGTACATGCCCACGGTAAAAGTGCGTGTCTTGCTAATACAGTTAAATGCTCATCACCATCATGATCCTCAAAGCCAACGTGATCGATTATATTATTCATGAGGTGTAACATCCATTTTCCAAAAATATCATAGCTCGGTGTATTCATTAGACGCTCAGAAAAACCGTCAATTCTTTCTATAACAGCAATCCATGGTAGATAATTTGTTTCTCTGTGTAAATATGATACTAAATCTACTGCTAATTCGTAATAACGTGATTTCTCATCTGCAAAGTATAGAATATCATGGAGCAATTGGCCACGATTTAATACGTGAATTTTGTAATAATTATCAGAATTGAGGTATTGTGCCAAGCGTCTCCAATTTTCAGTGTCGTAATTTACACGATAGAAACCTGAAATATTTAAATGAAATGGAAGTAAGTAAATGCAAGTAGAATTGCTTTATCTTTGTGATCTTTTCAATATCTCAGAAATTAATGGAGATACGCGCTTTTCATTCCAATCTCCTTGTGTAGGCGATTTGAAAGAGCTGCAAAAAAAGATGAGAGTAAGAAAAGCGTATGTCACCCGATTCCCAGAATATTCCGAAAACAACCGATTAAAAGAAAATGGAAATATTTTATTCAAACTAAAAACATTCGTAATCCCTTTTTTTCCAGAATATCTCGGAAACTAAGTCAGATAGAGCAATTCTATACTGATCCTTTTTCATAAAGAACTTGAGAGCTCTAGAAAAGAATGCAGGTAAATTTGCTTTATCTCGCTCAGTTTCGGAGACATTCCCGGAAAACTGGAAAGATTCATTTGAAAATCGACATAAGGATGAACATTTTTTTGTTATGCATTATTCAATACTTCAATTTCAAAAATTAGAAAAAAGGATTTAGGTAAAAAAGGCCGATGTCCGCTACTTTCCGAGATGTTCAAGAAAAACTGACAAAAAATCGACTCATCCCGTTTCACGTCTTCAGTCCTGAATCATTACGAGAAACAATTCACCTGTGTTTTGAATGTTTAGAATGAACCAATCATCACGATCAATCTCATACAGCACAAGACTTCCATTATCGGGCCGCATCCAATAAGCAGGTTGAGTTGAAGAGAAATCCGTCATTGAACTTGTTGCATAATTTATTGGAATCATCCAGAAATTATTCGATTCTGGATTTAATGCATTACTCTGAGTGATTGTTACAAATCCATTTCTATAATTCCGGGTAATGTTAAGAAGTGGATAATCAGTTTGTTCAATCCAGGGATCCATAATTCCTTTAATATTCAAATGAGGTAAAATTTTCCCTGCATCATGAGCTTCTTGGAGGGCTTGCCACAGATCGTCGGTCACTACTGAGCCAAATTGACTGAAAAAAAGAAGCTCGTGTTATTTTTTTATAAATATTTGATGAATAATCATTTTTAAAGTTAGTTTGTTATTTACTGTCTGTTGAGGTATTTCCTGAGGCCATTGCGGAAAATTTCTTCAGTCAGAATATGCTCCAGCATGCGAACCACTGCTGCGCCTGAACGTCGAATTTCAACAGATAATTTCGGTCTTCAATTGCATGGAATTATTCGGAATTTACCTTTTCTGTAAGCTATAGGACCGAATATTTGCCTGATTTCACCCGGTGTTTGTGGCATCCATTTGATTGGATGAAAGCCACGATTCATCTGCTCAATACGAAAAGACACTTGATTGACTACTTCTGCGCTGAAGATATCAATGCCATGCCAATCATCGAATATCTGTTTCATAAAATAGGAGGAAAAAATTCAATAGCATGGACGTGAAACTGGAGTAATCTATTTTCCTGTGATTTTCCCTCAAATATCTCGAAAATTAGTGGAGAAATGCCTTTTTTACCTCCATCCTTCGAGAAAAAAATCGCTCTATCTCACTTAGTTTCCGAAATATTAAAAAATGACGAAGAGATTCATTTGAAAAATAGACTCTATATATCTTGCTACTTTTTTTCGCTGAACATCTTGAAAACTAACTGAGATGGCGTAATTGTGTCCTGGCAAATGAATTGGCAAAATATCAAATTTCGCACAAAGAGTAGGGTTCGTAATTAAAGCACGAAGGGTGGCGCTTCTACTGGTTTTTTTTTTGGTAGCTTGTGACATTTCAACCTTGCTGTAACTTACGCAAAATATCGCAAATTAACGTAATTCGGATCCAGTCATTATCGGATCCAAAAATTAAGAATTCTATTCGGGAGCTTCCTACCAATTGCATTGGCAGAATTAAGGCACAGGGAGTAGGCTCTACTCGTTTCGGGAAAAATTTCCAGAACTGCAAAAGAGGTTTCAGCAGAAATTTCGCGATCTTCAATAGTTTTCAAGATATTCTCGAATGAAAATGAAGAAATCGGCTTTTCCTGTTTCATGAATGAAAAGAAGTATGAACTTACTTCATCCACAATTTTATACGAGAAATAAACAGCAAAGGCTTCACTTAACCAAATATCACTCCACCATGCAGGTGTAACTAAATTACCAAACCAATTATGTGATATTTCATGTGCTGCTAATAGAATAGTGGTATCCTCTTCCGTAATAGACTGAATTTCAGGATTGTGTAAGATGTACGTTCTAGAAACGAAAAAGAATGAGGATGGAATGTGAATTTTTGTGGAATTCACCTGAGGAAACTGGAATTCAAATTTACGAATAACTGATGAGGCCCCAGTGCTCAGAAGCACCTGAAGAATACTGAGGAATCACAATTTGATCCATTTTTGGCAGAGCATAATGAATCCCTGTATATTCCTCCATAGCTGGAATTATCATTTGACTGACGTTGAAAGCAATTTCAGCATCTTCCAAACGATCTTTTGGCACCCAAAATGTAATGTTTCCATGTGGATTTATGTGACGAGTGTAAGGTGCAACAGCGAAAGTCACCAAGTAGGTTGGCATTAATGGTGATTTCTCGAATGTTGTCCACACTGATTCATCGGCCACTGGAATTACCCTTTTAACTGGCATATTCGATAGGGCTGTATAGTTTCTGTAGTGTTTTATTGATATCTCGAACTCAGCCTTGAAACCTGGCTCATCCCAGCACGGAAATGCAGCTCTGGCTGCTGTTGCTTGAAAGTGTGTTGCTACCATGTGCTTCCTGGGGCAGAGAAAATAGTATATTACGCACCAAGGAAGGAAAGAAGAGAGGGGTAGAAGGGTATCCGACGAATTAATACCAGGACAATTCGTCCCATAAATCTATACCACGACCATTTTATCCCAGGAAAAAATGTACTATGGCATATGATTCTACTGAAAAAAGATCCCAGTACAGGTAGAAAAAATCTACTTTTTTCCTGGAGAAGTGTGAGAGTTACAAGAAAAAAATCCAGGTAAGTTCGCCTTATATATTTTTTCAAGATATTCTTTCGAAATAATTACAAAAAATAACCTTATCCGGTTTTACCTCTTGCTATCGAATTTTCGGTATTCATTTTCAGAGAATACCGCGGAAATTAAGCGAGATAGCGTGACTTTACTTGAATGCTTGTTTGTAGAGAATTTCCAAAGCTACATTCTAAGAGAAATCTCCTTCATTTCCGGGATATTCCTCGAAAATGGATACTGAAAAGATAGGCCCATCTCATTCGGCTTCTTCATTATTGAAATTTGTTAACCCTTAGCTGGCACCCCTATTTTTTGTATTGCGCTTGATGGCATATTATAGGAATAAATATTCCTATATTCCATGTAACATCGTCAATGATATTATGAAAATTTTAAGCAAGTAAAACTATATTTGAGAAATTCACCTTCGCGGATGACCCCAGGGTGCCAGCCGAGGGTTGATTATCCGTAGGTAACTTAATAGGAACTCACTCACTACTTCTACTTTCATACTGATCTGTAGTCCGATCGTATCCACGATAAAATCCCCTGAGACTTGGTGCATCACGTCCTCTCCACTTGAACTTTATCGTATAGAGACCAGTTTCCAGGACGTGAGCAAATCGCACATTGAAAAATTCGAGAGTTGGATTCCATCTTTGTGAGATTGGTTCCAAAATGGTTCCATTACTGCAAATAACTTTTGTGTACGTCTTATCGATTTGAATCAGTTCACTCGCGTGGACATTGATGCTCTTGGTTCGATGAAGTACCTCGAATAAAGTGCTGCCGGTACCATCGAAAGTAAATTCTTTATCATCAATGTGTGGCTCGAAATTAATTGTGTATAGTTTTGGAGCTGTGTTATCCGACAATCTGTAGCCAATTGTGTTTGCTATTAATTCATCTTCGTACTTGGTTGGAGTATAAAATGATGAATGAGAAACTGTTGATACCACCAGTAGCATGAGACTGATAAACTCGATGGATATCATTTTTTATTCCTAAATTAATAGAAATGAACTCATAATTGTGATCATTCTCAGAGAAATATCTCGGAAACTAGTGAAGATATGCCCTTCTAACCCTCATATTTTTTTTAATGAGGATTTCAAAAGCTACCAAAGAGGATGACACAATCAGCCTATCTCGCTTACTTTCCAAGACATCAAAAATAAAATGGACAAAAGAACTTGACTTATATTTTGATTTGAAACAGTTTCATTATTTTATATTTTGGAAAATTAGCGGGATAGAGCAATTTTTTTCATGAAAACTTTTTTTTAAGAGAATTCTGAGAGCTACAAAAAGAGACTAGGACAAAAAGGACGTATTCCCATGAGTTTTTGAGATATTCAACGAAACAATAATTACGAACAATGGATTTCTTCCGTTTTACCTCTCTGCTACTCAGCTTGAATGGAGAGGTGAATGAAAGAATTTTTTTTTTGCGAGATAACACGCGTTACACAAGTTCGATAGGAACTGAAATTTTAAAACAAGAACACATATTCACTGACCTTCTGAAATTTTGATGAATATGGAGTGAATAATTTGATTTTAGTTTCTTCCATTACCTGGGTTTTTCTCGGAATTCACCAGAATTTAATTCACTGTATTAAAGTAGTGGAATGATTTCGGAAACATCATAAATACTACTATTGATCAACCTACTGTTGTTTACTGTGAAAATTCTATTGTTTCATGTGGAAAATTTGATTATTCAATCATTACGGATATCGCAGTAGGGAAATTTTGAATTGGTAATTTATTTATCGTATGTTTTGTGAAGGTAATTGTGACAATGACTTCTCATCAATGGTCAGGGTCACGTTTCACAATGGATGGAGAATCATCAACAGTTTTTTTCTTTTTAATGTTGATTGGGAGCAAAATTGTTAGTGAGATATTCCCAATGGAGTATCTCGGAAACTAATGGAGATACGCTTATTTCATTCTAAAAAATTTTGTACAGAATTTTAAGGGCTGAAAAAGAAGTCTCTACAAAGATTTCGCTACCTCGGCGGTCTCTTGAAGGGGAAAAGGGCTATTCGTAATAACTCCTTCTTCTATCTGATTTTGAATCCTAATCCTTTACTAGTATTTGTCAACTCGCACGATGAAAATGTCTTCTCACAAAATATAAAAACAGTGTAGTGGGAATTGAAATCTCAATCACTGAAATTTGATTGTCGCTCGGATTTTCTGAATTCAAGATGAATAAAGTTATTGTCAATAAATCCCGGAGATTTCCGAATATCTGTATTAGATCTCAGTTTTTTAACTTTAATTTCAATTTGCTGAAGTGGTATTCCCAAATTTGATTGAAATTTCCACACAGTGCATACGAAGTTATTCACAAACATGAGAAGAGAACAATTTGAAGCATAAAATGTAAAACAGGCCCGGGCAGATCCAGATCTTCGGGCTCCCTTGGTGCTCTTCACCTTTATTAGTACGGACAATGCCGGACGGTAATCCTGTTACTTGGGTCAGTTCGAATCACCCTTCTCCTTCAGTAATGAACGGGGACTGACGTTTTTTCACTTTTCCATCAATTTTCTCCTTGTCACCATTTCTCGGAGCATACAGTACAGCCCCGCTATTTGCAGCTTCACTATTTGCAACTATCCCGCTACTTGCAACTTTTTCACCCTGCAGTTTGCAACTTGAGCCCCGCCTACTTGCCCCCACTACTTCCTACCAGAGATTGAGAGCGCATTCGTCACTTCCGTGCGTTAAAGAGGTTATTTTCAAATATTAGTTTTTTTTCAGCTGTCCATTTAAATCATATTCAACCTTGATATAATTTCAAACAATTCATTCTTTGTTTTTTTGGAATTTTGAATGTGCATATTTATTCCTTTCATGATACAGATTCAAACTACAGGAAATACAAGAAACTGATTTTGACAAAAAATACTTCTCTAATCAATTGAAGCCAATGCCATATTTATTTTATTTCATTCATTCAAAGATGGGTATATAATATATAATATTCACGGATGGAATAACATTTAAATTCGTGGTGGGCTGCTCCCTCCTTCCCTTTATTCTTATTAGCTACAGGGGAAGTTAAGTGTCTGTAGTGGGGACTGAAAGGAGTTGAGGGGCCAGTTGCACATAGTGGGGTTCTGATGTCGAGATGAGTTGCAAATAGTGAGGTTGTACTGTATCTTTCGAATTGAAAGAGATAGCACAACTATCATCACGGGTTCTTTAGGCGTGTTCAATGAAAATTCATCTAAGAAACTTGAAATTATGCGCGTATTCACACTCAGTTCCCTTTCCAAAATGTCGGCATGCCGAAATATTTTCAATTGAAGAATTGGAGGGAGTCACGATTCATGACCGGATAACCCCACTCTAACGTCTTCGAACATCTGCCTCACTCGGGCAAAGGCCCACGGGCAACCAATGAAATATGCAGCCTTCCTACCCTCAAATTTCAGGCCAATGAAGTTAGAGTTGCCTCCAACAAATATTGTACGTTCTAGCAACATAAATATGACAATTTCAGAATTTTAAGATCAGTTACGAATACAACTTCCTTAGGAGAACAACACTTGTCCATATTTTAGTAGGATGGAGTCTAAGTCTTGTTTTCGAACACTTGAATTGAATCCAAGTCTCCTAGTCTCCAAGTCAACCCTCCCTACCCATTCACATCATACACATTGAATTATCTACGCAAAGAACCAATTTGGCATGTAGCAGTTTCCCTCAAAGTATCTCTGAGAAGATCAGACAAGAGATTCTAACAAATAATACTTCGAGACGAAACATTGGCAATATGAAAAATATATAAAAATGTTATCCTTGGCTGCTATATTCGTTAATTCTATGAAACACCATACATGAAAGTTACAAAACTTGTATAAAAAAAAAGTGTGAGATGTATGATCCAATTTTATAAATTTGCATATGTTGTCAACTTGTGACAATATAACCGTGATATTTCAAATCCAATTGCGAAGTATATTCACTCCTCCTGATTTGGCCTATGAGAAATTCCATGCAAGAATTTTCAAAAATAGTTATGCATATATGATCCCAAGACGAGTGCTTTCCAGAGATTGGAATCTTAATATACATTTTATCCTTTATAAAAAGGAACAAGAACGCAAACAATCGATATATCGAAAGTTGTCACGATTAAAGTGAAGTCCTCATTCCTCATTGGTCAAATAAATTGTGAGTGGTATAGTAGGGGAGGTGGTGCATGTACCGCTCACTTAACATACAGAGCTGAATTATTATGAGCTAGTAATTTATCTCTCATCAAAAAGGCTTTAATTGTGTTTTATAATTATCCAATTCCTATGGCATAGTAACATAATAGCAATATATAATCAAATAAAATCATTTCTTTATTTTTTTAATCATACTTGCACATGGAAATATATATTTATTCTTTTTAACATCAATAAACTCATGAGACTCTGGAAACAATTTAAATTATCTTTGTTTTAACTTGTTTGGCAATCATCACATAAGAATTCATCAGCAGTTGTCACTGCTACACAATCTGCATGTGCCCAACTCCCACACCCTCGACACCGGAACCAAACTTCATCCTTGCCATATTCTTGACAGACATTGCATAATTGAGCCTGTTCTTCTTCATCTTTGCTCTTCTTTGTCCTCAGCCCTGTAAAAAAAAGAAAATGAGAGAAGTATGTGGGGACTGAATATTCCATATATTAACAGTCCATTTGACCTACCTCTAATATTGCCAGAAGGAACTTTCTTCGGTACTCTTCTCCTCTTCACACTTCCTTCAATTTTTATGGTTTTCATTCTCATTTTTTCTTCCTTCTCGTCACGTTTTCGTTTTTTATCTTCGAGGACTTTTTTCATTGGCGACCCTGTCAAAATTGTGGAATGGCCTTTTTTCTTTGGTTTTGCTTGTTGAACTGGAGGCGCAGGACTTGTGATTCTCATTTCATTCACTGATGTTGGTGTTGACACATTGAGAACAACAATTTGAGGTGGCATTGTAGGGGAGAATGGTTTCAGAAATTGTGATATAGGTGATGAAGCTCCAAGCAATTCTCGAATACCTGGTGTCAGTAGTGTAGGTGTTGAAGCACGAGCTTGGTGGGAGTCCGGAGACGGTGTAATCTGTATTTGATGGAGGCTAGATGTTGGTGTAGCAACAGAAGGTTGGTACAGGCTAGATGATGGTGTTGTAACTTGGAGTTGGTGCTTACTAGATGCTGGGGTGGTCCCGTGATACAGCACTCTCTTAGATGGTGGTGTAGAAATCTGAATCTGATTGGCAGAGACAGCCTCGGTACCATTAACAACTCTAGATGTTGGAGAATCGGTTATACTCCTACCTGGTGCATTTAGTGCTTGAAGAACGGTATGAGCTCGTTCACTGACTCTATTGTAACTGGGTCTTCGAGATTTACTAATTCTCTCTGCTGATGTGGAACGTCGTCTTCGTGTGCTTTCTCTTGCCGAACGTGGAGTACTGATTGTACACAATGGACTTTGATCGGCGATATGGTGGAGCTTCAAGTCTTTCTTCTGTCTTTCTGATATTTTTTCAGCCATCTCTGGATTGTCTAGGTGAATTTCTTCAATTTCAGACAGAATTCCAGTATTCTCCTCAGCAACATGTGCAGCACTTTCAGTATTCTCTACCGTCTCTTCAGGATCCAAATAATTTGGAGGTATCTCAAGACTTCCCGGAATTGAATGAAGACCTGAATTAATCAGATGAGTTTCACTTGACTGATTCTCTTCCATTAATTGTGAGGCATCTAATGGAATCAAGTCATTACCATTCTGAATGACAATGGGAAGATTGAGCTCTGCAACGTTACCGATAGCAATACCTTCAAGTAACGAAGATCCTGGACCATCTGCTGCCTTTTTGAGTATTGCAGCTGGTATAAACTCGTCAGGAGAAAATACGTTTGGGTTTATCGGCCATATGCCTGATGCTTCAAAACCAGAGATTGCATTCTTCATTGATGCCACTGTTTGATATGCTTTATTAAAAACTGCAGCTAATTCGTATACCATGATTTTTTTTCCATTTCTTGCTCGTAAAGTGGCTGCACTTTCTCTCCTGAATGCACCTTTCAAAGGCCCAAAGAAGCTGACATCCAATGGCTGCATCCTGTTTGAAGTGTGTGGTGGTAGCGATACTAATATAATTCCATTTTGACGGCAAAAATTGTATGCTTCAAGAGAAATGTGACTGTCGTAATTGTCGAGAACAATCGCTACAGGATCTTCCAGTGAAGGCTGTTTATTTTGAACAAAATGTTTCAGCCACTTCATGAATAATACTGCATCGGAGTAGCCATTGTTGGAGCAGCAGTAGATGGCACCTGGAGGACCTCCAGTAGACAATCCTTCAGAGATTCGTTTGCGTGGGTAGATGAACATTGGTGGCACGTATTCTCCAGCTGCACTGACAGCACATATGACTGTAACGTTTCGTCCACGTTCCCCACTTGCTACTACACCAACTCGTTTTTGTCCCTTTTCAGCAACCACTGCAACTGAATCAGGTACAACATTAATCCCAGTCTCATCCATGTTGAAAATTCTGGCAGGCAGAAATTTGTATTTGTCGTTGACTTCGATCCAGTTGCTGAAAAAATGTGCCACTTCTTCCTGATTAAATCCCGTGATACGGTTGAAGCTGGTGTTTTCTGGTCTTCTGATTGCCAGAGTAGGATTCCTGCTAATAAATCCATCGAGCCATTCTGGTGCTGCCATTGAAAGAATGTTGAATTCCATGGCTTTCAGCGAATTCAAAAACCGCTGATCTGATTTCAGCTGGTGTTAATCCATAGAATAACCTGGATAAAATTTTTATTTCTTCAGTCATCACCAATTCTTGCTCCTTCGTGAAAACCGTTCGTCAACCGATATTTGGTCCAGAGATCAATCCGGAATTCAATCGATCTCGGATAGTACTATAAGGTACATTGTACGCGGATGCTGCTTGACGCACCGACGTTTCCTCTCCAATTGCCTTTAATGCAGCATGGAGATCTTCCATTTTCCATTTTCCTGTTTTTTTTAAATCTCCAGATTTTTTTGCGCGAGGCATCCTGAAAGAAGGCGATGATACAATTGGAAAAGAACTTATTCAAATATTAATCACCACAAACCCGTCACGTTCAATCTCTTTCTACACTGACACAAATAATATAAGCCATTCTGAATCAATCCAGATTACCATCACGAAAATACTTGACACAATTTTCATTAGAGCTATTCACAATTTCGTAAGATTCAATCAACATTAAACAATTCAGTAAATTATAAAATATTATTTCTCACCAAATGAAAATTGTGTCATCATTTGTTGTGCTGATTAAAATTCATTGACTACAATCAATTTGTTAGTGTGAGAACACTAACCTCAACTTACAAAGAGAAAAAAAAATAATTTTTTAATTAAATTTCACCAATAATGTGATTAAAAATACTATTAATTACTTACTTTGATGGGACTACCGGCCGGCACTGTTGATTGTCACTACACTGAGCGGTCTTAGCAGAAGTAAATGGTACTACCTCACTGTCATAACATTGGGCGATACAAACAGCACTCTCCGAGCGGTATTAGCCGCAAATGCCGACGCGAAGAAAGTATAAAGAAAAACATAACCAGTGCACTCAGATAAATTTGAAAAAAATTCCAGCTATCGACAGAAGTTCGAGGAATCATGATATCCTCATTCTGTTAAAATTCATTGGTGAAAAATCAATGAAAATCCTTAAGTAATGGTGACAAAATATTATTAGAAAATGGTGTCAGTTTCTCTTCTCCATTTATCTCCACGAAATCGTTTTTGATTTAGGGATTTATACTTAAAATTAGTTATTCGACCATAGAGGATTAAGAAAAAATCAATAGAACTTCTATTTATTGAAAAGTCTAGAGAATAAATGGGTGAGCGGAATACCCTACTGAGCGGTACAGGCACCGCTTCCCCTACGCGTGACATACTATACTAAAAATACCTAACGAGCGCGCTGGGATATGAAATCAGGAAATTTTTTTTCTAGTTTTCCACGATGATCTCGGTGAATAAGCGAGATAGAGCGAAATAGACATTAATATGGAGTCAAAAAAAAGTTTTTTCAGTTTTTCGCGATTATCTCGGTAGATAAGCGAGATAGTGCGGAACAGACATTACTATGGAGTCAGGAAAAAAAAATTCCAGTGTTTCGCGATCATCTCGGTAAATAAGTGAGATAGAGCAAAATAGGCACTAATTTGGGATCAGGAAAGAAGTATTTTCAGTTTTTCGCGATTATCTGGGTAAATAAGCAGGATACAGCGAAATGGACGTTAATATGGGATCAGTAAAAATGTCAATGTCTGCTCTATCGAATTCGCAGAACCACTCGCGATACTGTTGTGGAATTTTGCAGGCTACTTCCTGACGACATAGGCGGTGTCACTGTGAAATTTCATCAGGAAATACGCCACAGGAAAAAAGTTATGAAGATTCGAAAATCGGGATTTTAATGATGGCTGATTTCCTTCGAATATTCCTTCATCCTCATTTTTCACCCATTTCCCGAGGGAATACGCTGTTTTCCTTGAAATTTCGCAAAGAATTGAGTGAAACGTACGATGATGGGGGATCCTGAAGGGCCAAAATCCGCAACGATTCGAGATATCCAGTATCCGCGGAATTTTTCCAGTTTTTCTCAATTATCTCGGTAAATAAGCACGATAGAGCGAAATAGACGTCAATATGGAGTCAGGAAGAAAAATTCCAGTTTTTCGCGATTATCTTGGTAAATAAGCGAGATAGAGCGAAATGGACGTTAATATGGAATCAGTAAAAATGTCAATATCTGCTCTATCGAATTCGCTGAACCATTCGCGATACTGTTGTGGAATTCTGCAGGCTACTTCCTGACGACCTAGGCAGTGTCACTGTAAAATTTCATCAGGAAATACGCGGCAGAAGAAAAGTTATGAAGATTTGAAAATCGGGATTTTCATGATGGCTGATTACCTTCGAATATTCCTTCATCCTCATTTTTCACCCATTTCCCGAGGGAATACGGGGTTTTCCTTGAAATTTTGCAAAGAATTGAGTGAAACGCACGATGATGGGGGATCCTGGAGGGCCAGAAGCCGCAACGATTCGAGAAATCCAGTGTTTGTGGAATTTTCAGGCAAAACCCAGAGGCAATGGCCTTTGCTCTATGAAAATGACCATTTCCGCTCTATCAAATCTTCAGAATCGTTTGCGATACTGTTATGAAATTTTGCAGGCTGTTTCAGGACGACATAGGCAGTGTCACTGTAAAATTCCATCAGGAAATACGCAGCAGAAGAAAAGTTATGAAGATTTGAAAATCGGGATTTTCATGATGGCTGATTTCCTTCGAATATTCCTTCATCCTCATTTTTCACCCATTTCCCGAAGGAATACGGGGTTTTCCTTGAAATTTCGCAAAGAATTGAGTGAAACGCACGATGATGGGGGATCCTGAAGGGCCAAAAGCCGCAACGATTGGGGATATCCAGTGTTTCCGGAATTTTCAGGCCAAACCCAGAGGCAATGGCCTTTGCTCTATGAAAATGACCATTTCCGCTCTATCGAATCTTCAGAATCGTTTGCGATACTGTTATGAAATTTTGCAGGCTGTTTCAGGACGACATAGGCAGTGTCACTGTAAAATTCCATCAGGAAATACGCGGCAGAAGAAAAGTTATGAAGATTTGAAAATCGGGATTTTCATGATGGCTGATTTCCTTCGAATATTCCTTCATCCTCATTTTTCACCCATTTCCCGGAGGAATACGGGGTTTTCCTTGAAATTTCGCAAAGAATTGAGTGAAACGCACGATGATGGGGGATCCTGAAGGGCCAAAAGCCGCAACGATTGAGGATATCCAGTGTTTCCGGAATTTTCAGGCCAAACCCAGAGGCAATGGCCTTTGCTCTATGAAAATGACCATTTCCGCTCTATCGAATCTTCTGAATCGTTTGCGATACTGTTATGAAATTTCGCAGGCTGTTTCAGGACGACATAAGCAGTGTCACTGTAAAATTCCATCAGGAAATACGCGGCAGAAGAAAAGTTATGAAGATTTGAAAATCAGGATTTTCATGATGGCTGATTTCCTTCGAATATTCCTTCATCCTCATTTTTCACCCAGTTCCCGAAGGAATACGGGGTTTTCCTTGAAATTTCGCAAAGAATTGAGTGAAACGCACGATGATGGGGGATCCTGAAGGGCCAAAAGCCGCAACGATTGGGGATATCCAGTGTTTCCGGAATTTTCAGGCCAAACCCAGAGGCAATGGCCTTTGCTCTATGAAAATGACCATTTCCGCTCTATCGAATCTTCTGAATCGTTTGCGATACTGTTATGAAATTTTGCAGGCTGTTTCAGGACGACATAGGCAGTGTCACTGTAAAATTCCATCAGGAAATACGCGGCAGAAGAAAAGTTATGAAGATTTGAAAATCGGGATTTTCATGATGGCTGATTTCCTTCGAATATTCCTTCATCCTCATTTTTCACCCATTTCCCGAAGGAATACGGGGTTTTCCTTGAAATTTCGCAAAGAATTGAGTGAAACGCACGATGATGGGGGATCCTGAAGGGCCAAAAGCCGCAACGATTCGAGATATCCAGTATCCGCGGAATTTTTTCAGTTTTTCTCAATTATCTCGGTAAATAAGCGAGATAGAGCGAAATGGACGTTATTATGGGATTAGTAAAAATGTCAATATCTGCTCTATCGAATTCGCTGAAACATTCGCGATACTGTTGTAGAATTCTGCAGGCTACTTCCTGACGACCTAGGCAATGTCACTGTAAAATTCCATCAGGAAATACGCGGCAGAAGAAAAGTTATGAAGATTTGGAAATCGGGATTTTCATGATGGCTGATTTCCTTCGAATATTCCTTCATCCTCATTTTTCACCCAGTTCCCGAAGGAATACGGGGTTTTCCTTGAAATTTCGCAAAGAATTGAGTGAAACGCACGATGATGGGGGATCCTGAAGGGCCAGAAGCCGCAACGATTCGAGATATCCAGTGTTTGCGGAATTTTCAGGCAAAACCCAGAGGCAATGGCCTTTGCTCTATGAAAATGACCATTTCCGCTCTATCGAATCTTCAGAATCGTTTGCGATACTGTTATGAAATTTTGCAGGCTGTTTCAGGACGACATAGGCAGTGTTACTGTGAAATTCCATCAGGAAATACGCGGCAGAAGAAAAGTTATGAAGATTTGAAAATCGAGATTTTCATGATGGCTGATTTCCTTCGAATATTCCTTCATCCTCATTTTTCACCCATTTCCCGAAGGAATACGGGGTTTTCCTTGAAATTTCGCAAAGAATTGAGTGAAACGCACGATGATGGGGGATCCTGAAGGGCCAAAAGCCGCAACGATTGGGGATATCCAGTGTTTCCGGAATTTTCAGGCCAAACCCAGAGGCAATGGCCTTTGCTCTATGAAAATGACCATTTCCGCTCTATCGAATCTTCTGAATCGTTTGCGATACTGTTATGAAATTTCGCAGGCTGTTTCAGGACGACATAAGCAGTGTCACTGTAAAATTCCATCAGGAAATACGCGGCAGAAGAAAAGTTATGAAGATTTGAAAATCGGGATTTTCATGATGGCTGATTTCCTTCGAATATTTCTTCATCCTCATTTTTCACCCATTTCCCGAAGGAATATGGGGTTTTCCTTGAAATTTCGCAAAGAATTGAGTGAAACGCACGATGATGGGGGATCCTGAAGGGCCAAAAGCCGCAACGATTCGAGATATCCAGTATCCGCGGAATTCTTTCAGTTTTTCTCAATTATCTCGGTAAATAAGCTAGATAGAGCGGAATAGACGTTAATATGGAGTCAGGAAGAAAAATTCCAGTTTTTCGCGATTATCTCGGTAAATAAGCGAGATAGAGCGAAATGGACGTTAATATGGGATCAGTAAAAATGTCAATATCTGCTCTATCGAATTCGCTGAACCATTCGCGATACTGTTGTCGAATTCTGCAGGCTACTTCCTGACGACCTAGGCAATGTCACTGTAAAATTTCATCAGGAAATACGCCACAGAAAAAAAGTTATGAAGATTTGAAAATCGGGATTTTCATGATGGCTGATTTCCTTCGAATATTCCTTCATCCTCATTTTTCACCCATTTCCCGAAGGAATACGGGGTTTTCCTTGAAATTTCGCAAAGAATTGAGTGAAACGCACGATGATGGGGGATCTTGAAGGGCCAAAAGCCGCAACGATTGGGGATATCCAGTGTTTCCGGAATTTTCAGGCCAAACCCAGAGGCAATGGCCTTTGCTCTCTGAAAATGACCATTTCCGCTCTATCGAATCTTCTGAATCGTTTGCGATACTGTTATGAAATTTTGCAGGCTGTTTCAGGACGACATAGGCAGTGTCACTGTAAAATTCCATCAGGAAATACGCAGCAGAAGAAAAGTTATGAAGATTTGAAAATCGGGATTTTCATGATGGCTGATTTCCTTCGAATATTCCTTCATCCTCATTTTTCACCCATTTCCCGAAGGAATACGGGGTTTTCCTCGAAATTTCGCAAAGAATTGAGTGAAACGCACGATGATGGGGGATCCTGAAGGGCCAAAAGCCGCAACGATTCGAGATATCCAGTATCCGCGGAATTTTTTCAGTTTTTCTCAATTATCTCGGTAAATAAGCTAGATAGAGCGGAATAGACGTTAATATGGAGTCAGGAAGAAAAATTCCAGTTTTTCGCGATTATCTCGGTAAATAAGCGAGATAGAGCGAAATGGACGTTAATATGGGATCAGTAAAAATGTCAATATCTGCTCTATCGAATTCGCTGAACCATTCGCGATACTGTTGTCGAATTCTGCAGGCTACTTCCTGACGACCTAGGCAATGTCACTGTAAAATTTCATCAGGAAATACGCCACAGAAAAAAAGTTATGAAGATTTGAAAATCGGGATTTTCATGATGGCTGATTTCCTTCGAATATTCCTTCATCCTCATTTTTCACCCATTTCCCGAAGGAATACGGGGTTTTCCTTGAAATTTCGCAAAGAATTGAGTGAAACGCACGATGATGGGGGATCTTGAAGGGCCAAAAGCCGCAACGATTGGGGATATCCAGTGTTTCCGGAATTTTCAGGCCAAACCCAGAGGCAATGGCCTTTGCTCTCTGAAAATGACCATTTCCGCTCTATCGAATCTTCTGAATCGTTTGCGATACTGTTATAAAATTTTGCAGGCTGTTTCAGGACGACATAGGCAGTGTCACTGTGAAATTCCATCAGGAAATACGCGGCAGAAGAAAAGTTATGAAGATTTGAAAATCGGGATTTTCATGATGGCTGATTTCCTTCGAATATTCCTTCATCCTCATTTTTTACCCATTTCCCGAGGGAATACGGGGGTTTCCTTGAGATTTCGCAAAGAATTGAGTGAAACGCACGATGATGGGGAATCCTGAAGGGCCAAAAGCCGCAACGATTCGAGATATCCAGTATCCGCGGAATTTTTTCAGTTTTTCTCAATTATCTCGGTAAATAAGATAGATAGAGCGGAATAGACGTTAATATGGAGTCAGGATGAAAAATTCCAGTTTCTGGCGATTATCTCGGTAAATAAGCGAGATAGAGCGAAATAGGCACTAATTTGGGATCAGGAAAGAAGTATTTTCAGTTTTTCGCGATTATCTCGGTAAATAAGCGAGATAGAGCGAAATGGAGGTTAATATGGGATCAGTAAAAATGTCAACATCTGCTCTATCGAATTCGCTGAACCATTCGCGATACTGTTGTGGAATTCTGCAGGCTACTTCCTGACGACCTAGGCAATGTCACTGTAAAATTTCATTAGGAAATACGCCACAGAAAAAAAGTTATGAAGATTTGAAAATCGGGATTTTCATGATGGCTGATTTCCTTCGAATATTCCTTCATCCTCATTTTTCACCCATTTCCCGAGAAAATACAAGGTTTTCCTTGAAATTTTGCAAAGAATTGAGTGAAACGCACGATGATGGGGGATCCTGAAGGGCCAGAAGCCGCAACGATTCGAGATATCCAGTGTTTGCGGAATTTTCAGGCAAAACCCAGAGGCAATGGCCTTTGCTCTATGAAAATGACCATTTCCGCTCTATCGAATCTTCAGAATCGTTTGCGATACTGTTATGAAATTTTGCAGGCTGTTTCAGGACGACATAGGCAGTGTCACTGTAAAATTCCATCAGGAAGTACGCGGCAGAAGAAAAGTTATGAAGATTTGAAAATCGGGATTTTCATGATGGCTGATTTCCTTCGAATATTCCTTCATCCTCATTTTTCACCCATTTCCCGAAGGAATACGGGGTTTTCCTTGAAATTTCGCAAAGAATTGAGTGAAACGCACGATGATGGGGGATCCTGAAGGGCCAGAAGCCGCAACGATTCGAGATATCCAGTGTTTGCGGAATTTTCAGGCAAAACCCAGAGGCAATGGCCTTTGCTCTATGAAAATGACCATTTCCGCTCTATCGAATCTTCAGAATCGTTTGCGATACTGTTATGAAATTTTGCAGGCTATTTCAGGACGACATAGGCAGTGTCACTGTAAAATTCCATCAGGAAGTACGCGGCAGAAGAAAAGTTATGAAGATTTGAAAATCGGGATTTTCATGATGGCTGATTTCCTTCGAATATTCCTTCATCCTCATTTTTCACCCATTTCCCGAAGGAATACGGGGTTTTCCTTGAAATTTCGCAAAGAATTGAGTGAAACGCACGATGATGGGGGATCCTGAAGGGCCAAAAGCCGCAACGATTCGGGATATCCAGTGTTTGCGGAATTTTCAGGCCAAACCCAGAGGCAATGGCCTTTGCTCTATGAAAATGACCATTTCCGCTCTATCGAATCTTCAGAATCATTTTCGATACTGTTATGAAATTTTGCAGGCTGTTTCAGGACGACATAGGCAGTGTCACTGTAAAATTCCATCAGGACATACGCGGCAGAAGAAAAGTTATGAAGATTTGAAAATCGGGATTTCCATGATGGCTGATTTCCTTCAAATATTCCTTCATTCTCATTTTTCACCCATTTCCCGAGGGAATACGGGGTATTCCTTGAAATTTCGCAAAGAATTGAGTGAAACGCACGATGATGGGGGATCCTGAAGGGCCAAAAGCCGCATCGATTCGAAATATCCAGTATCCGCGGAATTTTTTCAGTTTTTCTCAATTATCTCGGTAAATAAGCCAGATAGAGCGAAATAGACGTTAATATGAAGTCAGGAAGAAAAATTCCAGTTTTTCGCGATTATCTCGGTAAATAAGCGAGATAGAGCGAAATGGACGTTAATATGGGATCAGTAAAAATGTCAATGTCTGCTCTATCGAATTCGCTGAACCTTTCGCGATACTGTTGTGGAATTTTCCAGGCTACTTCCTGACGACCTAGGCAGTGTCACTGAGAAATGTCATCAGGAAATACGCCACAGAAAAAAAGTTATGAAGATTTGAAAATCGGGATTTCCATGACGGCTGATTTCCTTCGAATATTCCTTCATTCTCATTTTTCACCCATTTCCCGAGGGAATACGGGGTTTCCCTTGAAATTTCGCAAAGAATTGAGTGAAACGCACGATGATGGGGGATCCTGAAGGGCCAAAAGCCGCAAGGATTCGGAATATCCAGTGTTTGCGGAATTTTCAGGCCAAACCCAGTGGCAATGGCCTTTGCTGTATGAAAATGACCATTTCTGCTCTATCGAATCTTCAGAATCGTTTGCGATACTGTTATGAAATTTCGCAGGCTGTTTCAGGACGACATAGGCAGTGTCACTGTAAAATTTCATCAGGAAATACGCGGCAGAAGAAAAGTTATGAAGATTTGAAAATCGGGATTTTCATGATGGCTGATTACCTTCGAATATTCCTTCATCCTCATTTTTCACCCATTTCCCGAGGGAATACGGGGTTTTCCTTGAAATTTCGCAAAGAATTGAGTGAAACGCACGATGATGGGGGATCCTGAAGGGCCAAAAGCCGCAACGATTCGAGATATCCAGTATCCGCGGAATTTTTCCAGTTTTTCTCAATTATCTCGGTAAATAAGCCAGATAGAGCGAAATAGACGTTAATATGGAGTCAGGAGAAAAAAATTCCAGTTTTTCGCGATTATCTCGGTAAATAAGCGAGATAGAGCGAAATAGGCACTAATTTGGGATCAGGAAAGGAGTATTTTCAGTTTTTCGCGATTATCTCGGTAAATAAGCGAGATAGAGCGAAATGGACGTTGATATGGGATCAGTAAAAATGTCAATATCTGCTCTATCGAATTCGCTGAACCATTCGCGATACTGTTGTGAAATTTTGCAGGCTACTTCCTGACGACCTAGGCAGTGTCACTGTAAAATTCCATTAGGAAATACGCCACAGAAAAAAAGTTATGAAGATTTGAAAATCGGGATTTTCATGATGGCTGATTTCCTTCGAATATTCCTTCCTCCTCATTTTTCACCCATTTCCCGAGGGAATACGGGGTTTTCCTTGAAATTTCGCAAAGAATTGAGTGAAACGCACGATGATGGGGGATCCTGGAGGGCCAGAAGCCGCAACGATTTGGGATATCCAGTGTTTGCGGAATTTTCAGGCCAAACCCAGAGGCAATGGCCTTTGCTCTCTGAAAATGACCATTTCCGCTCTATCGAATCTTCAGAATCGTTTGCGATACTGTTATGAAATTTCGCAGACTCTTTCAGGACGTCAATATTGAATCAGGGAGGAGTTTTTACAGTTTTTCGCGATTATCCCGGTGAATAAACGAGATAGAGCGAAATAGACATTCATATGGGATCAGGAAAAAGTTTTTCCAGTTTTTCACGATTATCTCGGTAAATAAGCGAGATAGAGCGAAATAGACTTTGATATGGAGTCAGGAAAAAGTTTTCTCAGTTTTTCGCTATTATTATCTTTCATAAAAAGGATCAAGAACGCTAACAATCGATATATCAAAAGTTCTCACGATTAAAGTGAAGTCCTCTTCCTCATTGGTCAGTTAAATTGTGAGTAGTATAGTACGCGTAATATACTATACTAAAGATACCTAACGGGCGCGCTGTAGCGCGCCATCGGTCTCGTCATCTAAAAGGCGAGTATTGCTCCGTGGTAAACCGCGTAGGCTTAACAATTGTAAGGCTGAGCGTTCAAATCCCTAGTAGATCCGTAAAATTTTCATGCGAAGAACCCGTAAATTCAGGGCACAAAGCGATAGGATAATGAGTAATTATGTACCTTAGCATACCTATCCAAGATTTTTTCGAGGAGAAAATTGGATAGTCCTGCACCGGGAGTCGAACCCAGGATCTTCCAATGTCGCGTCGGGCGCTCTACCGATTAAGCTATCCAGTGCTATGCCAAATTTCATTCGAATCGTCTTGAAATCTCCCCCAAACAGTCTTATCCCCACTTCGCTGACCTTCACACAGCAAATTTAAATTAAATTCAATTTATTATTAGATAGACTGAATGAGATACAGAATAGGTATACTAATGTGAATAATTACCCGAAAATGAATAGACAAATAATCCTAACTCGGCACCCAAATATATCAATATGTTTTTTTTTCAATGAAAGGGTTTCGTTTGAGCTATGGGTACAAAACAGCTAAGCCCGGAATTTTTTCCTTATTTTTAGTGAGAAAAATAAAATTTACGTATTCTATGATTGAAAATCAGTTAGCTGAGAAGAAGAAAAATACCAGCAAAAATTTCTTTTAGATATTAAGGCATGATTTTGACAAAAAATTGGGGAAAAACGTTTTCTGTTTTGACTAAAAAATATCATTTGAAAAAAAATTGAAATTTTACCTACCTCCTCCGATGTCCCAACAAGTAGGAGAGAGATAGCGGCATCCAATGCCACTGCGCATACGCGAGTCTCCGTTGATCAGGACGAGCGGGAACTTTTCGCTCCTTCTGATTTTTTTTTCATGAACAATAACTGAATACTTCTCTCAGAAAATCGCCCCGACGATATATATATATATGGATCGATTTGAAATTTCGCAAAACGAATAGATAATTTCAATTAGAAGATGCTCCAACTTATCTGCATTATTGTTAATTTTTTTGATACTTTGCGTAAAGGGGGTTCACTCTTAAGAAAATCCCGGATTTTTATGTCTCATACAGGGCTTCCACTATGGTTACAAAAAAAGCGGAAGCGTAGAGTATAAAATCCTGAACCTGTTGTCGCTTAATTTAATTTTTTCTGATAATTAACTTTCTAATCATCAACGAAAGAATTCGGCTATTTTTCGGTCAATAACAGCGGATAGAATGGCAGTCATAGAGATGAAAGATCCGTGACATTAACCATTATCTATAATACCGACGTTCAGAGTGAACGAGTGACATTTCTACGTTCGGAGTAAAGCCTCTGAACCTCTCTGCTGTTATTTGATATTTTTGACGTTTGATCAATTTAAACATCAATTGAAAAATAGAAGTGACATTATTGTTTTTTTTTAATTCTTTTTTTTCGATGAAATTCGATGAATTTTGCACGAAGAAATAACGGAGAAAAACCGCTTTCGGCCGTAATCATCATTAATTGGTGTTCAAGGAACAAAAAAGTGTTCGTATAATTTTTGCTGAAACTGTTCATTCGAAGGGAAAACGGTCCAGCCGATGGGCTCGAAAATTTAAGGGTGTTTCAGCACTCAGTAAACTAAAGAGAAACGTTAAAACATTCGTAGTTTCTACAAAATTCACGAAATTTACAGCAATTTTTAAAAAAGAAAAGAAACGCTGTTTTTCGGTACTTTTTCGAACTAATTTTAAAAGTGGAAAAAAACTTCTTTTCAATGAAGCAGTGCAAGAACCTCACAGGAAATTCATTCAAGTTTACGATCAGTAGTTCCTGAGATATCGACGATTGAAGACAAAGGGGTATTTTTTGATTCAATTGACGATATCTTAGCATCTTACATGGTCGTGAGAAAAGAAACAAGTGGATAATAATATCGCTTTTTAACTGATATAGCTTTTTCTGCTAATACTTTAGCAATATGCTTCCGAATGGAGGTTATTCACTTAATTTCTCCATTATCGTGTTCTTCTTAATTAATTTTATATCCCGTAATTGTATTTTTTCTATTTATCGATTTTTTACCAATCGATAATCAGATGTTATTCGATTCGGTTGAAGTTATTCGTTCCTTTCTGACTCTAGCTTCAGTTATCATTTGTTTATCAATATTTTTTTATTACAACGGTAAACTTTTCATATAATAGTTCACGGATAATTCATCTATTCAAAGCTCAGAACTCAATAATGGCTGAAAACAGGAGTTCCTCAGATGGATGTATTTCATGCATTATTTTTTAATCCAGTGATCTGGCAGAATTATTAATGATTTCAATCAATGCAGCAATCTCTTCTCTATCCACTCAGAGCCTCAATACCTTCAAAAGCACTGATATAACTTTTTCGAAACCATCATAAAAATATCAAATTTTTTACAAATTCACTAAAAGAGCAATAACTCGAGAACTACTTATGCAAATAAGCTCAAAATTGACAGGTATTTCACTGATACGACTCTTGAGATAATATATGAGTATAAATAAAATCAGTTGGATAGTTTCCAGAAATTTCAGTAAAAACTGATTTTCGAAAAATGGACATATCTCAAAAAGTACTGATCCGATTCTCTTCAAATAAAGCTTAAAAAATAGAGTTCGTCGAGAGGAAGTTTTCCACAAAATATGAAATTTTTCTATCAAACCGTTTTACTGAAGTTGAGACTTTTATGCACATACAGACACACACACACACACACACACACACATACACACACACAGACATGCGCTAAAAATATCATTTTCTTTCTCTTTAGAGCATCTTAAGTATCTTCTATTAAAAAAATTAGAATCGAAAATTCTTATGATTACATAGCTTCCATTCGGAAGCAAAAAAAAGAATTGAAGCTGAAAGGCCAGGCTACACGATCCTGATGAGGGTTGAATCCACTAATTTATTCTGAAGTCCATGCAGCAATTTGAAAAAATGGAAGAAAACGAAAAAAATTTGTCCCCTTTCAACCCTCTCATCTCGTTATAACGGATGCTCAAAGGAAATTTCAATTTTAAGATTTGAAAAGTAGGGATTTCAAGGTTCCCAACAATTTTTTTCCTTCTGATCCGACGATTTTTGGCGAAGTTACAGCCATCGGAAAATCACGGAGAAAGCTGACAAAAATTACTGTTCCCCAAATTTTTTTGCTGATTGAATTTATTTTTCTTAGCATAATTATTGTTTACAGAAAGTATTTTCTTACGTGAGAAAATTAATGCAATGAATGCGACAATGTTTGCAATAATTAGTGCAACAATGAATGCGATCGTTGCATTAATTGTTCCATTGAGTGTCGCAATTATTGTTGCAAACATTGTCGCATTCAGTGCATGAATTCTTTCACGTAGAAAATATTTTCTATGGAAAATAATGATGTTAAGAAAAATGAATAATTCTAAATAAAGGATCTGAAGGGGGTTCATCAATTCTCATTTGCTGTTCCTTCAATCATTTTTTCATGTCACTTCTATTTTGCTATTGATGTCTGAATTGATCAAACATCAAAAATATCAGATGACAGCAGAGAGGCTGAGAAGCTATACTCCGAACGTAGAAATGTCACTCGTTCACTCTGAACGCCGGTATTATAGACAATGGTTAATGCCACGGATCCTTCATCTTCATGGCGACCATTCTATACACTGTTATTGGCCGAAAAATAGTAAAATTCTCTCGTTGATAATTTGAAAGTTAATTGTCAGAAAAAATTAATTTCAGCGACAACAGGTTCAGGATTTTCTACTCTAAGCTTCCACTTTTTTTATAACCATAGTGGAAACGTCACCCTGTATAGGGGAGAACGAGGAAAAATTGATCTATGTATATGTTGATGTTAATGGAACGTTCAATATTCAGGGAACAGGATAGAAACGTTATTTATGGAAATTAGGTTGGAAATGATTTAAAAACTATCTTTCCAATAGAAAAATATCATTTTCTCATTTATTATTCAATTTCGAATTACCATTGTTGTTTTCGTTCATGAGATTCTTTGGATGCTATGAAATTTGTGAAAATTGATTCCTTATTCAAGAGAGAATTGAAAATTCCTACTGCTCTTTCAGTCTCTGCCATAGAGTCTCGCGCAGTTTGAATGGCTTTATTTCCATAAGATGTTAGTTTATCTTTTCTCATTTGTTCGTTCAAGAATTTCGTAAACTGAAAATAAGGGTTTTTTTTCAGATTAAGTGAAGCTTGTAATTGAAGGAAAGTTGATCAATCATAAGCAATAAGGTGTTAACCAACATTTTTTTAAATTAATGGCCGTGTAAACAAGCATTTCTGATTTTTTCCGGGAAATTTTTTCCGGGGGAATTAATACCGGTTACCCAACTTCTTATTTTTTCGGGATATTTCGGAAAGTCAGCCAAGTAAGGCGCTTTTGTCGTCGACAGTTCTTCCAGCTCTTGGATTTTTACAAAAAGAATGATTCTAAAAAAATTTCCCTATCTCACTTTCCGGAATGTTCTCAAACAGAGACTAAAAATTTTTTTTTGTATTTTGCTGCTTTTTTTGGTAGGATATTTCAGAAACTAACGGCAATATAGTCCCTTTACATCAATCCATCTTTAAAGGGAACATCAAAAGGGGATTGAGTCAAAAAGGAAGTATCATCGTCCGTTTTTGGGAAATTCTTGAAAAAAGACGGAAACAATTTCCGGAAAGTTTTTACATTTTTTTGGCAGTCATTTTCTAAGAATATTTCGAAAACCAAGTGAGATAGCGCAATTTTCTTCGAGAGCTTTCCTGTAGCTCTCAGAATTCTCCATAAAATGTTTCAGTGATCACTATGTACGGTGATCACTGAAACAATATAACTAGATACATCTAGTTTAGTTTCCAAAGTATTATTGGGAGTAATTGACAAAGAAATTCTATTCATCCTATTTCGCCTATTCTTATTACATGAAATTCTACCTTTTCAAATTGATGAATACTTTTGATAGCTCTAGCGAATTGATTAATAGTTCTCTTAGATAGATTGCCTTCTTGGAGTCTATCATTGAAGCTGAAAAAGGAAGATCATAATTTTTTAATTATAATCAATTATGATAAAAACAAGATTATGACTCACTGTTTCTCAATCGCATCGAAATTCTCTGTGAAAAAATTAAGGGCAAAGTCAAAATTCCCAGTTGGACGGTAGGCCAGTGAGTCAAATGCCGTGAAGAGTTGATCAGTCAGGCTCGTCGCATTATCAGCCAGTGCTAATAAGAGATATTTCTCTATTAATGTCTGATTCTTCGTGCATCCTAAATATTTATAGCCAGGTTTCTCCAGTGGATTAGTTAAATGCGCATTCATCATGATATCCCACAATGTTTCGTTAGCGCTCAGCAAACCCGTGCAGTAGATCCAGCGTTCATTATAGGGATGAATTCTGAATTTCAAATAGTGAGTTAAGAAATTTTCATTTTATGATTCAATTGTGGAGAGATGAAACGGGATCAGCTGATTTTTGTGACAATTTTTTCCGATGAACAGTTCCAAAACTAATAAAGATATCCCGAATTGAATTTTCAATGCTCATTTGATTCTACATATTTGTAAATTAGAAGAATTTGGAGGATCATGTTTTTTATCGAATCAATGTATTTCAAATGTTCGTTTCATTCTCCTAGGGGTAGTAACCCCCCGGGGGGGGGGGGGCAGATTTTTATTTTTCGAAATTTTGCAAAAATTTCACCCTGAAGACGTTTTTTATTCAACGGATTTTACTTCGTTTTTCCCCGTCATTTACTCAAGACTTTTACTCACTTTGGTTTTTCTTCATTGTTGAGGATCTGAGCAAGTTTTAAAGCAGCAAATCTTCTACATCCTAGATGACCGAAAGCACATGCCCACGGTAATAGTTCGTGTCTCGCTAATGCAGTCAAGTGCTCATCATCATCATGATCTTCAAAGCCAACGTAGTCGATAATATTATTCATAAGGTGTAACATCCATTTTTCATAAATATGATAGTTCGGTGTATTAATGAGATACCGCGTAAACCCTTCAATTTTTTCTGTCACAGCAATCCATGGTAGATAATTCGTTTCTCTGTGTAAGTATGATACGAAATCTACTGCTAATTCGTAATAATGTGGTTCGTCATGTGCAAAGTATAGAATGTCATGGAGCAATTGGCCACGATTTAATACATGAATTTTATGATAATCATCAGAATTGAGGTACTGTGCCAAGCGTTTCCAATTTTCATTGTCGTAATGAACACGATAAAAACCTGAAAATTTTAATCAAGTTAAATGAAGGTTTGTAAATGCAATTAAAATTGGAGATACGATGCTTTTAGTTGCTTCTTATTAATACAAGATCTTGAGAGGGGTGAGAGAGATGAGGGCAATATCGCTCTATCTCGCTAATTTCCCGGGATTAAAAAAAAAATCATGTGAACATTGACTTAATGAAGCGTACTTTTTTCGTTTTTTATTCTTTGAAAGTACCTTGGAAACTGCACGAGATAGAGCAATTTTATTCGAATTCTTTTTTTTTTCAAGAATTTTGAGAGCTGCAAAAAAATACTCGAGTAAAAAACGTATATTTCCACTAGTTTCTGAGATATTTGGGAATAAATGACAAAAAAATGGAGTTATCCTGTTTCACCTCTTCTCTGTAGAATATTATGGAAAAAAAATTTACCCGTGTTTTGTATGTTCAAAATGATCCAATCATCACGATCAATTGCATCCAGCACGACACTTTCATGATTAGGTTGCATCCAATAAACAGGTTGAGTTGATGAAAAATTCGTCATTGACCTTGTTGCATAATTTATTGGGACCATCCAGGAATTATTAGACTCTGAATCTAATGCATTAGTCTGAATGATTGTTACAATTCCATTTCCATAGTTTCGGGTCACATTAAGAAGTGGATAACCAGTTTGTTCAATCCAGGGATTCATTATTTCTTTAATATTCAAATGAGGTAATATGTTCTCTTCATTGTGAGCTTCTTGGAGGGCTCGCCATAGATCGTCCGTTACTACTGAGCCGAATTGACTGGAAAAAATTGTTTTCGTTAGTTTTTATCAATATTTTACGGATAATTATTATTCGTTATTATAAATAATATTCATGATAAATATTATAAATAATAATTATTTTCGACGTTATTCTGTTATTTACTTTTTGTTAAGGTATTTCCTGAGACCATTGCGGAAAATTTTTTCTGTCAGAATGTGTTCCAGCATGTGAACTACTGCAGCGCCTGAGGATCAAATTTCAAAAAATTATTGCGATTTTCCACAGCAGTAAATTATTCGGAATTCACCTTTTCTGTAAGTTACAGAACCCATTATTTGCCCAATGTCCCTAAGTGTTTGCGGCATCCACCTGATTGGATGAAGCTCATGAGAGCGTTTCTCAACAACAAAGGAAACTCGATTAATTACGTCTGCCGTGAAGAGATCAACACCATGCCAATTATTGAATATCTGAGTTGGAAGATAAGGGATGAAAATTAATAGCGATGAGGTAAAACCGGAAGAATCTATGTTTTGACATTCACTCGACAATATTTTTAAAAAAAGTAGAGATATGCCTTTCCAACCGAAATTCTTTTTTGTAGCTCTTGGAATCCATTGCAGGAAATGTTGAGAAAATCGCTCTATTTTGCTGAATATCTTTGAAACTAAGCGAGATAAAGCGTGTTTACTCGAATCCTTTCTTGTAGAAAATTTCAAGAGTTCCAAAGAAGGTAATAAATCAACTCATCTTGTTCTATGAATGAAAAGAAGTGTCAACTCACTTTATCTACAATTTTATACGAGAAATACACAGCAAAAGCTTCATTCAACCAAATATCGCTCCACCATGCAGGTGTTACTAAATTTCCGAACCAATTATGTGATATTTCATGTGCTGCTAATAGAATAGCCATATCTTTGCCTCCGAAAAAGTCAATTGCAGGATTGTATAAAATGCGATTCCTGAAAACGAAAGAAGACGAAGATAGAATGTGAATTTTTGTGGAATTCGATTGAGAGAACTGGAATTTAGCTTTACGAATAACTGATGAGGCCCCAGTGTTCAGAAGCAGATGAACTGTACTGAAGAATCAAAATTTGATCCATTTTCGGCAGAGCATAATGAATCCCTGTATATTCCTCCATAGCTGGAATTATCATTTGACTGACGTTGAAAGCAAGTTCAGCATCTTCCGAACGATCTTTCGGCATCCAAAACGTAATGTTTCCATTTGAATTGATGTGACGAGTGTAAGGGGCAAGAGCAAAAGACACCAAGTAGGTTGACATTAGTGGTGATTTCTCGAATGTTGTCCATACTAAATCATCGGCCACTGGGATTACCCTTTTAACTGGCATATTTGATAGGGCTGTATAGTTTTTGTAGTGTTTTATTGATATCTCGAATTCAGCCTTGAAACCAGGCTCATCCCAGCATGGAAATGCAGCTCTGGCTGATGTTGTTTGGAAGTGTGTTGCTACCATGTGCATTCTGTAGGAGGAATGAAAATTATTGCATGGTTAAGAGTGTGTAAAGAAGTGAAACAAGAAGGCTTGACTTATCTTCATGATCATCTTCAATTCAATATCTCGGAAACTAATTGAGACATGCCCCTTTTATTCTGCCTTTTTTGGAGAAAATTTTCGAGAGCTACAAAAAGAGTCCTCAAAAAAATTTCACTATCCTCTGGTGGACCCTTCCATTATCTATATCGATACGGTCATTCAGTCGATGTTTCATTGGTTAATGGTCGATACGAATTCTGGAATTTGCTAGGAAAAGGAAATAAATCGACTTGGACAGGTGATGAATTTGAGTCAATCATTTTTGTTGTGCAAATGGTTCCAGAATTCGTATCGACCATTGTCCATTGAATGATCGACTGAGTGGACATATCGATATAGGTACACAACCAACGATCAATAGTCTACAATGAATGCGTTAGGATCTCTCTCAATTTCCAAAGATTCTTCGAGAAATGATAGAAAAAAATGCGCTCATCTAGTTTCACCTCTTCACTATGGGAATATATGTCAATCATTCACATGTATCGTGATGGAAACTTACACGTTATCTTGAGGTTCATGCTGGCCAGGAGGAAGATTGTATGAACGGTAAAATCCCTGAAAATTATGTGCATCGAGTCCCTTCCATTTGAACTTAATGATGTAGTGACCAGTTTCCAGGACGTTAGCAAATCGTACATTAAAAAATTCGAGAGTTTGACTCCATCTTTGTGAGACTGGTGTCAAAATCGTTCCGTTATTACAAATAACTCTTGTGTATGTCTTATCGATTTCGATGGATTTTCTGGCATGTACATTGATACTCTCGGTTGGAACGAGAACCTCAAATGAAGTATCGCTAGTACCATCGAAAGTGAATTCATCATCGTCAATGTGTGGATCCAAATTAATTTTGTATAATTTTGGAGCTGTGTTATTCGGTAATCTGTAGCCGATTGTCTTCCCTATCAATTCTTCTTCATACTTCGTTGGAGTATAAAATGACGAATGAGAATTTGCTGATAGCACCAGTAGCATGAAGCTGATGAACTCGATCGATATTATTTCTTATTCCTAAATTAACATAAATCAAAAAGATGAAGTTTTCAGTCAATATCATTTCATTTCATCACCAGATTCAAATGCAATATCGGAATATGAAAGAGAACTACAAAAATGAAATTTCAATATGAAATTTTGAGAACTACAAAAAAAGTTAGTTATCATTCCGAGATTTTGCTAAAAAAATGACTCAAGAATTTGGCGTGTTTTAATTTAGAAAATTCTTCATCATTATTTTTTTTAAGAATATCTCCGAAACTAAACAAGATAGAGCAGTTTTCCTTAAAATATCGTGTGTATAGAGTTTCAAGAATTACAAAAACTATTCAAGCAAGAAGGGCACATCTCCATTAGTTTTTAAGATATTCACAGAAAAATGATTTAAAAAATGGGCTTATTCTGTTCTACCTCTTCTCTACTGAATAGTCAATTTTAAATAAAGTCGAAAATAAGAGAATTTTTTTTATGAAGAACACGCGTGACAAAAGTTTAGTAGAGACTGAAATTCTAAAACGAAAAGACTCATTCACTGACCTTCTAAAATTTCAATGAATATGGAGTGAATAATTTTTTTTTTTTTTTGTTATCTAAGTCTCTCTAGGGATTCAGCGCAATTAATATGATGCACTGAATGAGTGGGAAAATTGAAATTTTGGAAACATTGGAAATACAGTTATTGTTGAACATACTGCTGTTTACTATGGAAATTCTATTGTTCCATGTTAAACTTTGATTATTCAATCATCACAGGTATCATTGTACATAGTACGAGAATTTCAAATTGGTGATTTAACTATCGTATGTTTTGTGCAGGTAACTGTGGCAATGACTCCTCATCAATGGTCAGGGTTACGTTTTACGATTGATGAGGAAGCATCAACAATTTTTTGTACAGAAAAATATTGATGGAGTGAAAACTTATTTGTGAGAATGCCTAATAAAATATCTCGAAAACTAATGGAGATATACTTCTTCTATCCGAATTTTTGTACAGAATTTTGAAAGCTGCAGAAAGGGTTTCCACTAAAATTTCATTATTTCGCTTAGTTTCTGCTATCTTCTCAGAAAATGATAAGCAAAGAAAATTAACGTTCTATTATTCATTCTTTTCAAATTAGGTTGCAGAATATTTCAGAAACTGAGCGAGATAGTGGGATTTCATTCCGATCCTTTCTTGTAGAGAATTTCAAGAGCTAGAAATAATGATGAAAAACGATCGATTGGAAGGAGTTATTCATTGACTTTTATCTCTTCCCTATTGAGTTCATTTAATGAATTGAACAAAAATTGCTAACAGTGTAGAGATCATGGATGATTTAACGAGTTCTACTCCCGGCTATCGTTCATAGCCGTGTGAAAAACCGGCTTATCACATCCTTTCCCACAAACAAAGTGCATTGATAAAAAAAACAGTGCTTCTAATGATTAATAATATTCAAACGTGAGATCATGAGTATCAGATCTCTGAAACAACTCTAATAGGGGCGAGTAATAACTGTTTCGGTCATTCATTGCAGAGGAATCGTTCTGCATGATAATCTTCATTGTATTTGCACAGCTCGCGGGTAGGAGTGTTTGTTTGAATTTGAATATGAGGAAGTTCCCTTTATTGGTGATATTCGATGTTACTGTATAACTAGAGTCACCACAGTCGGCTCGGGATTTTGCTGGGTGCTCTTATGATATTGAGGGTCTTACCATTAATCGGTAGTTTCTCCAGTGAGAATTTTATACATCGTAGTGTGGTAAATACGTGGTGATACTCTTTGTTTGAGGGTATATCTGTGATTTTTACTCTCTTCAGAAACAATAAACAGTTTGGGAATTTCGAGTTTTGCAGTCAAGTCAAGAAGGAAGTTACGTGATTCATTCCACGTTTTAAATGGTAATATAAATATTGGCATATCTTCACCTTGGAGCGAAAGTAGCGTAAGTGCTATATGTAATCATAGCATTTGTGCCAATTGGCTTCTGAGGCTAATTTTCATCTTTTAAGCAATTATTTACCATTTCTGTTTCCGAATGGAAGTTCTATAACTTTAATAACTTAAAGAATGGTCGGAGAAAAATCTTTAATAATCGTGATTTTTTTTATTTTAAAATTTTATCATAATATGACTGCATATGATCTCAGTGGAGAACTGCGATTTCTGTGTGTGTGTGTGTGTGTGTGTGTGTGTGTGTGTTGAGCTCTGTTCCAGAACGAGGCTAGCTGAAATGCGTTCAGAATGAACGAAATGGTAGAGGTTTGGTAAATTTCACCATGGTCTAACCCAATGTCGTTCGGGATGGACGAGTAGGTAAATCATGCTTCATTTCGATCTTTAAAAGCCAATTTCGGGCACTTTTAACTTTTAGGCAATAAGAGTCGATGAAATGCCGCCGCTAACTTCTTTGTAGGGGATTCAATATTCCACAAAGAGTTTCTGTTATGTTTATCTCTATGATTAATTGTTTCCTCTCAAAGAGTTCAAAATATTGAAGAAACGCAAGTTTCTGAATTCAATTTTTTTTTATTAACAGAAAAAACAATTTCCTCGTTATTCTCTTCATGCACATTTTTTACAGGACACAATACTCACATAGCCATATATTTTCTTTATTTTTCCAGCACATCCCAGAATTAATATCAGGTTTTCATAATCTTACTTGACTATGAGTATAATTTACCTGCCCGTTCATTCCGAACGACTTCGGGTAAGAGCTCGGTAGAATTTACCAAACCTCTATCAATTCATTCATTTTGAACGCACCTCTGACGATCTGGAAACTTTACAGTGTGTCTGCTACATGTACTCTGATGATGATGAATTGGTTTCCACAATAGTAAAAAAATTGTTGAAGAAGAATAGTATAACAGAACTTGAAGAATCATTTGAATCGCTTACCAAAACGTTAATTAATTCACAAACAGTCCTTCAGTACTTCATACGATCAATTCTTTCTAATTTTGATCAAGTGTGTGATACTTGGTTATAACTTTTTTCAATTTAGTACAAAATTCACTTTAACTTTCCAAGTCGTGGCACTCTGGTGTTTCCAGCCCGAGAATGGCGTCTTGACACGATGCCACGCGAGTCAGACACGTTCTTTCGGGAAAATGATCTATGATTACTCGACTCCACGTAATATGTCAGTCATAAAGACTACATGTGACTCAAGTAGTAAATTCAGAGAGATACGGCAACTCCCAACGATGTGAATCAAGAAACTCTGCGCATAAGCTATGCCAAAACTCAGATAATCAATTTTTAAAGTTTATCATTGATTAATAGTCCATTGTCGTGAATTTGATTCAGTAGCGAAGAGGTAAAATGGAAGGAGTTGATCTTTTCGCCGATCTTCCTAGAATATCTCGGTTCATTTCACCCTTTCTCCCCTAATTTTCTTAATCGTATTGAAAACAATATGAAAGGTGATATTTTTGATACCGATATCATCAAAATTTTGATAGTTCTCTCATGCGTTAAGTCCACTAGAAACAGTTCTTAACCAATTTTAATGAAATCATAAAAGCTGAAATGATTTTCTTCATTTATCTATGGAAATCCATGAGGAAACCGCTCAATAAAATAGAGCAATTGCTGTGAAATTAATTTAGTAGTAAAGAGCTAAAATAAAAGAAGTTGATTTCTTGACTGATATTTTGCTGAAAATATATCGACAATTGAGTAATATAGCGCTATCTTACCTTAATCCTTTTCCAGAGCTCCGAAAGTTTCAACAAGAAAGGGTTCAAGTGAATAGAGCGCATCGTGACTAATCCTCAAGATATTTTGTTGAGAATGATCAGAAAAATACATGAATTTGTCCAATTTTACATACTCACTACTCAATTTCGAAACATAGATTCAGTTGATATCATTGACAGATTATTGAATCTCCTTGTATGTTTTGCGATCATGCATCTGATTTGGAGTTTCTTATGAGCATAATCTTTGCTGGCTTCGAATCCTAATTCCCGTGCCCACTGGGCATGTATCGACATCTACTCCGAGATACTTTTGAACACTTTGATTATTAACGTGACAGCAAGTCAAGAATGAAGTTCGTTACATGATTCATTCGAAGTTTAAAATGGTGAGATAAATATTTCTTTATATTGTCACATATACTCGAAGCTTCCTCTCCCTATTGTATTAGTTGTGGAAACATTGCGCATGCATCTCGAGATTCACTTTTTTCATTCATGAGGAAAAAGGATCAGTGATTATCAAACATTGGAAAAAATTCGTAATTTTTGGTCGAATTTAGATTTTATCATCTAAAATCAATTCAAATTCCATTATTCAAACAATGGACATGCAGTTTAGGCGTTCATCACAGATAAAATTAAGGAATTTCATTTTCCAATTGCAATGAAAACATGAAATCTAAAAATACAATTGTTCCATCGTCCCTTTTGCATTGATTGTCTCGAATCCAACATATTGCAGAAGAAAACATTCATATTCTCATAAAAAGCAGGAAGGATCAATGAGATTGAGGAAGAGATACATCCTGGGAACAAAAAAAAGAACAACTTCGGGATTTTCTTAGACAAAACTGATCCATTTATTCAAAAATGGTGTCTGACTTATGATTGTACATCTGTCGAACCACTTTTGGAAAACTCTGCAAGCCAAAATTATACAAAATGGTGGCGTGACAGCCATTTTTGCAAAACACTCCCTAAAAGGCGGTGGAAAGTTTCCCAGCTCACTGCAACATCCAATTTGCCGGAAGCTGGGTTCATTCGATTCGTAATACAATTGAAGAAGTAGAAAAACTTGATTTTGACCAAAAAATCACTACTTAAACATCCATCAAAAACTTTTGAGACAAAATTTCGAAAATCTGAATCGAAGCAGATCACGAAATTTTATTACGAATCAAATGAACCCAACTTCCGGCAAATTGGATGTTTCGGTGAGCTGGGAAACTTACCACCGTATTTTGGGGAGTGTTTTGCAAAAATGGCTGTCACGTCGCCATTTTTTACAAGTCTGGCTTGCAGATTTTTCCAAAAGTACTTCGACCGATGTACAATCATAGGCACAATGCCATTTTTATATGAATGATTTGGTTTTATCTGAAAAAAATTGCAAAGTTACTCTTTTTTTTTGCTTCCGGTGTGTTCTTTCTTGCTCCTCGTCTCCCTTAAGCGATGAATCTATTTAACATTTCGAATCTGTGCATAAAAGGAGATTCATTGAAATGAATCCACTAGAGTTTGGAAGATTAATATATGTATGGAAAAAAAGATTCAGTTGGTGTATACGCTCCCTTTCATTGGATTATAAAATTTTGGAAGTATTGACTCTTCACCAGAAGAGAATTTACTGATTTGGATAGATTAACACTGTTTTCCAGGCTCTTCCAGGCGATTTCAATAGCTTTCAGTGCAGTGTCGTCTATTGCACCTTCCTCTATTCTCTCGTGAAGGAGCATCGAGAACTGGAAATACGAGGATTGGGAATTAATTATTAAATAAATTTCCAATTCCTGAAAAAGCAGCATTCTTTGTTTGTTTGAACATTCATTTCAATGAAAATTGTTCCCTCATTGGTTCATTGAAGTGTCATAGAATGCACTCATTTTGCTACAATTATCAAAAGGAAATAGCTACCTCCATAAATTGATCGATATTTGTGATGAAACCTGCGAATATTTGAATAGCTTCATGAACCGCGTTAGGTTTCAGGCTCCTGAAACTTGAATGGAAAGGGAAACAATGATAACAGAAATTATACCTTTATGATATTGAAATTATGAAGAGAAAATACTCACTAATTCTCGATTTTTTCATAATTTACAAGGAAAAATTCAAGTCCAATATCTACAGTTTTTGGCGTATGTTTAGCGAGAGATGTGAAGGCCGATATGACATCATCATAAGCTTCATCCTCACCAAGTGCCAAATTGAGATATTTCTCTATTAACATATGATTCTCTGTACACCCGAGGAGTGCATAATTTGATGTCATCCCAGGTTTGGCAAAATAGCTATTCATCATTAAATCCCATATCGTTTCATTTGCATCTATCAGCCCTATGCAGTAGATGTCACTCAACTCCTTCTCAGGAATTCTGAAATTTCAAAGCTTCCATATAATTCATGCTAAGAAAATCCGCGAAAAGAAAAACATTGTCAAATTCATGAAGAGATGGAACAGAGCAAATCGACTCCTTTCAGCAATAATTTACACTGGAATATCTTGGAAACTAAGCAAGATTGAAAAATAGCTATAAAAAATAGGAATAGGCTAGGATTGCTCGCTTATTTTTCAAGATATTATCAAGAAAGTAAATTTCTGAAGAAACTCTTATTCTACTGTACTTTTTCACTATTGAATTTCCATCACATTAATTCCACTAATTGCGAACAATAGTACAATAATTACGTACATATCATTGAAAACAGCTCGTGAGTGTGATCCACTGGTGAGTTCGTCAATCAGCCTCTTTGTAACTTCAGTTCTGCAACCTTTATGACCAAAAGTACAAGCCCATCTCAATAGATCACGCTTTATCATCAGTGTTTGAGAATCCGTCTCATCTTGATAATTAAAACCAATGTGATTCATTGTATTATTCATGAGATGTAACATCCATTTTGAGATATCTTCGTAATGTGAAGTTTTATTCCAATAATTATGATTTTTCGCAACGAATTGGAGTGCAGGTTTCCAGGGTAGATGATGTGTTTCTCTGTGCAGATATGAGAGTATGTCAAATATCAATTCGTTATAATGAGAGTCTTGCTCTGCTAGATATATTATATCGTAAACCAATTGATAACGATTCACAACGTGAATTTTATCATAGTTCTCTGAATTGAGGTAGTCAACAAGACGCTTATAATTTTCCCAGTCGTAATTTACTTGATAATAATCTGTAACAATTGATTATTTATCGAAAAATTAATCACATCATCTATCGCTTCATTAGCAATCCAATAAAAATTTCAAAGTAGTTAGATATAATTGATATAAATTTCAATGGTAAAAATCATTCGATTTTCTAAGATATCAGTAGAAAAAAATTACGCTTATATTGTATGTTAAGAATCAGCCAATCATCCTTTGGAATTCCAGTTAGTGCATAATTTTTACGAAAACGTGGCATCCAGTGAGTTGGACGAGTTGATGTGAAATTTGGTTGTGAACGTGTCGCATAATTTATTGGAATTGCCCATGAATTGTCGGTCTCTGATTCCATAATATTCATTTGGGTGATTGTGACGTGTCCTGTTTCATAATCTCGTGTTACTTTCAGCACCGGAAATCCAGACTGATCTATCCAAGGATCCATAATTTCTTTTATATTCAAAGCAGGTGATAATCCCTCTTCTTCATAAGCTCCTTGTAATGCTTTCCACAGGTCATCTGATACTGCTGTACTGTATTGACTGAAAAAAAATCATAGTTTTACAAATTTTGAAATGTCTTGTACAACGAATTGCTTTCATTAATCGAATATTATTTACTGCTCGCTGAGGAAATTCCTAATGCCATTGCGGAAGACTTCCTCAGTTAGTACATGCTTCAGCATTTCAATCACTAGAGGACCTAACAATTCAGAATTGAATATTTGAGAACATTGTAAAGATGTTTCGAGCTTGATGAACTTGCCAAATATTTCAGAGTGACTAATTGAATGACTGATTCGAGAATATCGAGTATTCACCTGCTCTATAAGCTTCAAGCTTAGGAGTAAATTCAGGAGTTGGTTCTTCTGACGACACTCTGATTGGAGAGATGTTCGCCCTTCTTCTTGGCGTTGATAGAAGGTAGTGTTGTTTCACATCAGAAGTTCTTAACACCTGTTATTCATGAAGAAACGAGAGAGAATCATCGAGATAATCTTAACTTTTGGATGAAACAATGAAAAATATTATTACCTCATCTCTGAACTCCTCAGAAAAAAAGGTAGCGAATGCTTCAGACAGCCAGATTTCATTCCAATGTGCTGGAGTTACCAAATTACCTAGCCATTGATGCACTACTTCATGATTTATCATTTTGAGTAATATCAAATCCAAAAGGAGTTTATCATTCGACATGGCATTGAAGAAGGCATTTCTGGAAAGCGATTAGATATTTTTGATATATTGATGAGTGCTTCGTAGTGAGCTGCATTCATTATGAAATTTATCCTTCTTGATTCCTTACAGATTTCAATGATACTTGAAAGTTACAGATTGAAATTTCTTAAAATATGATAAAAAGAAGCTATGAAATCACTTCAAATCGATTCTTCTATATAGTGCCATAGAGGGTAGATTAAAAAATTATTGAATATATCTTACCCAGAGTAAGTAATGAGACCCCAATTCTCCATAGCACCTGTTACTGCAAGTCGTGGAATGAAAACATGATCTATTTTTGGCATCGCATAACGAATCCCAGTGTATTGCTCCATGAATTCTATCATTTTTTGGCTTCTCCCGACAACATATTTTACTTCTTCAATTTTGTCTTTCCACGTCCATAAAGTGTGATTTCCATGTGCATCAGTATACCGAGAAAAAGCCGAAATAATGAAGGCACTCGTATATGTCGACATGAGTGGTGTTCTTTGAAATCTTGTCCATACTTTCCCATTCTCTGCTGAAGTGATGTTGTTTATCGGCATATTTGATAATGCCGTGTAGTTGGGGTAATGTTTCAGAGATATATCGAATTCAGCTTTCAAAGCAGGCTCATCCCAGCACGGATAGGCAGCTCTGGCAGCGAATGGTTCAAAATGAGTTGTCACTACATATCTGAAAAGGAGCAATTTGTTGAATGTTTTGTGCGTTGGAGAATACTTAACAGATTTGATAATTCAATAGCAAAAAGGTCAAACGAGATGAGTAGTTTTTGTTGAGTATCTCGGAAGCTGAGCGAGATAGCGTAATTTTTCCTATCACTTTTTTTCATAAGAGGATTGTAGGAGCTATGAAGAGGGTCTCTATGAAAATTTCACTTAGCATCATCTCGTTTAGCTTCTGAGATATTTTCGAAGATGACCGAGAGAATTCACTTTTCCGGGTTTACCACTCCACTGCTGTATTATGCTATTTATTGCTTAAGCTGGTAAAGTGAGGGATATCGGCGCGTAATGGATCTGTGGGGCAAAATGATCCAGTAATTTTTTCGAGAGTAAAGAACTCTACGAAAAAAATTGAATGCATTCAGCGACATTTCGAACATGTTGGATTATTTTCTCAATGTTTTCAGATTTTGCCATGAAGTCTTCTACTTTGGAAGACAATCTTGGAAAATTATGCCTCAGAGGTCTATTCTACCCCAGCCCTCCTCATTCTATACTTACTCAGTCTTTGGATTCTGCTGTTCATCTGTCGTGTTGTAGTACGTACGATAGAATCCCTTTAGATCAGTTGCATCATGTCCTCGCCACCTGAATTCAACCGTATAGTTTCCAAGTTCCAACATATCATCAAATTCTAGGCTGAAGAATTCGAAAAATCCATCCCATTCTTGAGAGACAGGCTTCAGAATTGATCCATTCTTACATATAATTTGAGTGTATGTTTCATCGATCTCAATCAATTTGGATGCATGAACAGTTACAATTTGTGTTGGTTCAAGTACTTCAAACACAGTTGAACTGGTACCATCGAATGTGAATTCAGGAGCATCAATATGCGGTTCCAGATTAATTCTGTATAATCTTGGAACTGTATTCTCTGGTAATCGATAAATCATTTCACTTATAATTAACATCATCGATGCTTCACAACATTCCGTGGTAATATATGACGATATTATCAGAAATATCAAGCCGGGACATTTTATCAATATCGCCAACATTGTCCAGAATGATATGCTGAATTCTAAAATCCAAGAATGAGTATTGATTTACTTCAAATTCTATCAATATTATTGAAAAATGATACATTTGTCCAAAATTCCACTAAATGAGTTTGATCGTAGAGCCGCCAAGCCTATGTCATAGAATTAAAGCTGAGATTTTTTTTTTGGAAACATGACGTTTTTCCAGCGAGTACACTCGCCCCCTTTCCTCAAGCTTCAGAAATAATTTCGATTCATGTAGATTTCTTTAAAACTAAAGAGTCTTCGATACTCCAAAAAAAAACAATTACTACCACAGTTACAACAACTGTGCCGACACCTACACCAGTCCCTACGACTACCCTTTATGCAATCACCACCATCACTGTATTCTGAGTAAGTCGAAGGCTGAGGGAAAAAAATTCTTATCTCTTTTCTATCTAACGATTTCACTGGCACTCGCAGGCATAATGCAGTTTTCCGCTCGTGTCGGGGAGAATGTTGAGCCCTCCGGACCAATCTGACTATTTGGAAAATATCATAGAATACTTATCCGAGTAACATGTATGAAATTCAGCCTTGACGGTATAACGTTATCAACACACTCGTTGATTTATCGAGATATAAAGCGTCTGATAAAAGCTATTGACTGCAGAAAGTGTCCGGAAATCGAAAAAATGAGTTTGAAAACTGTCCAGTTCAACGTATTGGAGAATCATATTTAATATTCTAACGTAGCTAAACAACTTTTTCAAATATTTTCGCTTCCTGTTACCTACTGCTATGGCTGCTACGCCAGGTAGCTTATGCGCATACGTTTTTACATACTATGGTACACATTCTGAGAAAAAATAATAGCTCCAATACTGCGACGTAAGTCTGGGATCTCTAGGAACTTGAACTAAATTCATAAGTGAGCTACTTGAAAGCCGTTTACGGGATGAGGAAATGTGTGATAAGGAACAAGATACATTTCAATGGTGAATGAGATAGTGAGAGTAATCGATTTGATTTGCTGACTGTTGTTCAAGAATATCTAAGAGGAACTGTGATTCTGCTCTCACCTTTTTCACAGCTCTTCAAATTCTCTACGAAAATAGATTGGAATAAGAGACGCGTTTTGCGATTAGTTTCCGAGATATTGGGAAGAATGATCAGAAAAAAATCGACTTATGCTATTCGACTTCTGCGCTTTTGGTTTATAACAAAATTGAAAAAACCTTACATAACACTGGTAACCGGGTCCCAATGGGAAAGAGTAACGGCACAGAAAACAGAACTATAACTACAAGTGGAGATCCAAAAAATTTACTCCGCTGTATAGTCTGACTTCTATGAATTTTCATACAAGGTGATGTTTCTCAACGTTATGAAGAAGGACACATTTGTTATTATAAGATAAGTATTCTAATCTCTCAAAGGCTGTAGAATCTATTTCCATGGTACATGGATCAAGTGTTCCTTCTCTTAATCTCAATACAAATATAATTTACATATCAATTCCGGAAAGAAACACTTGATCCACGTTATCAGCTGAAAACATTTTAATAAAATTACACGCAATAGAATAATGGTTTGAAAACTCGTTACTAGTTTCGTTTAGATATTTAACAATTTCTTCAATTTTTAGAAAATAATGGAATGATTTTTCGCAAGGCTATGCGAAAATTCAGAATGTGAACTTCTCATTTCGGAAATGACTTGAATCTTCAGAGGTGACCGGTGGCTCGTTCGGTACAGTGTCGGATTGCCAACTCAAAGGCCCGGGTTCAAATCCTAGTCTCTGCCAAATGATACAAGCATCACTGTAAAATTATTTACAAGTGCTTAGTCCACAGACACACCATGAACCTCCGCCGCTGATTGGCATAATCTTAGCGAAAAGATGGCGACGTTGAATAAGTATAAAAAAAAAAAAACTTGAACCTTCAGCTGTTTGAACTATTCGAATACTGACCTGAATTTCGCGAGTGCGAGATACCGCATCGACTGATCGATATTTGGAAACGATCAATTAGAAGCTGATGTTATTTTTTTCGTGTCATTAAAATAGGTCAAAACTAAGAGTAAGCGGATAATTTCAATCCACGAATTATTCGTATAATATCGAACATTGATATTCGATTCGAACACTATTTACATACCCCTAGTTGAAACACAGTAACTCTTTAACTCTTCAATGAGCAACAATGAGCAACATCTCGTGAACCGTTCATCCAAAAACGATGAAAAAACTTACATTGGTTGCATTGGCTTTCCATCGAAATATTATTGAGATATAATTTTTTTTCAGGTTTTGCATTATGAAAATATTTTGTGAATTTCTAAGTCTAATTTTAATCCTGTCAGACGATGAATTGCTGCACTATTCTGACCTGCTAAATTATCCATAACAAACAAATTGTCGATTCAATTGAAATTTGCACTGCGCCATTGATAGAAGACCCTTCAGAATAATCTGAGTGAAAATTTCGGACTCTTCAAGAGAAATTTTCTCGATAAACGAGACGATTAAATATACCATGTAAGGTTGTCCAGCTAGGCCAACACTTGGGACAACATTGTAACCTATCTTTGATGCTGGGAAAAAGGAATGGAATCTATTTGAGCACATGTTGGGATGTCCCTCAGGTGCTATGCTGGTCCCGATATTTTGCGCAATGCTAGGTGCCTATGTAGCGCCAATATATCGGGATTGTATATCTGTCTATGTTCTTTTATCAGCTTCGAAGATTGTAAAATGCAATATAAATACAAATATCGATATTATATTGATACTTGAATTGAAATATTTTTGATGGAAAAAAATACCTCCAATGGTATCCCATGTAGGGCTGTTCAGCTCGGCCAACACTCAGCACAATCTTGGGCAACCTATCTCTGATGTTGGGAAAAAGGAATGGCCGATATTTGGACCGATGTTAGGATGTCACTCGGGTGCGATGTTGGTCCCGATATTTTGCCCAATGTTAGGTGCCTATGTAGCGCCAACATATTGGCATTGTATATTTGTCTAATTGTCTTTTTTAATTAATTTCAAAGGTTGTAAAATGCAATATAAGTACAAATATCGATATTATATTGATACCCGTATTCACATATCATTTTTTACCGAAAAAAAATTCCTGCAGCGGTATACGAACCCAGGACCTTAGGGTTATCAATCCAGAACTCTACGAATTCAGCCATGGTGAGTCCACATTTAATCCCGTCGCTGATTGGCATAATCTTAGCGTAAGGATGGCGCCGTTAAATAAGTATAAATTAAAAAGACATTATTATAAATATTAATTTGTTAAATTGAATATTTTTATTGAATATTTTTTTACTACCATCCAATTCTATTAAAGTATTATAGACACACCATCAATTTATATAGTATGATTTTTATTCAATTTTGTTATAATATTTCTGAAATCTCTATTTTCATTTCTGGCCGCATGCAATCAAAATTACAATTGCCATGCAAGTTGACGTGATTTTCTCCCAATTGAAATAATAATTACGAATTCTGGGTGCAATTATCCTATTTTCATTTATTATTCGGATCTTGAACTTTTTTCATATGTGAATACTTTTATCAAAACTTTCAAGTATCAATCACAAAAATGAGTGACGATTTTATTTAGCACAAAAATTTAGCCTGAGAACATCTTCAATTCATCAGAAAGGGGGATTTAGCTGGTCCTCACAGTTCATTTAATTGTTTAATGAAATTTTGATAGTAGTGACTTTTCGCCAAGAGAGAATCCACTGATATGGCTAGATTGACACTTTCTTCCAGGCTCTTCCCGGCGATCTTAATAGCCTCAGTTCCATTTATTGTTCCTTCCCACACTGTGTCGTTGAGGAATTTTGTGAACTGAAAATACGGGGATCAGAGATGAATTACCGAATTTGAGCGCTCTTTTCAATGAAAATTGTCTTTTCAGTAGTTCATTGGAATGCCTCAGAGTTCATGCATTGATACAATTATTAAAAGAGAATAGCTACCTTTTCAAATTGATCTGTAGTTGTTATGGCGTTTGCTAATCTTTGAACAACTGAATTAGTTCCTTCAGGATGCAGCTCACTGAAACTTGAATTGAGAAAAAAAGAATTACGAAAGGAATCATGCACTTATAATATCGGAATCAAGAAGAGAAGATTACTCACTAAGTTTTAATTTTACTATAATTATCGATGAAAAATCCGAGTCCAACATCGGTAGTCTTCGGTGTATGTTCAGCAAGAGATTTGAAAGCCGAGAGGAGATCATCGGAAGTTCTATTGTTACTAAGTGCCAAATTCAGATACTTTTCTATTAACGTACGATTTTCTGTGCAACCCAGGAGCTCATAATTCGATTGTATTATGGATTTGGCAGAGCCGCTAATTATCATTAAATCCCAAATGGTTTCATTTGCATCCATCATACCCATGCAATATATGTTATATGGTTCATCCTCAAGGTTTCTGAAAAAGTACGATTTTTATGCAATCTATGCGAAAAATATAATGGAGACGGAAACCATTGCGAAATTAGCAACTTTTAGAATAAAGAGAAGAAACTTTTGAATTGATGGTCAGTGTTTTCGGAATAGCTCTGAGTACTGAAGGACAAATCACCTTATCTTTGTGATTATTCCCAAAAAAATATCTCGAAAGCTTATGGAGATACATACTTTGAATCTTAATTCTTTCGAATAGGAATTTCAAGAGCTTCAAAAAAGAATTAAAGCGAAATTCTCCTATCTCCCTAACGGATCCGTTGTTGAGCTTTCGATTGTTGGTCGTGTACCCATATCGATATGTCCATTCAGTCGTTCTTTTTCCGATCAATGGTCGATCCGAATTTTGAAATTTTTCAAATACAAAATTATCGAATGTTAATCGCCGCCTGTCTAAGTCTATTTATTTTCATTTTTCAAAAAATTACAGGATTTGTAATCGACCAGTGACCAATAGAAAATCGACTGAGTGAACATATCGATATAGGTAATCGACGGGCCCGCCAGGGCCCTCGCTTCCCGAGATATCTTTAAGAAAGTAAACAAAAAAAAACACTTTTTCTGTTTGACCTTTTCGTTTCTGAAAGTTCTATTACATTTGTTTCTGTATCTTCAAATGATAATTCAATAATTATGTGGACATCATTGATAACAACTTACGAGAATGATCTACTAATAAGTTCGTGAGCCACCTTCTCTGTAATTGAAGCTCTACAGCCCTGGTGGCCAAAAGTACAAGCACATCCAAATAGGGTACGCTTCACAGAAAAAATAATCAGTGATTCATAACTCGCTTCATCCAGATGATCGAAACCAATGACATTGATTGTGTTATTCATAAGATGTAACATCCATTTTGAGATATTGCCGTATTGAGATTCACTCCAGAACTGACAGATGTCATCAATAAAAACTAGTGCAGCGTACCAAGGTAGAGGATGCGTTTCTCTGCTCAGGGATGACAATATGTCAATTATCAATTCATTATATTTTTCTTCTCGCCTCGCTAGATATATTATATCATTGATCAATTGGTAACGATTCAAGACATGAATTTTATCATAGTTCTCTGAATTCAGGTAGTCAGCAAGACGTTTCCAATTTTCCCAGTCGTAATTCACTACATAAGCATCTGCAACCGTTGATTATAGATTAAAAAATTCATCGTATATTCTGTCAGTTTTTAAGTTACACCATTGGGATTCCGGAATAATGAAATATGATTGATATTAATTTCAATAGTGAAAATTACTTCTTTTCTTCAAAAAAAGCCACGGAAATATATCGGTGTGAGAAAAGAGAGGGGCAGCCAATCGTGAGCTTCTGTATGATTGTAGTAGTGCGTGACGTCACGATGGTCGCTTCCACTCTCGGCAATCTAGGTACGAAATTATTCGCAAAAATGGCTGGGGCCCCATTCAGTGCGAAATCTCTCGTTAATGTTTCAAAAAACTGTCATATTTCCGTGAAATTATATAATATGAATAAGGCCGGAAACTTTATTTAAATTCGAGTCTCACTAAGTTGCTAAGCAACTAGGATACTCGAATCAATAAATAAATTTGATAATTGAATCATATTCTAAATGTCAAAGTGACATTTGTGAGAGTTTTTGAGCGTTTTAATTTTGAGGTGAACTCTGAAAGGAGTTCTGAGGGGACCTCTAAGCGGAATTCTGAGGGAAACTTCGAGGGGACTTCTGAGCGGAACATCGAGGAGACTTCTGAGCGGAACTCTGAGGAGACCTCTGAGGGGACCTCTGAGCGGAACTCTGAGGAGACCTCTGAGCGGAACTCTGAGGAGACCTCTGAGCGAAAATCTGAGGAGACCTCTGAGCGGAACTCTGAGGAGACCTCTGAGGGGACCTCTGAGCGGAACTCTGAGAAGACCTCTGAGGGGACCTCTGAGCGGAACTCTGAGGAGACCTCTGAGGGGACCTCTGAGCGGAACTCGCGGCAAACTTTCAAATGCCTGAAAACTCGCAAATATCATTTTGACATTCCAAACTTTATTCAATCATCAAATTTATTTATTGATTTGAGTATCTTAGTTGCTTAGCAACTTAGTGAGACTCAAATTTAAATGAAGTCTCCGGCCCTAAATATGAATAATAGAAAAGGAACAGTTATCAATGATGAGAATTCAGAGCCCACGTGTCCGGGATTAACGGTTCTATTAGTATTTGGGTGCGCCGTGAAAGATCGTACGGTATTGGTGCCGCGCGTATCTCAGCGCCGTCACGTGACTTTTACCATGCCTCCGTGCGCTCTGGTCTGTGGTGGGGACTCGACGGTCGAGTTATAGGGCTAAATTAGTAAAAAAATTACATTCAGATTGTATATTAAGAATCAGCCAATCATCCTTTGGAACCCCAGTAAGTGTACAGTTCTTGCGGGAACGTGGCATCCAGTGAGTTGGAAGAGTTGATGTGAAATTTGGTTGTGAGCGTGTTGCATAGTTTATTGGAATCGCCCACGAACTATTTGTTTCTGATTCTATGATATTCATCTGGGTGACTGTGACGAGTCCCGTTTCATTATCGCGTGTAACATTTAACTGCGGAATTCCAGCTTGATGTATCCAAGGATCCATAATTTCTTTTATATTTAGAACGGGTGATGATACGTTTTCTGAATAAGCTCGTTGTAAGGCTTTCCACAGGTCGTCTGTTATCGCTGTACCGTATTGACTGAAAAAAATTATAGTTTTACAAATTTTGAGAAGTCTTGTACAGAAATGTATTTAGTGATCGATGATTATTTACTGCTCGCCGAGAAAATTCCTCAGGCCATTGCGGAAGACGGGCTCAGTTAATATGTTTTTCAACATTTCAAGCACCAGTGGACCTAAAAATGAAATTTTATATCTGAAAAAATTGTTTCGCTTTCTTTTCCTCAATAAGACGTCATTTCACGTAGTATGAATTCAATAGTGAAGAGGTCGAATAGGATCAACCGACTTATTTTTGGGAACATTCTTAATGGAAACCTTGTAAACTAATGCAGGTAAGAACTTGCAATTCTGAGCTTTTTTCAAAGGAAATTCCACGTGCCATAAAAACGAACAAGGGCAGAAAATGTGTATTTTCATTCGAGATATTAAAAAAAAATGAATGACGAAAAATCAACCATATCGTATCAGCAACTTGCTATTGAATTCTTTAGCTTATTTCTGTACTAATAGTATCTGGAAAGTGAATAATTGGAGCATTAGATAATTGAGAAAATTGAGTGTGTACCTTTGTAATTTTCAAAATAAGCTCGCGGATTGTGATCTGATATTTTCGGCGCCATTCTGATTGGCTGGGTCAGTTCAGTGTCTCTCAGATTCGATGGGACCCAGCTTATTGCCACGTTAAATGGACTCAATACCTATTCATAATAGAGGAATGTAGGTTAATTATCGTGAAGCCCTTGATTCTAGGATGAAAAGTGAAAAAAAAAATTGTCAAAGTAATGTGAGTGCTATCCCGAGACATGCCCCTCACGCTACATAGGGTTTAAAGCGACGATATCATTACTTGGTTTGTGAAATCGGTAGAAAAATATTGAGAAAAATATTCTGCGAAAGCTTCAGATAGCCAAATTTCATTCCACCACGCTGGAGTAACCAAATTGCCAAACCACTGATGTCCTACTTCATGATTGACAGCATCCTGGAATATAGAATGTCGGCGGATCTTTCCCTTCGACATGTAATCGAAATAGAGATACCTAGAAAGTCATTGAATATTTTCTACACATTAATGAATACTTGGATGTAGGAGACTTTCATGAAATTTATTTTTAATTTTATTTACGAGAGTCTAGTAATCTTTGGAAGCTGTCCCTGACAACTTTCTTATGATTAATGATAACAAGATGAATTCTTGGGGATTAATTTTCCTTTATGGTGCCTTGGGGTCAAATTATTAAATAAATTTTACCCAGAATAGGTGATGAGACCCCAATTCTCCATAGCTCCTTCTGCAAAGGCAGGAATAAAAACATGATCCATTTTAGGCATGGGATAGCGAATCCCAGTGTACTCTTCCATGCGTTCTATCATTTTTCGCCCCCTCTCGGCAATATATTTGACTTCTTCAACTTTATCTTTGGATATCCATACAGTATTATTTCCTTTCGCATCACTGAACCGAGAAAAAGCCGAAATAATAAACGCACTCGTATATGTCGACATTAGTGGTGTTCTTTGGAATTTTGTCCATACTTTTCCATTGTCTGATGAAGTAATGTTCTCTACCGGCATATTTGATAATGCCGTGTAGTTGGGGTAATGTTTCAGAGATATATCAAATTTAGCTTTCAAAGCGGGCTCATCCCAGCATGGATAGGCAGCTCTGGCTCTACTTGGTTGAAACAAAGTTGACACTACGTATCTAAAAAGGAGAAAAAATTCGACTAATGATTGCTTGTGCGATGAATGATAATTAACAAGTAACAACAAAGGTTTTGATCGTCGGCCGCATAACATAGGCCAGAGTGGGGAAGAGTCAGGAGACTCAATGAGGAAGTACGGTGGAATCGAAGAGTCTTCTGTTAGTATAGGGATTCATCGAGTGACTTTTGGCCCAAAGTTTTGGCTCGTGATAGCATGTGTCAAAAAACTAATAGAAAGTGTTGAGCCCAAGAAATTTTGCCCTTATATTTCAAGATAAAATGTAATTATTCGAGTGTTCATCTTAAAAATGCACCTTGGACCACAGTTGTTATTCGATTCAGACTTATTTCCCTTCCTAATATTCATTACATTTCAGAAAATAGAATTGGGTATCCTCTTGCTGCTGAGAGATATAGATTACAAAAAAATAAGTTCTTACAACTTACTCGTTCTACTAATCATCGCATAACGTTTGGAAAATGATTGTTTAAACAGTCATTGTGCTCGAAGATTGTAATCTACAATCTCCAGGACCAAGAACTTTCTGCTCGTACAATTTTCACCTCACCGATACAACGGAATGATGGCAACTATTCACTCCCACTTAACTCGTTCACTAATTTAATTTATTGATTTATCCACTAATCGATGAACGTACAATTCATTCAGTCATTTATGTTTATGTATAACACTTACATGACACGAATCTACCTGTCAAATTGTGCAAGCTAACCGAGAAACTATTATACTGAATTTCACTCATGTACCGGATGGTGAATGAATTGTAGGAGCGCAAAATCCTCGGTTCTGATAATCTTCAATGATAAACAGATGCCCAATTTTATTCTCTCAAGTACACTGAATTTTAGGAAGGAAATAAATTTCAATGGAAGGAGGATGTGGTCTAGGGGATATCTTTGAAATTGAAAATTCCCTTCACCGATGAAAGATTTTTGGATTTCACCATGGTCTCCACATGAGGAGGCTGAAGAGTAAAATGGTTCTCTTCTTATTCCATCTGGCTATATCCCCTAGTGGGGCAAGTGCCACGTAAAATGGTTATCTTGTAAGAGCCTGTGCATAACATCAATCTCGAATATGAAATAATATTTGAAATAGTATCATAGGACTACTTGAGAATTTAATAGTAGGTGTAGTTGTTCTTCGAGAACAACATATCAAATTCTTAAGAAAATCTCACCATAATCATTTTGCCCTTCAGCCTGCTCAAAGAATAACGGAAGACCGAGTACGTTTCTTCAGTCGTTCAATCTTTTATGATAGAAACATCAATAAATATCGTCAAACAATCAGTTCAAAAACTTAATACATACAAGGCCAACTGTTACCCTTTAAGGAGATCCAAGGAAAGTTTAGGAGGACCAAGAGTCTCAGATCGCGCGAGGCATTGTATAGTATGAATTATGTGGGAGTAGAATTATTGTCTGAGTGTGGACTGAGTATGGTGGAGCTCCGAGTATCACTTTGAGATTTCTGAATCGGAACAAATATCATCTCATGAGGCTAATTTCAGCCTGGTCAAAACCAAGACCAAATTTCCAGGCCCTAATCTATACTCACTCAATCTTTGGATTCTGCTGCTCATCTCTAGTGTTGTAGGATGAACGATAGAATCCCAATTGATCAGATGCATCATGTCCTAGCCATTTGAATTCAACCGTATAGTTTCCAGGTTCCAATATATTATCGAGATGTAGGCTGAAGAACTCGAGAGTTGCATTCCACTCTTGAGAAATAGGCTTCAGAATTGATCCATTATTATGCATGATTTTGGTGTAAGTTTTATCAATCTCAATCAAGTCGGAGGCATGGACAATTACAATTTGTGTTGGATCAAGCACTTCAAATACAGTCGAACTGGTACCATTGAATGTGAATTCAGGAGCATCAATATGGGGTTCCAGATTAATTTTGTATAATCTAGGAACTGTATTATTTGGTAATCGATAATCAATTTGGCTTATCATCGATGCTCCACAATATTCCGTAGAAATATATGATGATATTATTAAAAATATCAAGGCAGGATATTTCACCAATATCACCTCCATTTAGAAGACTGATGTTGTACAGAATGCTGAAATTCATAAGTGGCTAGAGTTTATTCCAAAGTTTCATCGACAGCATTGAGGAATGATATATTCTTCTAAAATCTTCCTATGGTTACGCGTCGAAACTGCACAACGTCATTCTCACACATTCTTATTCAACACAAATCAAATTCAAAAAGTCCCAATTTGACCGTTATCAAAATAATTTTGAGAAATTCCAATCCGTAAATAAATCACCTCGGAAATTCCATTTCTGTTTCGTTTGTTCTCGACAACAGAACGAAACAAACGAAAATCAATAATTTAAGCATATTCAGAAAAATAGAGACAGACAATTCAAAACCAATCATCATTCAATCCGAATTCCCTCGTCAGTGTTGTTTAATCAATTGCAAGTGTAACACTCGTCACAATGCTGCTACATTTTGTTACGATTCAAAGAAATAGAAAACAATTGCACCATATTAGTTATTTATATTGCCACGAGACCGATGGTGCGCTACAGCGCGCCCGTTAAGTATCATTAATATAGTATATTATGCATACTATACTACTCATAATTTAACGGATCAATGAGGAAGAGGACTTCACTTTAATCGTGACAACTTTTGATATATCGATTGTTTGCGTTCTTGTTCGTTTTTATAAAGGATACAAAAACCGTGTAAACTCCTCCGTGATTCCATATTACCGTCCATTTCGCTCTATCTCGCTTATTTACCAAGATAATAAGAAAAACTGTAAAAACTCCTCCCTGATTCCATATTAAAGTCCATTTCGCTCTATCTCGCTTATTTACCAAGATAATAAGATAAACTGTCAAAACTCCTCCCTGATTCCATATCAACGTCCATTTCTCTCTATCTCGCTTATTTACCGAGATAATCGAGAAAAACTGAAAAAATTCCGCCGATACTGGATATCCTGAATCGTTGCGGCTTTTGGCCCTCCAGGATCCCCCATCATCTTGCTTTCTGTCATCTCTTTGCGAAATTTCAAGGAAAACCTCGTATTCCCTCCGGAAATGGCTGAAAAATGAGGATAAAGGAATATTCGAAGGAAATCGGCCATCATGAAAATCCCGATTTTCAAATCTTCATAACTTTTTTTCTGTTGCGTATTTTCTGATGAAATTTTACAGTGACACTGCCTATGTAGTCATAAAAGAGCCTGCAAAGTTTCATAACAGTATCGCAAACGGTTCTGAGAATTTGATAGAGTGGAAATGGTCATTTTCATGGAGAAAAGGCCTTTGCCTCTGGGTTTGGCCTGAAAATTCCGTGGATACTGGATATCCCGAATCGTTGTGGCTTTTGGCCCTCCAGGATCGCCCATGATGTTGCTTTCTGTCATCTCTTTGCGAAATTTCAAGGAAAACTTCGTATTCCCTCAGGAAATGGGTGAAAAATGAGGATAAAGGAATATTCGAAGGAAATCAGCCATCATGAAAATCCCGATTTTCAAATCTTCATAACTTTTCTTCTGTGGCGTATTTTCTGATAAAATTTTACAGTGACACTGCCTATGTAGTGATAAAAGAGCCTGCAAAGTTTCATAACAGTATCACAAACGGTTCTGAGAATTCGATAGGGCAGACATTGTCATTTTTACTGATCCCATATTGACGTCCATTTTGCTCTATCTCGCTTATTTACCGAGATAATTGCGAAAAACCGTGCAAACTCCTCCCTGATTCCATATTTCCGTCCATTTCGCTCTATCTCGTTTATTTACCGAGATGTCAGCTTATCACAAATGACGAAATTCACTTTCAACAATAAGATTCATTCATGTAGTTCACCATATTTTTCACGGCCTTTTCAACACCCTCATCTAGCAAATCCAGTCTTAGCTGAGAATTCAATGGGTTATCGAGCATTAAGCTTGATGACTCTATTTTCAGGGTGGATTGTCGGAGGTGGTTGTCGTAGTGAAGAAAGTAACATTATGAAAATGACATTGAGCCGCACGGCAAGACCTCTCATTCGAATGGAAGCCTGATCGTTGGAGTTCTTGTTACACGTTACTTAAAATACATTAATAGTTGAGTTCAAGAGAATAATCAGTTGAGATACAATGAGCTTTGAATTGAAAATAAATAATTAGTAGTGATTATTAACGCTTTGAACAATGAGAGATTTCACGATAGAGGGATACGTCTAGTCGTCTTCCTTCGAGTAGTATATAATATGTTAATAGACATAGACATATCGGAAAATCAACATACATGGTCATGTATGATCGAACATGCTGTTTTTCCGGGATAATTGAAGACATCCCAAAAATTGAATTCTAGAAATCGCTGTATGCACGCATGCATAGCTGTACATGATTAAGCACGATTTGATATGGCCATGTATGATCAGAGTTAGAAATTATTTAATACAAATACATAACATTGTAAGTCTCGAATGACCATGCATTACCCTACATGGTCATGAATGATAATGCAGGAATAATTCGAAGGCTCTTGCATCAATCATCGACATTCAAGCATGGATTATATGTAATCATGCATGATGATACAGGACTAGACATGACTAGATATGATTAGAATAATAACAGCTGAATAATTTTTCTGAATGAAAATTCTCATATATGGTCATGTATGAACATGATCAGTCATTATGTTCATACATGATTTGACATGGCCACTCATATAAATTGCATTAAGGAATATAACTCCTTTAAATTAGTCATGAATGATCCTATTTGGTCATGTATGACCCTGTTTGGTCATGTATGATTGGGTATGAACTATGCATGTTCATGCATGGCTCATTGATACTCAGTCATGGTGCATACATTTTCAACCCTGATCATACTTGAAGACTTCCTTCCGGATGAAAGTACTCATCATTGCTCATACATGATCATGTATGATAGTGTATGTGTCATGACTGAACATGCATAATTCATGCATGATCATCCATGCTCCATGCACGATCCTACATAGGTTATGCATGATGATATATGATCATGCTCCCGATTTTTTCACGGGTACTCACAATATAGAGAAAAAACAGCTAATTAAAAAAAATAAAGCCGGTCATGTGAATGAAGGAATAAAATTTTTGTTCACTGGACTATGGCGTTGTTTATCCCTCACTCTTCTTTTTAGCTCTTCGAATTCTCTACAAGAATAGATAAGATTTAAAAAAAACGGGTCTATATTAACTTTCGAGATATTCGAAAAAAATTCTTGGGAAGAAATTGACTTATTCTGCTCTATCTGTTTGTTTCGAATTCGTAATAAAATTGGAAGAATCTTACATGAAACTCAGAACCAAGCTTCGTTGAGGAAAAGTCACTGCACAGAAATCACAACTTGAACTACTAGTAAAAATCCAAGAATTCAGTCAAATATATAGAGCTGGCTGCTATACATGTTCATGATAGGCGATGTTTGTTGAAGTTATCTCGAAGACCACGTTTATTGTCACAAGATAACCATTCTATTCTTTTACTGGCTCTACAGTCGTTTGAAAATGTGTTTTTTCTATTTTGTAAATCAAGTGTTTTTTTCCAAGAATTATGCATCGAAAACGTGTCCACAAAATTACATAAAGAAGAAAAAAGAATAATAGTTTGAAAACTTGTCTCCGTTTTTCTGAGGATGTCTAAGAATTTCTCATATTTTTAGATAATAGTGACTAATTTTTTTGTAAGGGTGTTTGAATATTCGAAACATAAATTTTTCGTATTTCGATAACAATGTTCAAATTATTTACCTCATTGAATGAATTTTACTTTCATTATGACAATGTTCCTGGTCAGAATTCATGAATATTTCGTACTTGTTCTCATAAAATAATAGAAAACTCGAGTTTCGGAAATTTCCATAACAAATCATAGCTTCATTCATTCGTATTCACCAGTCAATTCATATTGTTTATTTCTAGCTCCCAGAGCCTAGGTCACATCTTACAGGGTTCATCTCCCTCAAAAAAGTGGTAAAATGGTATCTGATATCGTATGTACATCATAGACAAAGGTCCGATCACGCGTCGAGCCACTACAGTGGTTTTGCGGTTTACTACAGTAGTGACCATGTATGCATATAATCGAAGATTTAAACTCGTAAAGAAATGAATGTTGAAATACTTATTCATACTTTTTATAGTGAGAATATAATTTAGGGATTTGTGATGTCTGGAGAGGATGGAACTAGGTTTTTATTAATAATAACTCATGATTGCTCTAATAATAATGGATTATATTAACAGTATAAGATGTACGTCTACCCCAGGTAAAAAAGATTCTAGTTTGCTCTATCAACGCTGGACATCCAGGCTCGAAATAAGCTTGGTTACCTCGTCATATAAACTTAGGATACAATCCTGAAGATCAATATTCCTTCGAGCAGTTCTCCAAGCTTGGTAGAGCCTGCATAGATCAAGGTTGAGAAATCCATATTCGATCAATCTTGATTTCAAAATGGAATCATTATTGGATTCTACCTTGAACATTAATGCTTCTTCAAGTGCTTTCCCGTACTTGAAGAAGACTAAGTCTCTAGACATGAGTATTCAAAGATTGACTCAGTCTTGGTTCTACAGTCGTCGCGAATACTGATCCAAGCCTGAGGATCAGTGTTACTTGTACAATCTCCTGACAATTGATACACGCTGCATAAACCAAGGCTGGGAAATCGCTGCTGGTCAGCCTAGATTCTACCTTGATCAGCCTTCGAATAGTTAAGAGACTTAGTTCTACTATTCAGCACTAGGAGCGCAATGTAGTGATTCTCGTCCCCAAGTAAAGTTTCATCCTAAAAATCATAAGTTCTAGCGAGGTACTGGGTTTGGAGTATCAATAGAATATCAACTGATCGAGTTAGATTCCAGGGAATCGTAAATTGAAAACAATCAAATGAAAAAAAAAAAAAATTGAAAATTTTATCACGTGAAAAAACAAAGCAACTAAATCTTGGAAATCTGAGCAATTGAGAAAAAAACTGAAGTACAGAAATGATGTTAACCAAACTAAATTGGGAGAATATATTACGAATTCATTCAATTAACCTTTGCCTGAATGCTAATTCCGACCTAGAATAGGAGATTAATCATGGTCCATTTTCTTACGCAGTTAAGCTATTGAATAACAATACACAGTTTAATTGAAGACTGCATCTCAAATCTTGGGAGAAGCTTCAGTTTGAGTCTTTGTCGAACCTTGACATTCAAGCTTTATGGAAGCTAGATTGTCCATCCTTGATCAAGCCTTGACTCTCGAGACTCGATTCAATTTTCAGCTCTGAGCCTTGGATCAGTGTCTCATTTCGGACTTCCAGCAAGTTTGCATCATGCCTGAAGATCCAGGCTGGAGCAAGACTCATCAGCCTTGATTCAAGCCTGGACCAGTCTAGAATCCTTCGTCCATTCCTACCCGGGACATTGCAAAAGTAACTTTGCTGAAGGCAAAGGTATCGGTAATGTAAGGAGTATTTGAACAATCGGGATACCCATACATCACAGGACTAAAACAAATTGAATTATCGGAAATGTATAATTTTTCCGATTCAATTCAATTAGTTTATTATTCAATTATAGTCCAAATATACATGTTTACATAATAAATGATACAAAAATGGTATAATTTTGATAGAAGGCAATGAGTAAATGTGACAAAGTTATTTACATTGGTGGATTTAATTTCTTTTGTTCATTTATTTGTATATTTGCCTTTGTTTTCTCATTTTTTATATTTTTTGAAGCATTTTTTTTCCTATAATTTTTCCGATTATTCATCTGTAAATCAATATGGCTGCATAGTCATTAGGCTAAAAGCCAGCTGCGCCACATGCAGCCCAATAAAGAAGGAGAAGAGAAAGAGCTATAAATGAAGAGCTGGAATGAGCATATAGAATTAAATTAATCAATTTTCTCAGAGAAATAAATATATCAAATAAATTATAATGCACAAATTTGCAAAATTAGGAGACGTTCGGGATTTGATCTCGACTAAGTATCAAAGCTCACAACTTTCCACTTTCCGGGCCGTTGCTTTTGCCGTTAAGATACCGAGACATTTCAATTCTCCAAATTTCAGAACCCTGTGCATTAGTTCGGTTGAACTCATGAATTGACGCTTCTATGACCGATATGCCATGAACGTGATGTCGCTAAATAATAAAATAAACTCACGTTTAATGATTTCAAATTTTGTGAGTATTATAACATAATAATAACAATATTTTGGTGGGAAAAATGAATTTTTCTTTTAGATTTCCAAATCACTTGAATCTACTCTGATCGAATCAGATGTAATGAGATCTGATTTTTGTTTTGGGTGAGCTGGATCTGATCAGATCAGAACAAATTCCAGATCTGATCACATCTGAGCTTTATCCTCCAGACTGTAAGATTTTTAAGAAATCGCCTCTGTTATGGACAGAAAATTATCGATATTTCCTCTCATCAGAAAATTTTATTTGCTCTTCACAACATATTCCATTAATAATACATATTATACATTTTATTTTTTCTCCGACCATCAGTTCTAATTTCCTTTTATTGGTAAACGGCCATTGTGGTCACGATTATAAAAGCACCAACGTTTCATATTATGTATTATTCAATGATTTTTCTTCAAGAATGAATTTATTAGTTCAGATATTTTTTTACTATTCGTTTTGAAGTCTTCCTCGGTGTCTTTGATGGCATCCTGGTGATAATCGCTCATTTTTCCTTCTGCCTTCTGTTTATTGAGAAATTTGTTGAACTGAAATGGGAATATTAATAAATAATTGAAATATGAAAATGATATTCTTAAAAAAGCACAATTTAACTGATTTACTCGAACACACATCCGAGATTGGATTTGGAAAACTACCTTTTCATTTTGATTATCAGTTGTGATGGCCGCTCCTAATTTTTGAACGATTCTCTTCGTCAATTTGTTTTCGTCCGTAGAATTGCCTTCCCTGAAACTTGAGTAGAAAAATGAAATAAATAATAACTATATGTAAGGGGTGTTTCAGGATGGCATAAATGATTTCATTTTATTGTTTAATTAAATAAATTGAGGTTTAATAAAAATAAGTAGTTGAGTACATAGTGAGAGCGGTACTCCAGGACAGACCTCACTTCTACTCTCTCCAAACCGCACTCCTCATTCGTCATCGAACATCACACGTCCAGGCGACGCGAGACGACATGAGTCATCACAAGTTTAGTGGAGCCGCCGAAATACAAGGCCCCCCACCACTCAGTTTTTATTTTAAAGATTACTCTACAATATTAAATGTAAAGGTGCTTACTAGTTCTCTATTCTTTCATGATTTTCAATTAGAAAATCCAATGCAAAATCTATGTTCTCTTGTGTATGTTCAGTGAGTGATTGAAATGCAGAAGAAAGGTCATTCTTGTAGGCAGTTTCATTGTTGTTGAGGAGCAGATTAAGATATTTTTCTATCAACGTATGATTATTCGTACATCCTAAATATTCGTATCCTGGCTCTCCAGGATTTTCAAAATGAGTATTCATCATCAAATCCCATATTGTTTCATTCGCTTCGATGAGGCCTGGACAGTAGATTCGATCTCTTTTATACGTAGGGAATCTAGAGTTTATTTGAAATTTATAACAAAGTTACTGGAAGACAAAATTCACACAAGTTCCAGTAATAAACAGGTGAACAGGATGAGTCGATTCTTATTCTCGATATTTTTCGGAGAATATCTCGAAAATTAATTCATCAAAATAGCCTAATTTTGCTCGAATTCCATTTTATGGAGAATTTCAAAACTAAGAGAAAAGACGTCAAAATCGACTAATCTTTGCTATTATTCTCAATCAAATATCTTGGAATTCAGTGGAGGTACGCCATTTTTTATTATAATTCTTTTTTGCACAAAATGGAGAGAGCTATAAAAAAAGAGGAGGGTGAAGAAGGCGTATCTCTACTAATTTCCACAATATTCTTGGAAAAATTTCAAGATATGACTTCTCCCGTTTCACGTCTTTACTACTGAATTATTTAATTCTTTTTGAAGAGAGCTCATTACGAATTTTTCGATTCTGCGGATAATATCTTAACAAGCTTCGCAGTGGATGCAGTTCTGCAGTCTTTGTGACCAAAAGTACAGGCCCAACTTAGCAAGTCATTCCTCGCCAGAGCAGATAAATAATCACTGCTATCATCATCGTCAAAACCAACTCGATCAATAATATTATTCATGAGATGTAATATCCACTTTGAGATGATCTCATAGTGAGGGGTGTTCATGAAATACAGGGGATGATCATCGAACATCAGTGAAACAGCAGTCCAGGGCAAATAATTCGTTTCTTTGTGTAAATATGATACCATATCGATTGCTAAATCAAAATATCTTGAAGGTTCTCTCTGAGCAAGATATATGATGTCATGCAATAGTTGAGCACGATTTATTACGTGAATTTTTTGGTAGTTATCGGAATTGAGGTGATCAGCTAAACGTTTCCAGTTTCCTTCATCGTAATTCACCCGATAAAAACCTGGAAATATGAATTACTCATTTTTCAGTGAATTTCGGAACTATTAAAAAAGGATCCTGAGGAATTTTTTTCTGATATAATTTGATCTAGTTATATCCAATCCTATCGAATTAGATTAAATAAAATATAATTGGATTCGCAGTCATGTCAGCGGAGATCTAGGCAGATATGCTAGTAAATCTGACCAGATCTGATGAGGTCCGAGAACCCCATAACGAACCGATCCAGATTTGAATTAGATATGCTGTGAATATATATATTTACATCTCGACAGATCTGTAATTTGATAGAATTGGATCGGATCTGCAGTTTCAAATCTTTTGCACTTTTCGAGATCTAACTATATCTAATTAGATTCCGTCGCTTTAGAGTGAAAGGGGCGTAAATGTCGAAAATACAAAATTCTGGTGTGAAAGAGGCCTATCTCTATATATCATTCTACATGAATTTTTATGGTCTCTGGAACATTATTTGGGCGATTGAAAATAAAAATAACAAAGTTGCGTAACTACCAATCTTAGAATGAAAGAGACGTATCTCCACACTTACACCCCTTTGTTATTTTCTTTTTGAACACTAAATAATTGTTAATGTTGAAGTGAAAAGGACGTTTCTTCGCACTTGTGCCTCTTTGTTTTTATAATTTTTTCATCTCATGAGAATATTTGGAGTTACGCCCTTTTGTTTTTTGCGATTTTCATCCAAATTATGGCACTTACGCCTCTTTGTTTTTAAATTTTTTTCATTGAATTATTTTTCCGGACTTACACCTCTTTGTTAGTAGTATTTTCCCAATGATCAGGAACAATTCAATTTAAAAAAAATTAGAAACAAAGAGGAGTATCTCCGGTACTTACGCCCGTTTGATGTTGTGTGTGGTACTTATGCCTATATGTTATTATCTTTCCACTAAGATTGCGTAGAAGACCTTGGGAAGCCTATGGAGTAATAATGGTGGAGATACGCCTCTGTGTTACTTTGAAAACAAAAAATTGGGAAAAATGGCACCTACGCTCCTTTCACTCTAAGGCGACGATATAATTATGTCAGAATTTTTTTTGCCTGGGGTGTGACAAATATTCAATTTATTAAATGTACAATCAAGAACTCACCTTTGTTTTGCATATTCAGAATAATCCAATCATCTTTATTTATATCGGTGATTATGAGACTTTCATTGGAGCGTGGCAACCAGTGAGTTGGACGAGTTGATGCAAAGCTCAGGTTCGAGCTTGTTGCATAGTTTATCGGAATCATCCATGAATTTTCAGGCTCTGAAGTTCTCACATTCATTTGCGTTATAGTAGCGGTTCTCTTCTCATAATCTCTGGTAACATTTACTAAAGGATATCCAGTCTGTTCTATCCAAGGTTCCATGATTTCTTTTATATCCAAGTCAGGAGCTTGTCCTTCTTCTAAATAGGTCTCTTGTAGGGCTCGCCAGAGATCATCCGCAACTACCGAACCGTACTGGCTGGAAAAATATACCGTCCTTGAAGATTCCATAGAATAGTTCAATATTGAAGAGATAAAACAGGATATGTCAATTTTTTCAATCATTTCTTGCAAATATCTCGACCTAACTAAGCTAGATACGTAGTTTTCACTATGATCCTTTTTCTTGCGGATGATAGAGCTACGAAAAAGGATCAGATGAAAGTTTTGCCATCTCGTTTAGTCCTCGAGATGTTCTCAAGAAGAGAATAGCAACCCGGAAGAATATGTTCAGATCTGAGCAGATTCAAGTGGAAATGATCAGTTCCAAAGTGATCTGAGTCTTTCAGATCTGATCAGGTACGAAATTTCGCACGCTCTAACCAGATCCAATTGAGTCAGATTAGATCTGAATATTTTTTCGTGGCTAGTAAAATGAACTCTCTCGCTACTGAATTTTTGTCAATAATTCAATATGATAGTTACTGCCTGTCCAGATACTTCCTGATGCCATTTCGGAAGACTTTTTCGGTCAATATGTGTTCCAGCATTTCAACCACTCCAGCACCTAAAATTGAAGTTTCATATTATCAATAAGACGATAGAATCAAAAGAATTCAGTACGCGGGGAAAGCCAGTTTAGATCCAATTGTATCTAAAAAATAAGAAAATAGAGATCCATCTAGATTTATGTAGATCTCCTTGGATCTACCGTCGCAGACCCGTCGAATGCCTATATCGACACTCAGTTGATCTTTCATCGATATGCCGATACGAATTCTGAAATTTTTTGGGGAAAAAGAAATGACTTGTCTTGACTAGCTGGTAATTGTGAGTCAATCCTTTTTCTTTTTCGGAAGATTTCAGAATTTGCATCAATCATTGAGCGATGAAAAATCGACTGAGTTGACATATCGATATAGGTGTTCGACCAGCGATCAATGGCCCAACAACGGGTCCGTCAGGGTATCCCAAAATTAAGATCTAGTTAGATCTGAATCTGTTTTTTCCGCGTAGTAAAAAGTGAAACGGTATGAGTTTTTCGTTTGCATCTCGTTTGTCTCAGGAACTAATAGATATGCGACCGCTTCCCTTGATCCCTCATAGCAGCTCTTGAAATTTTTTACGAAAATTGATTAGGGCAAAAAGAGCATATTTCCATTAATTCCGAATTATTCGAGAAAAAGGATCGGCGAAGAAATCGATTTTTCCGGTTTTATCTCTCCACTACAGAGTTGAAATAAGTGATTAATGTAGGAGGATGTTATTCTAGTACCTTTTACGTAAGTCACTGAGCTAAACATTGTGTCAATTTCCTCTGGAGTTTCTGGCATCCATTTGATTGGATACACTTTCTCACCTTCTTCCCCCGAGGGGAAGGCAGCTTGATTACGGGTTTTGGTATTGAAGAGATTGATGGCATTCCAGCTGTCTGATATCTGTTATCAGTAACAGGAAAATGGATCGTTAATAGAATTCTCAGCTATTAAAGAAAATGAAAAGCGTGGATCCGTCACCTCATCCAGTATTTTGTATTGAAAGTAATCAGCAAAAGCTTCATTGAGCCATAAATCGTCCCACCACTGAGTTGTAACCAAATTTCCAAACCACTGGTGCGCTATTTCATGAGCTGCGAGTATAGCAGCCATAATATTTGTATTGATGTCATCGAATCCTGCTTGGAATAAAATACCAGGTCTGCAAAGAAAAAACACTTTTCACGTGATTGTTTTGGGTTTTATGGGGGAAATTGACGTGAAATATTTCAAATCCAATAAACAGGATAATATAGGGGAAAATAGGATAAAAAGTTGAATTTAAAGAAAACTCGAAAATCAATTCTGATATGTTTTTCATTGGAAATTTCAGTAATTTATCAGTTTCACTCTTCCAAATACTACAAAAATTTTAATGATTTCTCCCAAATTTTTTGAATTGACTTGATGTGTTTCGATGTAGTAGAGGTCGGAAGCAAGATTTCAAGGCAAGCAGACAAAATCCTAATCAAATTTTACCAAAAAAACAACGAGCTTTTGTTGGAAGTCAATAACCAATTGAATCATGAAACAATAGTTAAAAGAAATCGAGATTATCACCATGTTTTGCGTAACCCAAGGCCACGACGGGGACGTAGTGGTCCATAGGCCTCAAAAAACCTAACACGACCTACCCTATGTGACACTCGGGATTTTTATGAAAAATTTTATTGACTACAAACACCGCCTACCTTCTTTGGGCTTTAAGAATTTCTCTTTTTTGAAATATAAAGAAAACAAGTACATGGAGCATTAAGATGGTTACTTTTTTCTCCAGTCAATAACTTGTACACATCGCGTGGAACAAGATCAATCAGAAAATACCTCATATAAATTGAAACGAAAAAAAAGTGAGAAAGAACCTCGATAAATTTAATATGGATTGAATGAAAACTTCGAAATACTCATCTGAAATCTGGATTCTCCAAGAAAAATCACCTGTAGTGGTGGCAACTAACTTTTAATACAAAACACACAGTTTTGATGTTTCGCTGCAGGCAACTAAAAACAAACTGGCCTAGAAAAGGCTCATGTGGTTGAATTACCAAATTGGCCGTTTTCTTAAGATCATTGGTCTCTGTTTATCATTGTGTTCTCACACCAACTGTCTTTGTCAGAAAGAAATCGATTATTTCATGACTGCCTCACCTCTCACCTCACCCTCTCTCCCCACTCAATCAAAACATCGAACGCTACTCTGTTTTTGAATTTATTAATCTTCTATATTACTCTGAAATAAAATTTTAATCAAGTTAGAATGTTATATTCATTGAGTTGTTGAACACAATGAATTAATTCAAGTTTTTTGACTCAAAATTAACAGCTCAATTTATTTTGCAAGAAAACTTATCAGATCAGAATTTTCAAAAAACCAAACTCAATGCGAGCCTAGAATAGGCGCACTGAGCACGGTAAACGAAAAAAATTGTATAGAAAACGCTCAAAGCACTAATTTTCAGTTGGCAGAGCTATACTGCTGAATTACCGAAATTTCCTCAGTTTTTGAAAGGGGTCATTAAAAAAAAAACATTTCAAGCTGTTCTACAGGAATGTCCATCTCACCCCATTCTTCCTTATAATTAATCAATTCTACCCGTAACTGATGAGACCCCAGTGCTCTACCGCTCCAGAAGGATACTGAGGAATCATAGCTTGATCCATCTTAGGTAAAGAATAAGGAATTCCAGTATATTCCTCCATAGCTACTATTATTCTCAAACTCATGTTAAAAGCGAAATGAGCCGCCTCAAATTTCGGTTCTGGTGCCCACATCGTAATGTTCCTATAGTCATTGGCATACTGGACATAAGGAGCGATTACAAAAGCCACGAAATATGTTGACATCAATGGTGATCTATCGAAACTCGTCCAGACTTTTCCATTCTCATCTGTGAGTACATTTTTTACAGGCATATTAGATAATGCTGTGAAATTAGTGTAATGTTTTAAGGACACGTCGAATTGTGCTTTCAAGCCAGGCTCATCCCAACAGGGAAATGCAGATCTGGCTCCTGTTGCTTGAAACTCACTTGCGGCCAAGTATCTGAAAAAAGTAATCGAAATGGAACAGATACTCAAAGTTATGATTTAGAAGTTTTTCTGGAGGGAAAGCCTATACGATTTTCTTCGAAAAAATGAGCCAATAATGTAGATATGAGGGAGCATCTTAACGAATCTTCTCGGAGAAGCCATCACTTAGGAAAAAATTCTAGGTCATTTTGCCTATTGGAAGTTGAAGGAGATTTCAATTAAGTAGTGAAGAAGTAAAACAAGACAAATAGATTAGTCTTGATCATCATTCTTCATAGAATATCTCGGAACTTAGCAAGATAGTGCAATTGGGCCTGGATATATTTTTGTAGAGGATTTCAAACGCTACAAGAGAGGTCTCCACACAAATTTCCCTATCTCACTTGGTTTATAAGATATTCTTGAGAAATTAAATTTTAAAAAAGTAGCCACATTTGGTTTTCCCTCTTCGATACTCAGTCGTCTTTCCCTCACAGAATATTTACACAGTGATTTCATTCTGATCCTCATCTGTAGTGTTATAGTGTGCTCGATAAAATCCTTGGAAATCCGAAGGATTGTATCCTTTCCACTTGAATTTAATACTGTAATTCCCAATGTCCAGTATTCGATCGAATTCTAAACTGAAGAATTCAAGTTTAGAGTTCCATTTCTGTGAGGTGGGCTGTAGGATTGTCCCATTGTCACATATAACTCTGGTGTAGGTCTTGTCAATCACAATCAGCTTAGCTGCATGAACTGTGACATTCTGCGTTGGAATGAGTACTTCAAATGAAGTACTACTTGTGCCATCAAATGTGAATTCCGCATCATCAATATGTGCTTCTAAATTAATTGTGTACAATCTTGGAACTGTATTATTTGGCAGTCGATAAATACTTCTAGTTGACAATGACTCTGATATTATAAAAATGAGTAAAAATATCAAAATGAAGGAGCTCATTAGCCTCATGCTTTTCTCTCGTGGCAAAAGGCGATGAGAAATTTTTTCGTAGAAATAATAGACGCCAGGAAGGCTGAATAAAGACTGAGATCGTCAAAATGGAAAAAGACTTATTACATACCAAAAGGTCAATGAATACAAAGTATGCAGTTCATTGTCAATTTCTTTAATAACTCGTGCATATTAATTTGTTTTCATAATATGATGATTTATTCACTCATGATAATGTGTGAATTTTCACTCCTTACCACATGACCGATTCATATAAGTCGTTAACCCTCTCAGACCCGGACCCATTTAATGTTGCATAAAAATCATGTCCTTCAAGGTTCCATCTCCGAATACCTTGTAGTTGATGAATCCATCGTGACATTTCAATTTTTTTCGTGGGAAATAAGAACTTTTGAATGTTACGTGCACGCATCGCATGCACGGTAAACTATCAGTTGCAATGGAATGTAATAACTAACACCGTAGCAACATCATATTAGCTGGTGGAATATACCATTTGGAATATGAAAAACAAATGTGTACTGTCATTTCTTTTACGATAACTAAAACCAACTCAAGCCGTACGGTGATGCACATGATACACACTCCTGTTTTTACAACCAGGTGAGCTTTTTCTTGAAGTCATGAACCAAGAAGAAGTAGAAGACTCCTGTTTTGTTAGCGGGCGGTGCATCGCACTAAAGGAATTTTTTCCTACTAGCATGACTATTCTTCAAAAGTTAAGAGATCGATCGCACACTACGCGCGCCGAATTTACATGTGATGGTTTGTATACATAAAAGAAAATGGGGAGATCTGCGATATCCATTTGTCGAAATTCTGCCGATGGGGGACATGTTCCGAAATTCACTGCCAGTACTGAAAACGTATAGTTTCTGTCACTGAAACTGTACATTTACAGTACTGACAGTGAATTTCGGAACTCAGTCTCCTTTCTTCTTTTAATTGACCAATGAGGAATCGGTCTTACGCATTTCGAGTAATTTTCGACTCTCGACTGTGTTCATTTTTGTGTATGCTGTATTATAAATAGGGAAGAGAATCATTTTGAATACTTTAACTTATCGCACCTAGAATTATAACTAGAACCACTATTTTATATGTTTTGTTGGATAGTTCTGCTTGATAAAAGTTGATTCATTGTTAATATATTTTAGAGTCAAGGTCTTTCCTGCTATATTTCCAGTTCCACAGTTCGAAAAATGATCTCAGTGTGTGAGATTTTCTCTGTCTATTGAAATTATGGATTCGAGTCGAGAATATTGTACGAAAATTGAGATTGAATTACGTTTAATGAGAATCAGAGACACCAGTTGCGACATTATCACGTTTCAATCAATTGAGATGATGAATCAAGTTCGACGATATTGTAAGTACTCGTCCGCATTTCTCGCAGATTTCTTTGCTTATTTTCAATTGAACCTAGTCCAGTCAAATAGATTCTTTATTAACCTGTCAGATTTAATAAACTGACTGACCCTCAACGTAAAATTAATTGAATTGTCAATTCTTGAGTCTCGACGGCCACTGACCGAGGCTGTGCTGAATTGAGGGATTTTCTATGACTTGTTCATAAATTTAGAATATTTGGTCTGTATTTATTGAATTGTCAATTAAAAAAAAATCCTGTCTCTTACAATGTAGAAGTGCTATTTTCTATGGATGTCATTAGCATTCCAGCAGAGCTCGAATATACATAATTTCATAAGATTTTACAATGTTCAAATGATGGGAAAAATGTCGCACATTCCCTTTTATTTTCATCAGCAATGTTTTCTATGTCTTGAGGATTTCGTCGAACTGTTCGACGGATATTCTCCCGATGTCCAAAATCCTGAATGTTCCTGATGATTTTACTGGTCTAACTGTATTGATAGCTTTCATACCCCAGGTCAATTCTCTAAAGAATAGACATAAGAGTTTTTGAGTCCTGATTATCTGATGAATTTGCAAAATCTGAAGAAAGTGAATTCTTGTTGATGAAAGAGTTTATCCATGCAGTGAAATTTTTGCTTGCTCCTAGGGTCTCTTCAGCCATGTTTATGATTTCATCTCCTTTTTCGATGATTTTTCCTTCATCCATTTTCTTTCTGATAAGTTTTGTAAGCTGGAACGGAAAAATCACAAATTGAACCAATTGAAGAATAGGTTGGGAATGGGGGCAAAACGGACCTGTATGGCAAAATAAACCGACATTCCTAATTTTCTACACTTTTTTTTGTGGAAGTCCACCCTGCCAAAAAAAGCCGATCCATTCCGCCCCACAAGTTCGTTTCGTCTCGATTGACAAAAAAAAAACAGGATTCCTGATGACATTGATATATTCTCGTTGAGAATACATAAATTGGCTCATTCTGATGACATCTGTCAGTATTAGTCAACTGAATACTGATTTTTTGTGGTTTTTTGATGGATCTTACAATTTCACAAGAAAAAAATGTGAATATATGCCACATTTTCAAAGAATTAGTCGATTCCGTCGAATTTTATTATTTTTTCCATACGTGGTCTAATAATCAGGAATTACCTTTTCACATTGATCGTCAGTTGAGATGGATTTTACCACTTTTCCGATCAATTCATGCATATCCTCATTGGCAGGATCTCGATCTCTGAAACTTGGATGAAAATGAATACTACAACAATCAGAATAATCATACGAAAATTAGAATAAGAATAATTACTATTCCTCGATTCTATCGTAATTGTCAATGAAATAGTCGATTCCAGAATTGATATTATCCCATGTAGATTCAAAAATCGAGTCAAACGCAAACTCGACATCCCATGTATTCTTTCTATCGAGAGCTAGATCAAGATACTTCTTCATCAGGGTCTGATTATTGATACATCCAAGATATTCATAAGCCGAGCCACTTTCCGATATAGTTTCCATTGCCATATCCCATACAGTTTCATTTGCGCCAATCAAGCCTGGATAATAGACTTGATGATCCAAGTATTTGGGAATCCTAGAATTTCACAATATTGAAGACTCAATAACAGTTTTTAACTTCATTTTTTGTGGAGTCCTTTTTGAAGAATATCTCGATAACTTAGTGAGATCGGGTGATTTCGCCCGTCTTTTTTTTAGTAGACAATTAAGGAGTTTGGGGAGTTATCTCCAAAATATGGAATCATTTTGAGAATCATACAGGACGTTTCTAATGTCATCATTATTAGGTAGTATTTTTTTCAAAATTTTCATGTATTTTGTTTCAGACTAATTAGCAGTCAAAATTGCATTTCATCCATGGGCTCTTGGGCATAACATCTGTCATAGCCTGAGACCTTTGTTACCACCTGAGTTGATAGCGCAGATCGATGCTAAACCAGGTTTGATGCATAAGAGCCCATGTATAAAATGCAATTTTGACTATTAATTAGTCTGAAACAAAATACATGAAAATTTTGAAAAAAATACTATATAATAATGATGACATTAGCAACGTCCTGTATGATTTTCAGAATGATTCCATATTTTGGAGATAACTCCCCAAACTCGTTAAATGACGATTTCGATACGAATTTCACTATCTCATTTAGTTCCTGAGATATTCCCAAAAAATGAATTGCGAAAAAATTGAATTATCCTGAAAGGATCATAACTCACGTCGACGTTGAATTCTCAGTCAATATATTAATGAGCTTTGCTGTAGCTGCAGTTTGACAACCTCTGTGACCGAGAATACAAGCCGATAGGGAGAGCTGCTTCCTCGCTCGAAAAGACATATAATCTTGTCTAGCATTGTCATCGAAACCGATATAGTTAGTTATGTTATCCATAAGACGTAACGCCCACTTCGAGATAGATTCATGGGAAGGATTGTTCAAGAAATGCAAAAAGCGTGGTGAGTCAAGTATTCGAGCAATAGCTGTCCAAGGTAGATAATTCTTTTCTCTGGCTAAGTACGAGACCATGTCCATCATTACTCGGAGATAAGAACGTTCTCTAGTAACCATATATATAATATCATAAAGTAATTGGGAACGATTTATTATGTGAATTTTTTCATAATCATCGGAATTGAGGTAATTGGCGAGACGCTTCCAATTCTCCAGGTCATAATTCACTCGATAGAAACCTGGAATTAGGGATTATTTATTCTCTTAAAAAATTGAGGACAATAGATTCAGTAGTGAAGAGGGAACACAGAAAAGTCTATTTTATATCGTTCGTTTTAGGAGAATATCCCGAAAACTGGACAAAAAAGCGTAATTTTGTCTGAATTCTGTTTTTTATCTTTGAGAATTCTCTATAAAGATAGATTCTGGCAAAATTGCACTTTCTTACTTAATTTTTGAGATATTCTCTGAAAAGATTGGTAAAAAATCAACTTATTCTGTTTTCACTTTCCACTACAAAATGAATTGTTCCTGTCGATACCATTGAATTCAATTGAAGCGATGGATTTAAATTTTTCAAAAAATCATCCATGAGAAGATCACCTTTATTCTGGACATTCAGAATGATCCAATCCTCTTTATTTATACCGCTAATTATGAGACTCTCATTGGAGCGTGGCACCCAGTGAGTTGGACGAGTTGATGTGAAATTTGGATCTGAACTCGTTGCATAGTTTATTGGGATCATCCATAAATTTTCAGGTTCTGATTTCCGCACATTCATTTGAGTAATAGTGACAACTCCTGTTTCATAATCTCGTGTGACATTTACTAAAGGATATCCAGTCTGTTCCAACCACGGATCCATCACTTCTTTGACATTCAGATCCGGAGACAATCCTTTTTCTGAATAAGCATCTTGCAAGGCCTTCCAGAGATCATCTGTCACTACTGAGTTATATTGACTGAAAAAACGTTTTTCCCTGTGAATTTTCTATATCTGCAATTAAATTGCCTTAAATGATAGGGTATTTACTTTTTGTTCAGATATTTTTTTATGCCGTCCTGAAAAACTTGTTCTGTCAATATGTGCTCCAGCATTTCAATGACACAAGCACCTGAAAATGCAGTTTTAGGTAATTCAAGGATCTAATTCTCAGTTATCTCCGTTCTATAATTGCTTCAGTGGTGAAGAGGTAAAGCAAAATATGGTTAGTTGTTTTCGGTGTTCGTTTTTTGAGAATAACTTGGAAACTGAGTGCGATAGTGAGATTCTTGTGAAGATTTTTTTTTAGCTATTAAAACTCCCTACAAAAAAATTGCGGAAAAAATGACACTATCGTCCTTAGTTTCCGGAACATTTTACGGAAAACAATGGCAAAAAGATGCCCTGTCTCGACTTACCTCCTCAGTACTAAATCATCGGTTAGTAATTGTGAATTCAATTTGAAATTTTTACTAGAGGATGAGAGATGATGATACTACATAAATTGATTGAGCAAATCGATCACTCACCTTTCTTATACGTCACAGACCCAAACATACTAAAAATTTCCCTTGGTGTTTCTGGCATCCATTTTATTGGATATCCTCGATTTTCTGCTGCTTTAAAAGCAACCTGATTGCGCATCTCAGTATCGAAAGAATTTGTAGCATCAGAACTATTCATTATCTGTGATTCATAATAAGAATGAAGTAATTACAAAAAATATGTATCCCACTGTTTAGTAGGAAGAGGCAAAACAGAATGAGCTCATTTATTTCACAATTTTTCATATGAGCAAAATCTCAAAAACGAGTAAGGTGTTTTGAAAAAATTTTAGGAGAACTTTTCCTTGAAGTCTCAAAGTTATCCCCAAAAAATGATTCAACAAAAATTATACTATCTGACTTAATTTTTTTACAAGATAGAGTAACACAAAAAATTGACTCATCCTGGTTCACCTCGTCACTACTGAATTCTCAATTATGAAAATTCATTGTTTCACCTTATCCACTACTTTATACTGAAAATATGTAGCAAAGGCTTCACTAAGCCAGACATCATCCCACCAGACGGGAGTCACCAAATTTCCGAACCATTGATGAGCTATCTCATGTGCTGCTAATATCGGAACAAAAGCTCTCTCATGAAGATCATCACTTTCCGGTGCGGACAAAATTCCAGGTCTGAAAACTCATAGGAAAAAATGTGAAGACCTCTGCCAAAAATTTGTTAAAATGCTCCAACATATCTCAATTGTTGGCTTAATTTTTCCACTTTTTTTTCCTGAAAGTCTTCACTTGAAAACTGAGGGTTCATTTCGGCCCAGTCGCTATTTACCCTATCCCCAATTCTCGTTAAAAATTTGGAAATTTGTGTAATGAGAAATAATTGAACGATCGTTACCCATAACTAATGAGGCCCCAATGCTCAGTAGCTCCAGCTGGATACTGAGGTATCATGGCTTGATCCATTTTCGGCAGAGAGTAAGGAATTCCTGTGTATTCTTCCATAACTGGTACTATTTCTAGACTCCTCTCAAAACCAAACTTGACATTTTCCATTTCACGATCTGGTGCCCACATCGTAATATTGCCATAGTCATTTACGTAATGAGGATAAGGAGTGACTAGAATTACTACCAAATATGTTGGCATTAGTGGTGATCTCTGGAAACTGGTCCACACTTTTTTATCATCAGTATCAAGTTCTTCTTTTATTGGCATATTTGACACTGCTTTATAGTGAGGGTAGTGTTTCAGTGATATTTCAAATTCAGCTTTGAACCCAGGTTCATCCCAGCAGGGGAATGCAGATCGTGCTGCTGATGGCTGAAACTCGGTTGTCGCCAGGAATCTGCGAAGTATTATCGAGAATTCGAATGAGTGTTTTTTTCATCTTTCTCTCGGAAACCAATTGAGATAGTGTGATTTGATCCAGCTTGTATTTTGTAGCGAGTAAAGATAAAAATAGAATGAATGCGATTTTTCTTGGCATTTTTTCTTACGAATATTCCATAAAATGAGCGAGGTAGGATAATTGTATATTTATTCTTTTTCATAGCTTTTGGCATTCTTTTTACAATAACATTTCCGTATTTCGCTCAATTGCCGCGATATTCTTGAAAAAATCTTTGCGGCAAGAATCGATTCATCCAGTTTTACCTCTTCTGGAATCGCTAAAGGAAAATCAAGCGTTTCTGTATTATCTTTCTCTTTTATTTCGGGATAAAGAAAATTCAACAATATTTACTCAGTAATTTCATTCCCATTCTCATCTGTAGTATTGTAGAATGCTCGATAAAATCCTAACAAATGCGGAGAATCGTATCCTCTCCACTTGAATTTAATCGTGTAATTCCCAGTATTCAATGTGTAATCAAATTTAATCTTAAAGAATTCAAGTGTTGAATTCCACTCCTGTGACTTAGGCTCGAGAATTGTTCCATTATTGTGTATAATCTTGGTGTATGATTCATCGATTTCAATTAATCTTGATGCATGGACAACTACACAATCCGTTGGATGAAGCACTTCGAACAAAGTGGTACTCGTACCATTAAATGTGAAGTCTATATCATCAATATGTGGTTCTAGATTAATCATGTATAGTCTTGGAGCTGTATTATTTGGCAGTCGATAACTGATATTCCGTGGCAATGATAATCCTTCATTTTCCGAAGAAAGAAATGATGCCCATGATTTTGATGCTGTGCAAGATATCAGAAAAATCAAGATAATAAATTTAACTGACATTTTCTCCAACGGAAGAAAATGAACAATTCACCTTATGAACGTTCGATACGAACTGAAATGGAAAATAAAGAAAACCCTCGTTCGCTTATGCTTCAAGACTTCTATGAATAAAGAGTATGTAGTTTAATAGATTCTGAAGAATTAGAAACAATGTTATTGAGGGTCAGCTGATTGTTGGAAATAATTTAATAGTGAGGAGGTTGCCCTGGACAATCAACTTATTTTTTTTTTTTTTAAATAAGATATTCCATTTTGAATTATTAAAAATTTGTTAATCATTCGTATCGAACGTTTTTCGTAGAAAATTTTGCGAAGTATAGAAAAATTTGAGAACAACAAGGGCGTATCTTCATTAGCTTTAGAGAATATTTTGTGAAAAATGTCATGAAAAGAAAATCGATTTGTCCAGTTTCGCCTCTTTGTTACTGAATTACTTGAATACATAATTTAATACGCCTTGGCGTAGGTAATTCAGATGAAGTTTTGCGCTTTGAGGAATTAATTCATTCACTAAATGCAAATACAAAGTACAATTTCGAATTTCAAATTTCAATATGAATATTGCCGAAGTGAAGTCTGACATTGACCCATTTGAGGTGGTCATGGCTACATGAATGGGAAGAAGAAAATAAAATTCGTAGATTTTCAATTAAAAATGCTCTTGAAAGAATCATATTAGATTGTATTATTTCAATTATTTACACATCAGAATTAGTATTTTTAGAAAGAGGAGGAACTCAACTTTGTGTCATGGCATGATCTGCGGATTTGTATTTGAATTGTTCATATTGAAAGATTCATGAGCTAATGAAATCGAATTGAAATTTTCTCTCTAGATTTGGTGAGTTAGGTGAAAACTCCCAATTTTGAGACTCGATTCCATTTCATTATTCACTCAATTCGTTTTTGACTAATAATAGTACAAAATAAGGAATTGATTGAACAAACTCAATCATAATAAAGAACTTACATCTTTCTTTTTTTTTTTTTGAAGCAGTTAAGAGGGCAGGAGGGTTAAAAAATTGGGAAAAGCGAGAAAAATTTTACTCCATGAATTCTCGCCGGGTAATGGACAAAAAAATCTAAAAAATCCCTCTAAAAAATAGTTATTTTTGTGGAAATAAGATGAAATGTGCTAGGATTAATTAGAATATTAAAAAATATTCAATAAATTAACAAAAAAGCGTGTCGATTGACAGCTCTAGGCCGTTCCATCACGAAATGTCCCACGATTCCAGAACGTTCGGTAATTTTTAGCAAGACCTTTCGGTACTTTTTACTGATAATCTCTTTCCGTGTAGACATCTATGAAACTGGATATAGCGTTATGACGTCATTTTGTTTCCGAGTGGAAGCATTATAAACGCGATTTTTTTCCATTTCGAGATTTCATCGGAATATGATTTAGAATGTTCCAAAACGCCGAGAAATGACATAGTTTAAAAGAGCTGTGTATGTGTGTGTGTGTCCATGTGCATGTGAGACAGATATCAGCCCATTACTCCGGAATGGTAATTTGCATTTTATTTTCATCATTCGTTTCTTGAGAATATCTCGGAAACCAAGAGAAATAAAGCCATTCCATCTTCATAGCTCTGGAAATTCTCTGCAATGAATTGAGGAGAAAATTGCTCGATCTCGCTTAGTTCCCGAGATATCCATAAACGAATGAATCCAGTGAAAAAGCAAAATTGGATAAATCGATTTTTTATTTAATTGTTCCTCAGAATATTGCAAAGACTAAGCGAAATAAAACGTTTTCATCCACTGCTTGTTTGTAGCTCACAATTTATAGAAACCATGTCTCAAAATCTTTATAAGAAAAGTTCTGAATTCTTATACAACGAGTTCCATAAAGAATTCTTTATAACGACTCTATAAAGTATTTTTGTCAGTGATAATATGGAAATTGCTAACACGATTGAAATATAATGACGGGTATGCTACACATCTTCATTCAATGTAGAGATCTCAAATAGTAACCCTAATATTAAAATTTTGGGCACGATAACTAATTTCAAAAAGTCCATTTTGATCTTGACTATTCAGCAAATAGTCATGGCATCAGTATTTAAGGTGGTCTTTTAGGAGTCTGCAGAGACCACCTTCAATACTGATATAACTATAATGTGGTATATCCACATAGTCATAGTCATGGCAGTATGAATAAATTCCCTCAGTGTAGAGAGTTTTTTCTTCTTCAAGTATCAGACATACTGAAACATTTTCGTAATTTATTTCAAATTTTTTTAGAGAAATTTTCACTCCCAAAAGAATTTGTCCATTTTTCATAGCCTTCTTATGATTTCATGAATTAATTATTGAACTAATACGTATTAATGAAATTTTGAATTCCCAAATTTAGTCATTTTTATTCGCAGCAGTGAAAATAATATAATAACATCTTAGAGGGAAAGTTCCGATTATTCATACAATGTTGAAGTACTTTTTTTGATGGATTTCATTTACATTTTCGCAGGAATCAAATATGCATTATCTCATAACACTTGGACAAGTTGAAATGATGGGAAAAAGATCTTAAGTTCTCTTCATCTTCGTCTGCAACCGTTCCTTTCTATCCTCAGGTTTTCGAAAGAATTTATGAAAAGTATGCTCGAAATTTTGAATGTTTCCAATGTTTTTTATAATCTAATTGCTTCAACTAGATCGATCGCTCTTATACCCCTTCTTCATCCCTTAAAAGAAAGACATAAGAGTTCCTACATCTTGATTACCCGAAAGATTTGCAGAATCTAAGGGAAGTGGTTCCTTGTTAATGAGAGAATTTATGAATGCGGTGGTTTTCTTGCTCACTGCTAGGCCCTCCTTAGCAGCGTTGATTGTTTCATCCCCTTCTTCGATGATTTTCCCTTCTTCCTTTTTCTTCCTGATGAGTTTTGTGAGCTGGAATGGAAAAATCACTAATTGAACTCATTGAAAAATAGGTTAGAGAGACGGGGAGAACTTGCAGAGCAGAATAAACCGGATTTTTGCGGGATGAAGGCCAATATGAAAAAATTCGATAAAACTCAATCATAATACAGCATGCTGAAGCATGTTTTCAATTTTTCAGGTTTTCTCGTAGAAGTCTTCTCTCTGAGAAATAATCTGGATCATTTTGTCTCACAGGTTAGTTTTGCCTCAGTACTCTCGTGGAAATCGAGTCGTCAGATTCTGTAGGTAAATGACAGAAGCTGCAGAATTCTGTAGAAATACATTAAAACTAGCTGACAATTTATGTCAGATTTCGTCAAAATTCGATCAAAATGGGACATATTTTGGTCATATTTGACACTTCCAACCAAAAATGGCCGATTTCTATCCGTAAATTGGAAGAAGCAGATCAGATATTGTCATATTTATTCAGAAAAAAGTCATAATTTGACAAATTATCGAAGAATCTGCCATGATCTGTCATAATTTTTGGGTTGAAATAGGTATGGCAAATTTGTCGACAAATGTCATGATGTGAACTACTTTTACAGAATCTGTCATAAAATGTCATACTTCGATGTTTTTTTGTATATTAATAAGTAAAATAATTTGACTGTGGTGTATTGACTTTTGTTGTCAATATATGAAAATGTTTCACCATCAATTGGGACATCATCATATTTCATAAAAATTTCCCACAGAGAATTGTATCATAATTTAACCTCCACTAAGGAGGCCAACAAACGGATATTATTCTTTTAAGCCGTCTGGGACGCACCTATAAGGAATATATTTGTCCGATATTACATGACATATTATGATAGAAAATATTTGACGAAATTTGAAATATGCTGACTTTATTATTGATATTTCATCAGCCGTCGTCGAATTCTGACAGTTGAGGAAACGCCATTAACTGTTGCAAAATTACAGAAAAATAGAGGTGACATTATGACAAAGATTGTCATTTTACGATATATTTGGACATTATGTGACACGGCGAAAAATGTCATGAAGCGACAATAAAAGTTCATAATTTCATCTGAATAGATAACATTTTCGGACATGATGATGACTCAAAAGGTCAAATGATGACAATATAATTCTTCATAAAAATTCTGACGAAACTTGAAGAATTCTGTTGAATTTCACACTATCATTTCATTATCTGTTACATTTCTCATTTTATGACATCTTTCGGAACTTTTTGACATTATTAGTCAAAATCTGACGAGTCGATTTTTACGAGGGTTCCATAAAGAAAATAAGGATTTCTGATAGTATCAGTCGATATTTGTCAAATGAATAGAAAATTTCACGGTTCTCTGAGGGATTCCATAATTTTATAATGAAAAAAATATCAAATTATGCCAAGTCTTGAAGGAATTTACAATCTCCGAACGATTTCGTTATTTTCTTCACATGTTCATTAATAATCATAAATTACCTTTTCATATTGATCGTCAGTTGAGATGGATTGCACCACTTTTTTGATAATTTCTGTCATACTAGGACCCTCTTCGGTAGAATTACTCTCCCTGAAACTTGAATAGGAACGAATAATAATACTGTAAGAATGTTCATATAAAACTCAGAGTAATAATAATTACTTCATTTTGTTGGTAATCGGCCGACTACCAACAAAATGATGTAAATACTGATGGTTGGAGAAAAAACAAAAATAATAATAATTACTATTTGTCAATTCTATCGTAGTTGTCAATGAAGTAATCAATTCCAGAATTAATATTTTCCCATGAAGATTTGAAAACGGAGGCCAAAGCATGATAAATCTTTTTCGTATCATTTGTATTGAGGGCTAGATCGAGATACTTCTTCATCAGTGTCTGATTATTGATACAACCAAGATAGTCATAACCTGAATCGTCTTCCAATGTAGTTTCCATCATCATATCCCATACAGTTTCATTAGCACCAAGCAAACCTAAATAATAGATTTCCCGTCTTGCGTATCTGGGAATCCTAGAATTTCACAATATTCAAGGCTAAATAGGATAACTCTCTTTTGTTGTAATTTTCTTTGAAAAAGATCCCGAAAATTTTAAACTAAATTCCTAATGTCGTTAATAGGATGGATGGCGATAGGCTCTTTGTTAAGACTTACGCACCATTACGGCCTTGCTATGGCCTTGAGTTTTGCAAAATGTGGTGCGCATAATCTCAATTCTTGTTTCCGACTCGTGTAACCGAACCGCCACCAGTTCAAACGCGCCAATTGTCAATAAATACACTCAATAAAAGTGGAGATATGTCCTTTTTCTTTAAAGCTTTCTCTATACCTCTCGAAATTTTCTACCAGGAAGTGGAGCGCAAGCAAGTTCATAGCGTGCCACATGCTTATGAGCTATCCCCACTCCGGCGTCTGACGGGTGCTTTCAGGCTGGGCTTGTCATTCTTGAATTAGCAGAATCCGAGAG